>OY776278.1:1880000-1910000 GCA_963675445.1 Linnaemya vulpina | reverse complement strand
GAATTCAAAATTGTCAGATTACCATATGTGGAATATAGTACATATTAAGGAAAACAGCTAGCGATAGATATTTCCAATTGGCCTTAAGTAAAGGCCAATACAGTTTTTCCAAATTTCCCATTGCTACCTGGTGGGAGTTCATCTAAAATAAAAATAACTATAAAGTTCGACCAAAAATTAATTTTAATGCTTCTTACTTCAAACCTAGATAAAAAGTACAGTGATAAAACTTGATATAGTGGTGCATATATCAAACGTTCAGAAATAAATTGAAAAAATTTTCTGAATTTAAGATCCTGATTGAATAAACGGTCTACTATTTGATAGAAATAATGGGGGACGCTTCCACCAAAAATTAAGCTAAGAAATTTAAAATTAGTTTAATTAAAAACAGCAACACGTAATATATCTTAAGTTATATACTTAAGATATATATGTATATATATATATATATATATATATATACAAATATACATATATATATATATATATATATATATATATATATATACATATATATATATATATATATATATATATATATATATATACATATATAACATATAATGTATAGATATGAATATATATACACATATATAATGTATATATGCGTATATACATACATATGTATACATAATACTTGGGTATTTATAACAACAATACTAACCCAAATAATGCATACGCTATTACACTTTTCTGATTTATTCTATCATGTCCGGACAAACGCTGGGAGGTATAATTCGCGGATGCAGCTAATAAAGAGCTAAAAAATAAATAAGGTTATCAAGAGCTTCCAGTGTTCAGCATAAAAAATTTTATTTCTGAATATACAATGTATGTCTGTACATACATACACAAATTAGACGCGTAATTTAGTCTTTTCATTTTTAGTTGATTTTCGGAAATAGATTTTGCTTGAGTATGCTTTTGTTCATATATACATATATATATATATATATATATATATATGTGTATATCTATATATGTATATATATATATATATATATATATATATATATATGTATATATATATATATATATATATATATATATGTATATATATATATATATATATATATATATATACATATATATATATATATATATATATATATATATTATATATACATATATATATATATATATATATATATATATATATACATATATATATATATATATATATATATATATATATATTATATATACATATATATATATATATATATATATATATATATATATCACAGGTATATACTTTGTATATATATGAAAGGAAAATACATATGTATGTACGCACATTCATACGACGTTTACAAGCTCAACGTTCAAATCTATTTTTTATATCTCATATTAACACTATCGAAATCAAAACTTGGTATAACATTAGTCTTGTCTTTAATTATAATTACTCTATATTATTGTGAAAGCACCGTGTAGCAGACATACTTACGCTGTTACAGATTTCGTGCGAACCGGGTGATTAAATAGTTGTTCCATATATACACCCAATAATGAGTAAACTGGCCGGGACAGAGACATAATTAATATATTGGCTAAAAGGAGTCATGTGGTAGGCATGAGATTAGCAAGAAATTATACGTACAAATATTTTCAGCATTCGTCTTACCAAAGTACAAAGTCTTTATTTAATCAGCTTAACTCAAACCTATTTCTCTTTTATGTAGTTATTTACAAATAGTTTTGTGTATGTAAATCAGTATTTGTTATTAAAACTATTCTAAGGTAAAAATTTGTTTGCGCTTGATTGGAATGTTTAATATATAAACTATTTTAGTAGTTGCCTAATGCAATACCCCTGTTTGTGTTTAATTATTGGTATTAAAACAAATTCATCAAGGCGAGCTGAATATTAAATTCGCCTTGATGAAATCCAAATATAAATTCGCCTTGTTTATTAACGAAATTTTCAAGAATACTCAACATGCTCAGGGATCGGAGCTTTTCTGACAGTTTAATCCCAATATTGAATATGTGATAACCAAGTGGATATTATACTAGTTTTTATAAATCAACTCTAACGCGTAATGGTTTTTTATTGGTTTCGTTTTGTTTGTTTTGTGAACGTTGTTAGTAATTTTTCATGAATGCAGGTAGTAATGTTATGTGCTGTTTGTTGCCTTATATATATATATATATATATATATATATATATATATATGAACCAGGACTTACTCTGAGAATTTTTATTTCAATGTGCCTAGCGCTGAAACGTTATACAGTTCTATTATAGTTGTACTACATATAGGACCAAAGGAATGTAAGAAATATATCTGGCATTAAGGATTTCCATGTGAATTTATTACCAATTAAATCGTTGTAACAATCAGCTTTCAACTATATGTGTTAATATGTAGCACCATCGTAGCTAATTTCTGTACTAAAATTTTCAACACCACAGCACATATTTTATCAACAATTCTTATTTTATTTCTTCTTTGACCGGTTTTTGTAGTGTGATATCAGCGAAAAGAAAAAAAGGAAGGAGATTTGTGTTCTTAAATAAAAGTTTAGATATAAAATTTTCGATCTTAACTCCTATAAAGAATGCCTAAACCTGACAAGACAGTTAAAATGCCTAACGAAAATAATGAAAAGAATGAACAAAGTCAAATAGTCGCAGCAACTGTGGATGGAATAAGCAAGTCTATACCGAATGAAGATATCGATGATGATGCAAATAAACAAGTGGAAATAAAGGAAGCAGCCGATATAAGCAATAAAAAATCTCCAGCTATTGTTAATTTGGGATATGATCTAAGTAAGAAAAATACACATAAAAGATTTATAAGTTGTCTTTAAAATAATTTCATGTATTGGGGCGTGGTTGAACAATAAATGATCAAAATGCCCTGAGTTGATTAATAGTAAATGATTACTATACTTGGGCCATCCCGTTCATTCTAATCGTTTCAGAAAATTATTTTGATCTAAATGTTGGGGCACATCTCGTTCATCCGATAGTTTTAGATAAAAACCTTTCGGACCGATGTAATTTCAATGGTTTTAATCACGAACTTTTGTCCAAAACAAGCGAAATGAACAAGTTAGACCCAAATGTGAGCTAGACTAGAATCATTAATAATAATTATCAATAGGCTTCCGTTTACAATTAGGTTTTGGTTAAATGTATTCAACTGCTCGACTTAGATATTGGTTTGATCCTATCCAAAGTATAGAGAATAAATAATTTTTTTAAATAATATAATGTAATATTACTATTAAATATTTATTTGTTATTAAATTCTTTACAGATATGCTTAATAGGCAAGATCTTTTGCAAGCAGTATCAGATGCTGTATCTGGCAACCGACAAACCAAGCAATTTGCCTTTTGGTCTACTCAGCCTGTGCCTAAACTACATGAAGAAATAACAACAAACGAGTGCATTGAACCTGATAAAGATGTAGCAGAAATCAGGCCTGACCCTTATGCTCTGCCGGATGGGTTCAAGTGGGATACGCTAGATTTGAATAGTAGTAGTGATTTAACGGAACTTTATACGCTTTTAAATGAAAACTATGTAGAAGACGATGACGCCATGTTTCGTTTTGACTATCAACCAGAGTTTTTAAAATGGTCTTTGCAGTCACCAGGATGGAAAAGAGACTGGCATTTGGGAGTACGTGTTGTCAAGTCCGGACGTTTAGTAGGTTTCATTTCGGCCATACCAAGTAATTTAAGAGCTTATGATAAGGTGCTAAAAGTTGTGGAAATAAATTTCTTATGTGTGCATAAGAAATTGCGTAGCAAACGTGTTGCTCCTGTTTTGATACGTGAAATAACCAGACGTGTCAATTTGACGGGCATCTTTCAAGCCGCTTATACAGCTGGTGTCGTTTTACCAAAGCCTGTTGCTACGTGCCGCTACTGGCATCGTTCATTAAATCCTAAGAAGTTAATAGAGGTAAGTTCATTAATTTAGTTTAAAAACAGCTGTACCGAGCGCAAGTGATGCCTCACTTGTGTTTTTGCGCCACCCAACCAATCAACCAATCATAATAGTGCTTCCAAAAGTGTCTGTGTCAAGATCTCCGAGATAGCTTTTTATATTTTTGGCGATATTTTTCTTTTATTCTTTCTAATATGCATTTACTTGTATTTATATATGTAACTATAAATTTATATTGTATAATTGGAGTTTTAAATCACTAGTTGATATCAATATTTTTGGACCTGAGGTTTTTATATTACAAATATAAATAAAAAAAAATTAGAAAAAAAATGTTTTCCTCTCTTAATTCTTCATTTTATTTTGTAGGTTAAATTCTCCCATCTTGCGCGGAATATGACCATGCAACGCACAATAAAACTGTATAAATTACCAGATCAACCAAAAACAAAGGGCTATCGTCGAATTGAAGCCAAAGATATGGAAAAAGCTCGCAAACTCATGGACGAGTACATGAAAAAGTTTAATTTGTGTCCAGTGTTTAGTAGAGAAGAATTTCGCCATTGGTTTACGCCCAGAGATGGTATAATCGACTGTTATATTGTCGAAGACGATCAAGGAAATATAACCGATATGACAAGCTTCTACTGTTTACCTTCATCGGTAATGCATCACCCGGTGCATAAAACTCTGCGAGCTGCATATTCTTTCTATAATGTTTCTACTAAAACTCCCTGGTTGGAGCTTATCAATGATGCTCTAATATCAGCTAGAAACTTACAAATGGATGTATATAATGCATTGGATTTAATGGAGAATAATACATTTTTACGATCTTTAAAATTTGGCCCTGGCGATGGGAATTTGCAATACTATTTGTACAATTGGCGATGTCCAAGTATGAAACCTCAGGATGTAGCTTTGATACTCATGTAGGCAGAGTATAATATAAATCCAAGCCCTTTTTATGTTTATGCGATTTTTCCAAACATTTTTATTTCATTGGCACTTATTTATTTATTTAATAGTTTACTATAAGGCCTATCTATTTAATCACACATAACATACGAGTATGCCATCACCGCCGCAATTTTCTAGGGTTCCTCTTCTCGATACTTGTCTTTACATTATTTTCTGTTTTAAAGTATGTTTAAATTACGAGACTTTTTGTTGAATAAGTTTTCTTTAGTTTTTATTGATAACAAAATTATTGCAAACCCTGAATAAAATATTTTTGAAATAAAAAATCTTGCTAGGAATGAAAAACCTGTTTTTACATGTTTACGTTTAATTTATAAAACGCGTGAAAATTTTGAGCGGCAAGCAGCAATTTAGCAAAATGTGGCTTGCTGTTAGTAACCTACTACAAAATATCGAATTTAAAAACGAAAAAGAATAAACACAATGGGGATTGAATAATTAATGAGACCTTATCTTAATATGATAAATTTTTATAAAAACCCACAATAGAATTTTCATGATTAAAATTGACTTCTTACTGCAACAAATTTTGTAAATGCAGCGTCATAAGTCTAAAAATGGATTTGCGGAGCCATTGGTGCAGATTTAATCTACATTTCGATCTTATTACATTTTATTCAAATATCTTATATACCTTAGTCCTGCGAGAAAAATAGTTTTTAGATTTCCATTAAGCTGTTAGTAAATTTAAAACTTTAAAAGCGTTTTATGCAAAGCAGTTTTTTTTGGAGCTATGGCACTATTGAAGTAAATGAGCGATATGTATGCTATAGACATGCATATATATCCATGTACAAATGATTTTTTTTTACATATGCTAAATTTCCATTTCACTCTGAGTGTGAGGTTTTGGGAAATTGTTACCTTCGTGCTTGAACGTACATGAATAAAGAATATAACTACATTATAATTCAAGATGATGTGATAACAGTTTCTATATATGAAAACAATGTGAGTTCTGAAAAGACTTACTGCCTGTTTTTGCTCAAATAAACCTAATAAATTAGGAAAATAAAAATAAAGCAAAAACAAGTTTGGGTTTTTTTAAATAATATGAAATTTTTAAAATATTTTTTCAATATAAATACCCATACATGTGCTTTTAAATCGTAAATGTGTTCTGCAAATCGACTCCTCTTTATCTTGGTTTATTTTTTAAATTGCTTTGAAAAAATATTAGAATGTCAACTTCTCTGCCATCCTAAATGCAATTTAAAAAATGTGTTATTGAAAGCAATCTTTCATAATGTCCAGTTAAATAGGATAATGATTTTCGTTTTGAAATCACAAAATTGGGAATACGAACATCTTGTGTGATTTAAAATCCTATTGACAAAATGTGATTTTAAGCACAGGCCATTTTATTTACAAAAGGATGTAGTTAATTAAGCAATTCGGGCCACTTTGAACGCTAAAAAATACATTTTTGGGATAAAAGGATATTACAAAAATTTTATAAAGGATATTACAAAGATTTGCTTGATAATTTTAAAGTTTGCAGAATCCAATATGGATTGTTTTGGCACAATTTCGTTAACCAAATTAGTTGCCTTCGTGATGTTCGCAACTGACTGATTCTTTCGCAATTGAAAAAAAAATCTTACTATTAAAATTTGGCTATTTTATAAACTATGGAAATTTTATGGTGCCAACTGAGTAGGCAATAAGCTGGTTGTTTGAAAGCGTAGGTCCACTATTTTTTTTTTTTTTGCAAATATATTGTTTTGTAATGTCAGCAGATTAAGAAATTACGATTTATGGGTAAATTTCGTTTTAATAAGTATCTTAACAGATACATACACATACATGAACATATATTTCACAATAATATTCAACACAATCATAAAGTAATAAGATAATGCACATGATGTCTTTTAAGAAAATCTAAGTTCGTCTTCTGACAATTACATTGTTAGCCAATTGAACAATTCTATTGAAATCAGTTTTTGAATGTATTCTCCAAAATTTACAACGATACCACATTACAGCTGGATAGTTAGGGCTTGATATACCATGAAATATTCTTGCTATATTGCGGCCGCTGAAATTGTTTTCGGGGTACATATTGATAAGACTTATCACGTCTGATTCTAAATCAGCATCGGAGACATTGGAAGGCTTAAAAAAAAATTTAATAATTAATCGTAAGAAATTCAAACTTTGGAAAATAATATACATACATCTATTTGTAATTTCAAGCTTTTTGGATAATCATTTCGGAAATAGTCCCGTATTATATCTTTTAACTGGTTTGAGCGATCATGAGCAAATGTTTCGCTGCAGCAAGAACCATAAGTATTATAAGCCACGGATGATAACCCTTGGTAAATGTATTGTAGCTAAGAAAAATGCAAATGATTTCATTTTACAGAATATTTAAATTGAAAAATATACATACATATGTGTATAATAAGTACCTGTATTAGCTGAGTATGTTCCTGTTTAACTGATCGATTATATAATGTATCAAGGGCATCATCAATTTCCTCAGCAGTAAAATCCCCTGGAGCCTTAATTCGAAAACCCAAATCATAAAAACCAACGGTTATCGGTGATCGTTTAGAGTTACCATTTACTGAAAATATACACCACTCTTTGTTATGAAACAATTTTCTCATTCAAATAATCCTTATCTTCTGGGACTGTTGGCATATTTCCCTACTCATATATATTTTACATAACTGCAGTAAGCACACTTCGGGATGCATTTTATTTTTCTATCTATTCGGGATTTTGCCTTTGTAATACATATTTTATTGACCGAAGGAGGATTTCAATTTACTTGAATTTAATAAATAAGCAAATATGTACATACATATGCATATTGATTAGACAGGCAAAAGTTTATACAAATTCCGTTAAGAAGACCTTGGTTCAAATGTAAAAATATCAACACCGTCATGCTGTCAATGTCAACAGTAAGTCTATGATATTATATTTAGGCTTCGTCTTATTTCAGTGAAGTTAAAATTTGCTTCTTGGTTTATCTGTTAATAGGATTTTTTGCAGTGGAAAGAAGGATTAGTTGAATGGAAACATTAAAAAGAAGTACAAAATATTTTAATGATGTGGAAAATTAAAGTTGAAAGGTAAATACAAATTGTACGTAGGCAGACATATGTACATACATACATATATTTTTGCAAAAACGTTGATTAAAAATTAAAACGCAAGTCAGCTAATGAAATACTAAAATCAACTTTTCAGCGACAGAAAAAGTATTTGAACAAGCAATATCAGACAAGGCTTAAAACACTAAATCGGACGTCTCTTACGAAAAGCAATAATTTATTTGGCTTTTACTTATTTACTTAATATAAGTAATTAAATTTATTTGATTTTTAGAAAAATCACATTATGGTGTGTAGTTATTTCAAAGAAAAAAAATTGCTTGATGTATACATATTGAAACATATAGTACATACTTATGTATATAACATATGTATGTATATATCGATTGACTATACTGACTACTTACTATACATACGTATTTATAACGATTGGTAATGTAAAACTGATTAATATTTTTCACTTAATACAATTATGTATGTATGTATGCATTTCTTACCTGACACCCATTCTAAATTTTTCAACTGATATTTAACCACCCCACTATTCCATCCTATGGCGGCAGCTACATCAACAACTGAAAACTCTATTATGTTATCATTTTCTTTGAAAGATCCATTTTTTATTTCGATTGCGATTGCCATAGCTAAGGGGGGACATTCTTTGGCTGCATGTCTGCAAGAATATATAATACTTTTTTATTTGTCTATTGTTTACAAAAAGCAATTAATTTTTTTACTTCAAATACTTTGGCCCGCCATATGAAATTACTTTGGCTTTCATATATGCATTACTTAAAACATTTACATGCCAACGGCTATCCAATTCCATGTAGCACAACAGCGTCGATATGTTTTCTTCAGGAATATCTAATGCTTCGACAGTTTTGTCTATCGAAAATCCAATTTCATGACCCTGGCATATGTGATTTCGTGCATGAAGAATTTCCTCACAGTCATTTGAATTCGATTTCTTTGACAATTCATTAGTAGTTTCAGCGATATTTAGGATACCACTATAACCAATGGATCACATAATTTTAGGACACAATTTATTATGTACGAATTTTTCTACTCACTCTTTAATGCTTTTATCACAGGAACAGGGTACAAAAATATTTTGCAATAACTTTCGAATAACATGGCGATCTAAAGAATTGGCATATATATGTCTCCTTAACTCATTTTGGTCGCCTCCGTTCGCGTCCAAGAAGAGATGGCAATGTGAAATTTTATTATCACGACCAGCACGGCCAACTTCTTGAACATAACTTTCGAAATTTCGTGGCATGTTGTAATGAATGACTGCTCGAATGTCCGGTTTATTTATACCCATGCCGAAGGCTATAGTAGCAACAACAATGCGCAGTTCATTGCTCATAAATGCATTCTGAATGGTTCGTCTTCTAGAGGCCGACATGCCAGCATGATAGGGTTCTGCATGCCAGTTAACGCGTTTACGCTTCTTTTTATCACTTTTCTGTTCCATTGTCTTGTAATCTGATAAACAAGTACGTAAATAGCATGCTATACGTTCGCATTCATCACGACGAGTGCAGTATATTATAATGGACTGGCAGGTTTCAAATCGCTTGCTTAATAGCAATTGCAACAGAGCAGAGTCTCGATTTTCATCTTTTGATACGGAAAGTATTAGGTTATCAGGCAAAGGAATATCACTTATTACACCCTTTTCACCATCTATTATATCCAAGTGATTAATAATACTAATACGAGTAGGCAAAGTTGCAGTAGCAGTTAAACCAAGAACACATTTCACACCCAAACTTTGCTTGAGCACTTTGCAGATCATTAAATAACTGGGACGAAAGTTATGACTCCATTGTGAAACACAATGGGCTTCATCAATGCAAGCAAAAGCTATAGGTGGCAATTGCCTTAATATGGAACCAAAACCTGTGGAACGTTCTCCTGCTACTACGGCTTCTGGTGATAACAGCAAAACATCAATTTCGCCGTCTGCAATCATTTTCATAATTTTAACTTTTTGCTGTGCTGTCTGATTCGTGTGCAGGCAGTGGGCTCGTAGAAAATGCGGTACCCCTGTTACTTGGTCCTCCATCAAAGATACCAATGGAGATATGACTAAAGTTATTGATTTTTTGTATTTGGAGTATAGATAAGCCGGTAGCTGATAGCACAAAGACTTTCCACTACCAGTTGAAAGTGTAACCAAAGTGGACTGTCCAGACAAAATACGCATTACAGCACGATCTTGTCCTTTACGAAAATTATTGTGACCGAACATTTTCAAGGTTTTCAATACATCGGCTGTCACTTCCTTAACACTGCCATCAGCATTAAGATCGTACAGTGGTCCAACTTCACGAAATTGAGCAGAGAAGGTCGAAGTTGGATCTATGCCAGCCGCCTTTAAAAACTCATCTGGTATTTTTGAGCCAATATATTTTTTTATGGGCGATATAGTGTTTTGGATTTCAAAAGATGCTAAGTCGATATCAAAATTATTAAATTCTTCATCTGTTTCCATTAAATACTCCTTGGGTCGAATTTCGCTGTTGTCTATGTTGTCGTTATCACTGCCGATACCGCTGACTTTTACCTATAAACGAGATTTCAAAATAACCAAATGTTGGAGCATCAGTCTCTCTTTGCATGTCCAAATGAATGTAAACAAATCGGAGTAATGTTAAAGTATATTTAAAATTACCTCATCTTCGCCGTTATCATCGATTTGCTTATACAGTGCAGCATTAGGGGCTTGAGGCATGTTTGATATATTTTTGCTATGAACTGCCATCGCCGATTGGTTAGCCATACGTTCAGCTTCTTGAAGAGTTGGAAATGGAGAATCATCATCTTCCAGTTGAGAAGTTAATGGTAAGAGAGAGTCTCCTTTTATTTTACAATTTTGAGCAAAATGTCCAGCTTGACCACATTTGAAACACTTCAATGTACCACCATCACAGCCGCTCATATCCATATCCGGCCCCGATAGAGCAGCAATGTGTTTTTTATGTTTCCATAATTTTTTCTTGTATTTAGAATAATTTACGTTTTTCTTACCACGTACGAAAGTTTTCTTTTGTAAATTGATGGTGACGAAATTTTCATTTAGTTTACCTCCGGCAATTTTTTCCTCTAACTTACGTCTGGCTACAGCCCTTTTCTCATCGGGCACTTGTACCGGCGTTGTTATAGATAACGATGAGGTACCCGGTATTTTCGTGGCTGAATTTATATATTTTTGGGCTAACTTGTCAGCATCTTCTAAATCATTTTTTTTAATGCGAGGAATTGACGTGAAATTACCTCTTTCCAGGACTAGAGTATATTTGAGATCGTCTGGATCAAGTGGTTTATTTTCGATTTGCTCCTCTGTCAATTCGTCGCAGTTCCTATTCATTTTTATAGATGATCGTGTATTCCTTGTAGCATTTTTATCTTTCTGAGTCACACTACTTTTCTGAGATGTTCCTTTTTCTCTACCTTTAGCTGGAGCTTTTTTTATAGTCCTTTTTTTCTTAGCTTCAGAATTAGCTTTCGATTCACAGTCTTTGTATTCTTGTATACATTCCGTCAAAGGCTCGCTCTTACTTTTCTTAGCTCGGCTTACTTTTGTTTCCTTTTGAAGCTTTACAGATGATAACACTCTTCTTCTCTTGATATGTCGATATTCTTGAGATTCTTTTTCATCTTCGCTATCATCTACAACAGAATCCGAATCGTGTGACTTAAGATTGGGTTGAAATTGTTCGATCTTTTCTGATGTTGTTTGCAAGTTCTTTAGTTCAATATTTTCTACAACAGGCATCGGTTTTGTCTTTAACTTAGATACATCAATGTTCGTAAGGCCATATACTGGCGTGCTAGTTGGTTGTGAGAAGCTGGTGTTATGTTGTTGTATTTTTGTTAAATTTACTTTAGATTTTATATTTTGGTTAGTATTTCGCTCCAGCCATCCTTCATCAACTTGGGCTTTAACGGTGTGCTTGTTTTTGTGTCCATTTAATAGAGTACTTGGTGATATTATTGCTGCCGCTTGCTGCTCCTTTGCTTTTTGAACCAAAATTGTTTCTAAATCTGGTAAAACTTCCTTATTTGAAGTATCGCTAGCATTACCTTGTTGGCTACCTAAGCTATTGTCCAATATAGTTTTCGTTAAAGATTTTCGTGGATTTCGCTTGGAAAAAGAAGAGTTTTGAAATAATTTTTCCTTCAAGTTTGTTTTGATGCCTTTTCGCAACACTTCCTTTTTTTCTTTAATTTCAGATTTCATGGACAAATTGGGACCCCAGGCAATATCATTTAATGAAAACTCTTTCACGGGCTCAAACTTCTTTAAAACTTTTTCCTTTTCTCTAGCAACTTCTTGCATATCAGCAAAGCTATTGGTATATGCTTCTGGAATACGGTCATCACGTTGTTCCACCAGAGCTGTTATATCTAAGGGTAACTGTGGACCTCCATTTGAAGAGCAATTTAAACTAACATCCACATCTTTTTGAGACATTTCCAAAACATCGAACCCGTCATCGGACAAAACGTCATTAAGAGTATCTTCCAAAAACGATGTCTTTAGTTTGTAGTACATTTTGTAGGAGTCTCTTATATCCTTAGGGGCTTCCCGAATGTCGTACTAAGAAGATAATCAACTAAGCAATTAAGTTTCTATAAAGTTATTATGCATGTGTATGCTTGGTACTTATGTATTTACTTTGGACGGTATTCTCCCATGTTTTTTTCTAAATTGTTTTTCCCACAGCTTCACTCGAAGTTTATATTTTTCGTATCTTACTTTAAATACTGGATCTTCCATTAGATGTTGTTATGAATATGTTGTGATAGTTTAGGTATAAATTTTGTTTTAATGAAAAATTCCGCGCAAATATGCAGGTAGAAGAAGAATTTTTTGTCATCTACACGACTTCCACTGAAATCTCCACAGTAAAACCACGCTAGCTTGCTATTGTGTGGTACATTACTTAACTTCATGTTAAGACATATATTTTAGCTAAGCTCTTCAGATTACGTCTAGTAGTAGGGCTTTTTTTGTATGTGAGTTCAAACTACATCCAAGCAGATTAAAAAGCTCAAGAGAAGTGGCTCGTGCTCTTGTAATTTTTAAGTCAGACGGACAATATATTGCAATCCTTCGTTCTAGTGTTTCAAATATATTCTCATGAAGTAACATGTGTAGAGATATAAAATTGTCACATTTAATACGTTAAAATACACCACTGCACACAGCGTATTTAGTACTCCATGTAAATCTAAAAAATTTTAGTGCATTCCAAAAATAAAAAAGGAAAGAACTGAACACATAGTTAAAGAAGGAAGTAAAGTCATAAATGATCATTTTATAAATTATTAAACTTTGTGCAAATAGCAATTCTAAGTGGAAAAATATTTAAATAAAATTAATGAAAGCGGTAATTTAAGAAATATTGTTCCATAAAAAATTTGCAAATACGAAAGAAAATGTTTGTATCTAATGAAATATAAGTGCTCGAATCTATATGGTCATATATATATATATATATATATGTATGTAAATAACAATTTACCAATTTTTGCAAGCTATAGTTAAAAAATGATTGCTAAATAATGATTCATTTAAAATTATGTGACGAATTGATTAAAAAGTATATTTCCTTACAAACTCTTAATAAGCAATATTTCTTCTGAAGTGCAAACTCATGAGTAACAGAAAAAGAGAGAAAGAAGGTTAAACACCTTTTTAAATCTTCCATATTGATAATTTTTAATGAAGATTAGGAGTATATACTGTCATTGTATGTGTTTTTAACCTTAATTTACTATACTAACATTAAATTACATGCAGCTACAATTTATATATGTTTTACTACTATGTGGTGAAATTTTGACACAAGTTATATAGGTAATATTCCAAAGATTTTTTTAAATTTCTCGTAAAAATAGAAGGAGCATGTCAGTATATAGAAGGAGCATGTCAGTATAAAAATTTGCTTGCTTACACATGTACATCTATATGTAAGTATTGATCTTTACTTATCCACGTGCAATCAGGAATGTCGTCACTTAATTCCAAAACAACGTATCGTCAAAAAGATTCGATTACGAAATATTTTAACTCCTGATGCCGTGACTGGATAGATTTCCTTGTGGGTAAGGAAATATAAGCACTTATCTACAAACCCAGTTCATAAAAGAGATTTTTAAATTGTAATATCATTTTTACAGTCACAATATACACTCTCAATTTTCCGCTCTTCACTCTTATACGGAAAGATCTATTTTATTTCCCTTTTTGGGTGAATTCACTCACCAGAAAGTGCACTTAATAAAGTAGGCTTCATTTGTTTCATATAAAATGTATGTATGTAAATATGTACCTATGATTTATATTAATATGATCCAGATTTGAAAATTTCGTTTCAGTAATTCAGGTAGTTTGACTGTGAAACACTTTTTCCCATTTAAATTTCAAAAATGTTGTGATGCTATATTTAAGATTCTCAGAGGCTTCTCTCCATGACGGCACCGGTCATTGAACATTTTCAACAGCGATTAAAAACGTTATGTACAAAAATAATAGACGAAGTAGAAAATAAAAACCATCACAAAGTTCTCTGTCTTCATCCATCCTCTTAACAGTATCCCTCCCTTTCTAGTTCTTGCACAGTGCTAATCCCAGAAAAAAAATTTAGTTGAGAATCGTACCTAGAACGCAAAACAATCTAACAGAGAAATAATAATAACATCGACCATTTTATAAATTGCTTGATATTTCATCAAAATAATACAGAAGAAAATTAAATTCGCGCCAACGAAAATAGTAATTTTATTTACATCATTCTACTTAAAAATTAGCTATAGGAGCTTTACTGTATTGAAGTATATCAAACTTGTAAAAATATATTTTAACTTTCATAGTAGGAAATAAATGGCTTCTTAAAATAATTGCCAATAGTATAAATATTATAGTGAGAGGTTAACAAATAGAATAAGAAAATATAAACTCACAAAAGGCTTAATTTCCAAATGAGTTTAAGACATTGGAGCATGTTTTGAATTTATAATTATACGGGTATTTAATGTCAACTTGAAATTTTTTTGTTAAGTTGCTTAGTAATAATATACGAACATTACAATTTTAGGTACATAAAATAGAAGTTGAAAAAAATCTTGTAGTTTTTGAACACACCTTGGAATATGTATGCATATGTATGTAAATTTAAATATACCATATTATATAATACACATTAGGGTCTTTATCTACTGTCCGAATATTTAAATTGTCCAAATATAATGTAATTATGTCTTGTTCATTGATGCAAAACAACAATTAATATATAATATAATAGTTTTCGACTTGAGGCACAACATATCGCCAAAAAGTTTTTCCTCCACAATGAACAGTCCATGCTTTAGATATTACTGATTTTACAAACGATCACTTAAAATAATTGGTATTATGTAGTCAGTACTAGAATAAAATCTAGTTATAGGAATGTATGTTTAAAAAATATAACAGATATATTTATATACATATATTTGTACATATATATTCATACATGTATGTGCATATACATTTAATATGTAAATGTACATATGCGCAGATAAAACTACAAAGGTTTTTGTTATCACCGGTGAACATGATAAACAAAACTTTAGGCATGCATATACGTAGTTGCCAGATTAAACAATTGTGAATTGGTCAAATATCTTCGAGTTAAATATCAGAAATCATAAAAGAAATTTCAAAAATCAATATAATTGATGATATAAGTTCATAGTTTTTATATAAAATAAATACATTCCCATTAATAAAAATACATGCGCCAATTTTCATTGTCTTAGATAATCATAAAAATTACTGTTAGGGACTTAATAAAAATCTGTGTTATAATTTTAAATATGTTTTCGAAATCAAATCTTATTGAAATTTGAGTACAAAATTCTTTAAAATTGTTATATATCTTACAAAACAATAATTGATGTTTTGACGAAGCTAAGAATTACTAATTTACTAAAATTTTCAGTAGGAAATACATACATATGTATTTGTGTACTAAAATAATAATAAAAATTATGCTTAATATGTATTTGTGTACGTCTCACTTCTGACACTCCCAGAATCCCACCATGATAAGCTGTTTATTATATGATATGTAAAGGAAAATAGGAAAGACAACAAATGGACTTGCCTTTGGAGCCAAAACTTTTGAAGTTTTAGTAGACACGATAACCGTTAAATGTTTAAAAAGGATCAATACTGATGGAAGTTTTTACTTAATCTTCAAAAACTCGTATAATGTTCTCATTGCTTTAGTGTTTCTTATAAATTTTAAATTTAACCCTTTAATACTGCTAACATTTGACTATTGAGAATATATAACATTCTAAGATCAACAGTCTTTAAAAAAGGCAGTTGGATAAAAAGAGGAAATACAAATTATCAGAATTTTTAAAACATTTAAGCTGTTTTGCTCATTGGAAAACATTAAAGTTTTTTGTTCTGTTAATGCTAGCAGCTTTTAAAACCAGGGTTCTTATAAAATATTTGACTGTATATAATATTTCAACGTATTTTGGTTTCTTAACCGTTACAAAGATTACTGTGATTACCAACGTGCGCTTTGTGCTAAAAAATTATGTTGAAAGCCAATGTGTTCATAGGTTGTCACTGACTGATCAAATTACTCATCTCATTATAGTTCACATAATGCAAATCATTTTAATTACATAAAACGAAAATTGAAGAGCGTAATGACACATATAGTGAAATATATCTTAAGTATATGGTGTTCAAATATTATATAAATATGTATACGTACAATATGTTTAGCTTGCAGCGCAGCAATACGTTTTCTGTCACGCACATAAGGGTTAAATAAGCACCCACAGTACGTATTTAATAACGAACATTGTTATATCTTATCAACTGAAATTTTAATGTGTAGCTTCGTACAAAATAAGTTACGTATCAGGCCTGTCACTTCGGTTTCATCAGACCAAAATTGATAATTAATTTTAATAAGTAATAATTTTGTGGGTCATTTCGTTGTTGCTATTGTTACAACAAAAACTTGAAAAAAAAACAAAAATTATCAATGTTTAAAGTTTTTAAAAATTAAAACTTACATAAAAAAATTCCCTAAGATTCAAAATTGTAACAAGAAGAAACTTTAAACTAATTTAAATAGCGAAAAAACAATAATAATAATATGAAATTTACTATTTGACATATTCTCATACTCTTAATCAACGAACAAATTAATTTCATTTATAATACTAATAATATAAATTGAGAATTTTCTGCTAATAATTTAAGCAACAAAATTTTAAGAAAAATTCTTTAAAAAATATAAATATCTAAACAAAAGTCTACTTACTTATGAGAGCATTTCTTTTAGTGTGTCATACTTTATAGATCCTTAATTGAATTTTACTTTTGTATCATTTTCTAAAGTTTACTGCTACTTTACAGCTTTATATTTTTTAATTTGATGTAATAACAGTTTCGCAGGTGTTGTTAAAATTAAGTAGTTTGGATTTTTTATCTTGAAAGGAAAAATTATGTGGAAATTATGTACAGTTAAAACTATTCACCTATCCATAAGTTTAAAATAAAGTCTATTATCGGTATGGATTTCGGCATAATGTTTACAAAATATTCGGCGAAACAAATTTAAATTTGCCTATTTTGCCTATCCTGACTCACTGTCTTGCTAATAGGAAAGTAAAGTCTTTTTTTATTTCGTGGATTAAAAACTCAACTGAATTATATCAATACATATATGTAAAAGAATGCTTTACACAGTTTAACTTCAAAATTTGAAAAATTGTTGGAAAATTTTCTTTTCACGCAAATACATTCCCCTCAGGCATAAGTTTTGTAAATTAAATATAAATATTCGTTTGGGAATTTATATTGAAATAACAATAATGACACTCAAATTTTTTTTGACTGTAATATAAAATTTCAAACGAAAATTCACAAAAACAGGCAGATATACATATTACACTCTTAGAGATAAAATTAAGAGAGACTAAAGCTCAAATTAGATGTGCCATAATCAAAACACCATAAACGTAAACAGTAATGGAACTCGAAACAATCTTATGTATTCAATTATACTTCACATGACTGCAACCATAGAAACCAAGTGCATTTAAGCTTAAGTCACATCTAAATAAAACTTTAATATACTCCTTATTTTTAGATTTATAAAATATCTTTGTGATGATCCACCGTATTAATTGGATCTACACATGTACATACATATGTATACAATATTATTCAATCATCTGTGTTTGAGAGCAACTGTAGGAAAAATATCCTAAAAAACTTTATTATCTTTGTATTATGATCTACATGCAATAAGTTAACATGTGAATGTATTTGGTGTCTAAGTTGGACGGTTAATTATTGTTTTCTTGGTGATATTTTTCATTTCAAGGCTGAATTTCAAATAAATATGTATGTATCATACACAATACGTATATAAGTATATGCCTTCAATTTAACTGTATTAAATAAATATGTGTTCTTTCTTATGCAAAGCGATAGGAAATCGAAATTGGTTGTGAAAACAAAAAGTATGTCAAGAATACATATGTACATATTAATGTGAACATACATTAATATGAACATACATAAATGTATATTAAACATTATAGTAGGAATGATATAGACATGAATTAGAACAATTTTGAATAAGTAGTTTGTTTCAGAGATCACTTTGACGATATAATTTGAATTAAGTTATAATGCACTTCGCGAAATTAAATTAAGAGTAGTGCAATCGAACGGTTATATATGTATGAAATTCATAAGTATGTACATCCATAATTATGAGCATACGTTCTCAATCATATGATTAAAGCCACTTGAACTTCAGTTTTTGTTAGATCATATTATATATATATATATATATTTTCTAGCCAAAAAAATTAGATAACATTGGTAAGGACAAGCGCGGGAAAGAGTAAAGTGGTTACACGATATTTATGGAGTGAAATTTTTAGACATGTTGTTCTCTTGTATGAAAATAGTTTTGTAATCATTTTATATATCTTGCTTTTTGCATTGAAATAAAGTAACTTTTTTAAGTTTCAAAAAAAAGTCTTTGTCGTCATGTAGTAAAAATTCTAATACCAATAAAAATATTCGCATATCACTAATACATTTCTAAAGTGGCGAGCAAGGCTGATATATAATATTAAGAAACATATTAACATTTTATATGTATATTATTTATGTATGTTTAAGTACGTAGTCGTCAAATCGCGGTTTTACTGTTTTTAAAAATTTAATGAATTTTAAGTCATCCTTGTTGGAAGCCTTTGGATTTTCAGCAAGTAAACCGGTAACCGTACTTAAATGTTGTTGTGTGCGAAAGGAATTTAAGGTATTTACTTTTACTTTTACTTTCTATTTGGATCGCCACCAGAACACTACAATTAGCATTTTTTACTGCCTAATTCCAATAACCTTTACAAGGTAAATATTGAAATTATATTGAAATTTAATAAAGTTTATATTTGTTGTATTATTCTAAAATTCCTTGTGTTTTTATTTATTTATAAATTAACTATAACCCATCGGATATACGCCGAAACATTGGTCCTTCGAGCCGGATTTTACAAGGAATAAGAATTCAACAAAACATCCTCCACGAGCAAGCTTTATTTAAATTTTCATTTTCATTTGGTAAATAAAACTACACAAGGAAAACAGGTTAGTAAATTGCTATTAAGAGGTGGTTTATTTAGTGAAGTGAAAATAAAACAACAAAAAACTGTCGTATATGCAAATGCAAATACACACATATGTACATACTTGAAGAATTTTGCACTTGCATATGACATAGCTTTGGTTTAAATAACGAATTAACACAACATATATATTGAGTTTGTGCATTGTACAAATAAAAGAAAAAATTAAAGTGAGTGAGTTTGTTTGGACGGATAACCACACGAAAAGAAATCAAATAAAATATTATATCGTATAAATATATAACAGAATATGATAAAGTATTTGATTTTAATATATGTATATATACGTATGTAAGCATTTATAAAAAGAATCTTCATATCGAAGGAAAGTAAGAAGTACATGAATAGTTACATTGAATATTTATACATGCGTGCGGGTATATATACAGTGGTGGTAAAAACAAACTGATTTTTTTTGAAACACTCTGGAAATTTTAATTTTTTCGTAGTACAAGTGCACATATAACAGAATAAATTAAATTATATTTATTAATGATAATTTATTATATATCATTTGTATTTCTTAAATATTATTATTAACATTATAATTTTATATATATTAACCTCCGATAAATTAAGAACTTGTGATCATAAGCAGACAGTAATTGATTCGTTTGTTCTTTATTATCATATTTCTTTTATTTGGGTTTTCTATCTGAGATATTTTCATACAACAATTTGCGATATTTTAAAAGTAAAGATTTTTCTTGGATTTATTTCTGCACAGAATAATAAGATTATAGTTTCACTCTATTCCATTATTTTTATATAACAAATTATTCCACAATGAAATATTTCGGAAGTTTTACACGCGCCTCAGATGCCATTTTCAAATTTGAAGCTAGATTTGAAAAAATTAGTGATGATGATCATCACGCCTATACATTAGAAATAATGACTGAGGAATTGAAATCATTGTGGGAAAAAGTGAAAACGACATATGAAGATGGAATGGAGGAACTTGAGACTTTATCAAAAGGCAAAGCAGAAGAATTAGAAGTTGCAGAGGTAAAATATGAAAACACTCTGCATGCATACGCACGTTGTATGAAAATTATTAGAATTAAAGGTGATGAATTGAAAGATAAATCTGAACCTAAAATTACAGTATCTAGTGAGAATGTGATTCATAATTTACCATTACCACCATGTGATACTGACATTTTTGAAGGGGATTATCTTTCATGGCCAACATTTAGAGATCTTTTCACGGCTTTGTATATAAATAATAGTCGCCTCAGTAACATTGAAAAATTATGTTATTTATTAAAGAAAACAAGCAAAGAGGCTAAAGAGATCGTATCTAAATGTCCGTTGACGAATGGAGGATTTGACATTGCGTGGAATAGTCTGAAAACGACTTATGAAAATCCTCGTTTGTTGGTCAATAATCAATTGAAATTACTGTTTAATTTAGAATCGGTATCAAAGGAATCTAGCTCCACTTTAAAGAATCTGCAACGTGGTATTAATGGATTTTTAACTGCAATGTCAATTTATGAAATTGATACCACTAATTGGGATCCTATTATTGTATTTATTTGTATTCAACGATTGCCTTCGAATACAGTCGCTCTATGGGAACATACAATAAAGGAAAAAGGTGCCTTGTCCCTTTGGCAAGATTTGAACCTATTTTTATCTGAACGAATTCAAACGTTAGATTGTATACGCGATCTTACCAGTTCAGAAAATGAAAAGAAAATAAATGATAGAAAAATCAAAGCTCATGTTTCGACAAAAGGCTCTTCGGCCTCGTGTGTTTTGTGTCCTAAGCAAAATCATTTGTTAAGATTTTGCCGTCGCTTTAGAAATATGACTGTTTCTGAGAGATTTTCCAACATAAAGAAGTTTCATTGTTGTGTGAACTGTCTTTCGAAATCTCATGAAGTCAAAGATTGTAGAAGTGAACATCTTTGTTTTAAATGCAATCAGAAACATCACACTATGCTTCATAGGGAATCTTCTAATAATAATTCTGCTGAAGTACATATATCGAATAATTTAAAAACAAACCCAGTTTTCAAACCCTCTGATTTAGGTTCAGAGATGCCTTCGACATCAACTGCTGCTCGCTCTAATTCGAATCGTCAAGTTTTTCATCTGTCACAGAATTCGTCTGTATTGCTAGGAACTGCGATGGTCTCCATTATTTGCCATGATACAACGTATCCAGCAAGGGCCTTAATAGATCCAGCGTCTGAAGCTTCATTCATATCTGAACATTTGCGAAATCAATTGCGACTTCCGTCACATTCTACGAATGTAAAGATTTCCGGTGTTAACAGAGAAGCGTTCATAATTAGTAAGAAGATTTGTAATATTAGAGTGGGTTCGCCATTAGATCAAGGACTTAAATTGGAGACGTGTGCTTTCGTTTTACCTGCCATATCAGGTAATCTACCATCTTTTATGTGTCCTTCGGACATTAGAAAGGAATTACCGAATTTGCAATTGGCAGATCGTAATTTCCATAAAAGTAGATCAATAGATCTGTTACTTGGAGCAGATTTATATCCTCAAATAATTCTTGATGAAGTTCGTCGAAATATTTGTGGATCGTTAATGGCCCAGAAAACTGTCTTTGGATGGATTTTAACGGGTCCACTTGACTCTTCAACAAATGATTCTGTAAATGTTTTTTCAACTGCTGTAACCTTTTCTGAAGAGGATAATTTAAATCAAAATCTTTTGAGATTTTGGGAGTTGGAAGAAACTCCAAAAAGAAGAATTTTGTCACCTTCTGATAAATTTTGCGAAGAAATTTATAAGAAAACCACTAGTCGGAATTCTACTGGTAGATATACTGTGTCGTTACCCTTTAGACCAGAGTTTCCTCTTGATATTTCTTTGGGAATATCAAGATCTAGTGCATTTAAACAGTTAATGCGAGTAGAATCGTCCCTCTCTAGAAAACCAGAGATTAAAAGTATGTATGACGATGTATTAATGGACTATTTGCATTTAGATCATATGCGAATAGTAAAATCCTATAACCAAGCCGTCACAAAATCATGCTATTTGCCACATCATCCAGTGATCAAACCAGAGAGAAAAACAACTAAACTTCGAGTTGTTTTTAATGCTTCTAGTAAAACTTCAAACGGTAATACCCTAAATGATTGTCTTTTTATAGGACCTACCTTGCAAACCGATTTGGTGAATTTAATTTTACGTTGGAGGTTGTTTAGGTTTGTCTTTAATTGTGACATTACTAAAATGTATAGGCAAATTCGCGTCCATTCGGCCCACACTCCCTTTCAACGGATTCTTTATCGGTCATCGGATGGCAGTATTGTGGATTACGAGCTACAGACAGTAACCTTTGGGTTAAATTGTGCACCGTATTTAGCAATCAGGACCTTATTGCAATTGGCGGATGACTGCGAGGAGGAATTTCCAATGGCTGCAAGGATATTGAGGAAGGATATGTACGTGGATGATGTTCTGACTGGCACTCATGAAGAATCGGTTGCAGTAATGGCTAGGGATCAACTTATTGCTGCCTTGTTGTCGGCTGGCTTCGAATTGAGGAAATGGACAGCTAATGAAATTTCTATTTTGAAAGGATTGCCCGTAGATCATTTAGTCGATTCCAAAGTTTTGGCCTTTGAAGAATCTAGCTGTTCCAAAACATTAGGCATTTTTTGGAATGCTCAGCTTGATTCATTCTTTTTCAAAGTTTTTCCTTTAGAGGAAAAAACGAAATATACGAAAAGAGCGGTATTATCTAGTATAGCTAGATTTTTTGATCCGGTTGGTTGGCTAAGTCCTGTAGTTATCAAAGCAAAGATTATAATGCAACGCATTTGGCTTGATAATATTGAATGGGATGATTCTCTTCCATCCCCAACAGAAAAGGAGTGGTTGTTATTCGTTCAATCCTTTAATCAAATAAAAATTATTCAGGTGCCGAGATGGGTAAACTATTATAAAGACGCAGAGACTGAAATTCATGTATTTTCAGATGCCTCGGAAAAGGCATACGCGGGGGTAATATATATTCGAACCGTAACCCCACAGGGAGAAATATATTGCCATTTATTGTTGTCAAAAACAAGGGTAGCGCCAATTAAATCAATTTCTCTACCCCGCCTTGAGTTATGCGGAGCAGTTTTAGCATCAGAATTGCTAAAAAATATTCTGAGAGAAATAGAAGTGCCGATTTCAAAGGTCTGTTGTTGGACAGATTCTACTATCGTGTTGGCATGGTTGCGTAAAACGCCTTCGGCGTGGACTACCTTTGTAGCGAATAGAGTTTGTCGTATTCAGGAGAACACAGGTAATCATAATTGGTTTCATGTTCGATCTGAAGACAATCCTGCCGATTTAAGCAGCCGGGGGGTAGATCCGTTCACTTTATCGGAAAGTAAACTTTGGTGGCACGGACCTTCATGGCTGTCTAAACCCGAAACTCATTGGCATCAGAGTAATTTTGAACATTTGGATACAGATATCGAGAGTCGCAAAATCAAAGTTCACGCTTCATTTTTTTCGAAATTTGAAGACATTTTGGACAGATTTTCTTCACTTGATAGAGCGTTACGAGTGGTATCATATGTATTTCGTTTCTTCCATTCTACGAATCAATTATATAAAGGAAAGTTCAATTATGAATCTGAACTTATTTCGAGCGATGAAATTAATAGAGTCAAATTACGTTTGGCTATTGTTGCTCAGAAAGCCTTTTATCCAGAAGAGTATAAAAGTCTCTTAAATAAAGAGCCCTTACCAGTAAAAAGCTCTTTAATACCTTTAAATCCGTTTTTAGATGAACAGAATATAATGAGATTGAATGGTAGATTGGTAAAATCATCTTCATTGTCATATTCCGAACAGCATCCTATTATATTACCGTATAGCTGTCGTTTTGCAAAGCTTACGGCAGAATTTATACATTTGATTACTATTCACGGTAGTAATCAACTGATGTTAAGGATATATCGATGCGAATATTGGGTTCCACGATTACGAGTCATGATTCGAACGGTGATACATAATTGTAAACGTTGTATAATTGATCGACAACGTACTTGTAGTCAAATAATGGCTGCACTTCCTTCGGAACGTACCACTATTGACAGACCGTTCCTTAATACAGGAGTTGATTTCGCAGGTCCTTTTGATATAAAGAATTATAATAATAAATCGTCTAGAATTACAAAAGGGTACGTGTGCATATTCGTGTGCTTTTCTACGAAAGCAATTCATTTGGAAGCAGCGTCAGATTTATCAACTGACACTTTTCTAGCTGCTTTCAATAGATTTATATCTAGAAGAGGTTGTCCCCATACCATGTTTTCGGACAATGGTACTAATTTCGTGGGAGCATCTAATGAGCTTTCCAGAGATTTTCAAACATTTTTGAAGGAATGCCAAGCTAGAGTGTGTTCTAGCAATGGTTATAAGGGCTTGAATTGGCGTTTTAATCCAGCGGGTGCGCCTCATATGGGTGGCCTTTGGGAAGCTGGAGTTAAAAGTTTTAAACTTCATTTTAGAAAGGAGGTTCAAACTTGCAAATATACGTTTGAGGAGCTATCTACAGTATTGGCTAGAATAGAGGCGTGCTTGAATTCGCGACCTTTATGTCCTATGCCCGATAACCCTGGTGAACCATTGGCGTTAACACCAGGACACTTTTTGATCGGTTCGGCTATTCTGGCTCCGCCAGAGCCAACTATTTATGATACTTCCATCAGTATTGTTAATCGTTATCGGAAGGTGAAAGCACTGATTCACCAATTCTGTAAAAGATGGAAAGAAGAATATTTAATAGAACTCCATAAAAGGTATAAATGGAAACATCCCCACAGAGATGTTGAAATTAATGATTTAGTGGTAATAAAGAACGAACAATTGCCTGCTACATCGTGGAGGTTAGGTATAATCACTGGTACTCATATAGGTACTGACGGCCACGTTCGCGTCGCGGACGTCAGAACACAAAGTGGAACAATTACGCGTCCAATAACCAAGCTTGTTGTTTTATATAAATCTTAATTTATGATCTCCTTTTTATTAGCAATTTATCTTTATTAACCAACTTTTTTCCTAGAAATCATGAGTGCTCCAATCAATAATAACTTTTCCGATTCGTTCGAGGACGGTTTGCTCGACTACGACGAAGCCATGGAGACTAATACGGCAGCAATGGTGGAAATACCTGTTACTTCGTCAGGTATTGTTTCTGCTGCTCCGACATTACTTACAGAAGTAGATTTGACCGTCAACGTTCCGGAAATTACACCTGTTGATAATCCAACCGGTGAGCAAGTGGAGGTGCCCAAATTGAGTGAGGTAATCCGAGCTCATGACGCGAAAGCCAACGCGGTGAGGACCTCAAGTCCAGCCATTGCAAAGAGGGCTAATTGTCAAATTTGCGGCAAAAATCACCCGTTGAGGTTTTGTTACAAGTTTCGCGACATGAGTCTGGAACGAAAGCTCCGTATGGTGGCAGTGCATAGAATGTGTTTCCGTTGCTTGTCGACCACGCACATAGGTAGAGAATGCGTAAGCAATCTGAATTGCAAGATTTGTAAGCAACCACACCATTCTCTACTCCATGAACATAAAAAAGGCGTGTCTAAACGAGAAACAAAGAAGCGCGAAAATGCACCAACTTTGGCAATTCGGCAATCTATTGCATTGTCACCGACACTTCATCTGAAAGTAAGTTTCAATCGTCAAAAGATACCAATTCGGGCTGTATTGGATTCCTGTTGTCAAAACAGCTACATTTGTCCTGACTTCGTCAGGAGACTCAAAATACCGATTCTAAATGTCAATGGCGGGAACTATTGTACCATAGACATTCAGTCTCTTTACGATCCCAACCAACATATTTCAGTGACAGCTAGAATTCGGAAAATGTTGGGTATCAAAACGCCATCCGTATCGGTTCCCAACACTATTTTGGAGTCCTTCGAAGGGCTTCAATTAGCCGACCCCAATTTTAACATTTCGGGGAACGTGGCGTTGGTGTTGGGACCCGAAGTGATCCCCTTGATTTTAAAGAATCGAATACAATCCAGTCCGGGGCTGCCACTTGCCCAATATACTATATTTGGATGGGTTATCTCAGGTGTGTCGCCGTATTAAACGTCACTTTAATAGTATAGGTCGTTAGACCTCATCAGGAGTCCCTCATGACTCATATCTACTCATCAGGGGTCCTTTCTTGGCCCATTTTTATAAATTTTCATCAGGGGTCCTTTCTTGGCCCATTTAATTTAAAATCATCAGGGGTCCCTTCTTGGCCCATTTATATGAAAAAAAAAAAAAAAAAATTATAATAGCAATAAGATTTAAATAAATTGAATTATATATGCAAATATATACCATTCTTCATATCATACAGTCCACAGGAGTCCTTAATGACTCAGTTAAAATTATTCAATTGCAACTTCTTTATTGTTGCAAGGTGGCCGGCAATGTTTAAGTACGTAGTCGTCAAATCGCGGTTTTACTGTTTTTAAAAATTTAATGAATTTAAAGTCATCCTTGTTGGAAGCCTTTGGATTTTCAGCAAGTAAACCGGTAACCGTACTTAAATGTTGTTGTGTGCGAAAGGAATTTAAGGTATTTACTTTTACTTTTACTTTCTATTTGGATCGCCACCAGAACACTACAATTAGCATTTTTTACTGCCTAATTCCAATAACCTTTACAAGGTAAATATTGAAATTATATTGAAATTTAATAAAGTTTATATTTGTTGTATTATTCTAAAATTCCTTGTGTTTTTATTTATTTATAAATTAACTATAACCCATCGGATATACGCCGAAACAATGTACGTATGTGTGTATATTAGCTTCTACCTTTCTTTTATTTTTAACAAATATGGAAATAATAATAATTGCGATAAAAATGTCATCGAATTGCAAAAATAGATTAAATTTTGAAACCTGTCAGTATGAGTGTTTTATTTCGAACAAAATTTATTATTTTCGATCAAATTCGATAAAAAAGTGCTTACATAAATTTTTATCTACATGGATGTATGTTAGTGTGTAAATGAACGTCTACGTTTGCTTGAATAGAACCGCCAAGTTACGTTAGGAAAATGTTAACAAGCGAATAAATTAGTAGGTTGGGGAGGAGGTAAAGGCCATAATTCACTATCCCACGGATTCATCCACAGAAAAATCTTGCAGAATTCTTACGGACTTAAAAAACTCTTTTCGAAATGGTGAAGGTGACAAATAACAATGATGTAAAAACATCTGATTCTTCTCTGATCATTAAACATTTTTCCAAATCCCACGACTTACCAACAAAATTTGTCATGCGTTACCTTTTTAGGCCATACTAACATATTTTTAACAGACATGTCATATTTGGCAAATCATACGGTTGTGTGGGATATTCATCTGGCCATTAATTTGTCCTTTCAAGTGTTTGTATGTAAGAATATAGTACGGTTATTTTCTAGCGTGCAAAGACCGTTCAGATTATAAGGTGATTTTCAAAAAAGATTGCAACAAATAATATTAATAGATTACTATTGTCAGAAATACAAAACTGACTGGAAACCAAATACTGCAAATCAGATAAATACTGTACCAATTAAAGATCCATCGAAGGTTTTTAACAACAGAAAAGTAGACTCCGTTATGTAAAGTGTGTCAATATTATACATAAATATCTTAAAGTACAATTGAATAACAAGTCAATTAAAAACAGAAATTGATCTTTAAATTTAGCACTTCTTGACTTCATAATTGGCACATTCTGCATTTGAATAGTACGTACCTCTAGTTTTTCGTTTGGTACTATTATGTTCTTTGTTAAATTATGTATTCCTAAATTCACATGAGGACAGCGATAAAATTTAATTTTAAATAAAATTGTCGAAACTTCATTTTTTGGAAATATGACAATAAAAAAATTTCGTTATAGTGGGGAATCTATCAAAAAGTATAACAACATAAGAATTATTTTAATTTTTTTTAAACCGAAATAACACATACATGTACGTGTAATGCTAAGGTAAATAATCCTAGGCAACAAAATAACAATAAAAAACAAACTTGTAAGCAGATTCGTCGATATTTTAGAATTTGTTCATTAGTAACGTTTAGTAAGTGTTTCCTTAATATACGTATATGAGGAAAGTAAATATAATTCCTCAAAAAGAAAGAAACAGATGACCGGTAACATATTTTTTAAAAGAAACTTAGTAACTGGAAATAGATTTGTTATGTATAGTGTTCGTTGCTGAACTTTTTCATTTTGAGTCTGATGAACTTAATTAATTTTGGAAATCAAAATCGGACCCAGAAAGCAAACGAAGAAATAACGAAATACAAAATTAATAGCTACGCTCGAAAATTCAAAAATCTTTTATTTATTAACCCACTTTCCATTTTACTGAAAGTGTACTGAGGTTATAATGATTAAAAAGCAAACCCAGGAAGTGAAATTACATATTACAGACCGATTAGTTTGTTAAGTATTTTATAAAAAATTTTTCAAATACTTGAACAACTACGTATTATTCTCGATAATCAATTTGATGTTAGGTATAAAAATTGATCTCCTGAACAATGTCATAGAGTAGTTATTTGGAAATATTTTGAAAAAAAAAAAACTCTGCTCCGGGGTTTTCTTGGTTAACCAACAAGCATTTGGCATATTGGGCTATTATTTATGTTAGGAAATATCTTTTGAGCTATATTTTATTTGATTATATAATCTTATATACAAAAAGCAAAGTTTTATGCAATAATTAAAGATGAGAGATCTAACAGGGATCATACAGTGCAACATACTAAGTTTGGTACAATTTTCATGGCTCTCATGCTTATTTCAGATAACGTCACTATGTCAACTGAATTTAATAAAATTGTTACTGAAAAAATCGAAAACAAAAATGAACGCAGAAAGGTTTAATGTCCAAATCTAATTACAGGCGAAAAACGACAAAATGAACTGAATTTTGAATTTACTGAACCAAAAACAGTAACAATAACAACAGTACAATACATGTATGTATATTTCGGTTAGCACAAGTCATGTAATTATGTTTTCATTTATTTATTATCTTTCAATTAAATATACATATTTTGTCGAAATGACAGTTTATTGGCTGAGAAAAAATTTTTGCCAGTAAAATGGTGTAAAATGAAACCATATGCTTGTAAATGTACACAAACAGGCAAAAAGCAAACAAAAGTTTTATGTTTTCAATGAAATTTTCCATACAATAAAAAATAGATATAAAAAAGTATATCTATTTAATTTGGATGCAAGTATTTTTAAAGCCGTTTTTTACTTTAAATAAAGTTG
>OY776278.1:1447500-1875000 GCA_963675445.1 Linnaemya vulpina | reverse complement strand
TAATAGACCTTTTGCTTAAATAAACCTAATAAATTAATATATATATATATATATATATATATATATATATATATTTATATAAATATATATATATATATATATATATATATATATATATATATATATATGTATATATATATATATATATATATATATATATATATATATATTATATATAAATATATATATATATATATATATATATATATATTATATATAAATATATATATATATATATATATATATATATATTAATATATATATATATATATATATATATATATATATATGTGTGTATATATATATATATATATATATATATATATATTAATATATATATATACATATGTATATATATATGTATATATATATATATATATATATAATCTATATATATATATATATATATATATATATATATATATTATATATAAATATATATATATATATATATATATATATATATATATTAATATATATATATATATATTAATATATATATATATATACATTATATATATACATTAATATATATATATTAATGTATATATATATATATATATATATATATATATTAATATATATATATATGTATATATATATATATATATATATATATATATATGTATATATATATATATATATATATATATATATAAATATATATATATATATATAATATGTATATATATATATATATATATATATATATATATACATATATATATATTAACTTTTGTATCCTTATAATCATTCTAAACAAATAGTTTAATTATGTTTATACGTGTGCTTGCTTTTTAGATGTCACCAAAAAAATGGTCGAAAAACACATTTGGATGGGCACGTGCAGAAGTATTGGGAGCTTTAGTCAACGCAGTATTTTTGGTTGCATTATGCTTTAGTATTACAATAGAAGCGTTTAAAAGGTATATATTTTCGTCTTTTTCTCTTTAGTTTATATATTTTTAATTAGAATAAATTTAAAAATTTGAGTTGTTGATAGAGTGCAATATGTATGTGTATATGGCATTTGTGATGGGTCGAATGTTAATTTTTGGAGTTCGCGAATGCAAATAAGAATATTTGAAACAATATTCGGGCTAAATTAACGTCTCCAAAATGATATATGAAAAATTTTGTATTGTAAAGAACTTTACAAGACTGTTTAATTAATAAAAAGTCCTAAAAAAATGAAGATAAAAAAATTTATATATACATACAGTTAGACGTTTTCTTATGTAATTTTCTAAGTCCCAGATATATGCGAATTGGTTAATGTTCAGCCTGATTTATGCGTTAGACTGATGCACTCCTCCCATGTTATATTCCACATATATTGACATTAATAAGTTTTTCAAACTAATAACAAAACTTAAAGATATCTCACATACCCTTCGTTTTATTTAGATGGGTAGCGCTTAATTAAATACCGTTTATATACAATTTTTGAAATTTATAAAAAGTTATTGTTTCAATAGTTTTTTTTTGTTTGTAATTATTAAATATACAGGCCTTTTCTGTAAATCGAAATTTAATAAATTTCACCTTTTCCAAAAATATTCCCCTGTTGCTATAGTGGATTTTCAGCACATGCTTCATAAATTTACACCGCAAACGTGGTTTTTATTTGACACTCAGATTTATTTTGCAAATATTATTATTTGCATTAAAACATTTAAACTTTTTAATATATTGTTATTTTGCAGATTTATAGAAGAAGAGACTATACATGAACCAGAGTTGTTAGTTACTGTAGGAGTATTAGGTTTAGTTGTAAATGCTGTAGGCTTGTGTTTACTTTATGGTAAGCTTTAAAGTAGTTTTTTCCATATTGTTCTAAAATCTAGCTTATAAATATTTGAAATTGCTTACTTTATAAAGAGCATGGTGGGCATCATGGTCATTCCCATGGTGGAGGTTTAAGGCGAAATCATAGTCGACTTACTGAATTAGCTAATGTAGATGAAGGTGAAAATCCTGATGATTTTGCTTATGAAAAACCGGTAAACTAAATTTATTACACACACCTACAAAAAGATGAATAATATAATTAAAAATAAACAATCTTTAAAGAAGGAGAAACCCATTAAAAAGTCTAGCCATGGCCATAGCCACGATCCTGGCTCTATGAATATGCGTGGTGCATTTTTACATGTGCTAAGCGATGCTTTGGGCAGTGTTATTGTCGTAATTAGTGCTTTGGTAAGTTGAATTTAGTGTAATTAATAATTTTTTCATTATTATATAAAATTTGTTTCGCATATGCTTTTTTTTTTGTTGTGTGTTAAGTACGTGGATATATGCATTTCATTGGTTCTTATATCGAATTATCAGTAGAATTCAACCTAACTCTAAAATAACAAGAACTCTTAGCTTATGTACAGTTCAAAAAATAAATTTGGAAAAAACATAGAAGACCATGATATTTAAAGAAAGCACAACAAACAAATCTTATTCGATATTTCAAATAGATTACAATAAAATAATTTGTTACGAATATGTATTTTTAATTTGTTTAAGGTTGTTTGGTTAACAGAATGGAAGTATCGTTATTATATGGATCCCGCTTTGTCAATTGTTTTAGTTATTTTAATATTACATTCAGTTTGGCCTCTATTGCGCGAATCTGCATTAATATTGCTACAAACAGTGCCAACACATATACAAGTAAGTTGCATTTTTGATAAATAATTTTGAAAAATCAATAGTCGTATTTAGTACAAAATTCTAGCTGGTATAACCAATCGGTTGAGTAAATAATTAATTAAGTTTTTTTATAAATAATAAAATTGTTTTCATAAAAATATGATTAATTAGTAGTTTTCAAATCAAGTTGACTAAAGAAGTTTGATGGAAATAAATGGAATGTTAGATTTTTTGAGAAGTTATTTCTTTTCCATAGTATGAGCACTTTATACTTGAAATCTAATAAGAGCATTTTTTCATCACTATTCAATAAGACAAAATTCCAAATGTAGTTTCATATAAATAATTGTCATTTATATGATTTAGGCTCATCTTTACTCGATATAGTAACAAGAAGAAATTCTTCAACAAATAATTTGTATATAATTTTTTCACGTTCTCAATTTGTTATACAACAAATTATTTAAAATAATTAATATATTTTTCCATATTCTTAGTCTGGTTATGTCAATAAAACCGATTATTTTTTGATGTTAATAGCGAAGGTTTTTGTTTATAGATTGATTGCGGGTATAATGCCAAATATCAAGTTTCTTTAATTGTGGATAATGGGCATTCATAACGAATATGTTCAGTCGTTAGAAACTAGTTGCATCTACACAGTCAAGCTATGGTGTGTATTTGTTTAACAACCAATAGTGGGAAATAAGATGTGTCCCGCACGTTGATTTTTGAAATACGTATTGGTTGAATGGATAGCTACCAGTATTTACAATTATTAAGCGGCGAAGAATATCATGTAATGCCAATGTGGCTGAGAATCCAGATAGTCTTGGTCATAATATGGGTTACTTATGGCTTTTAGAACTGACAAACTGTGAGTAAAAATTGGAGTTTTCATAGATAAATAGATTGGTATATAGCAGAAAATTCTATATCAGAAATTCAAGTGTGTTGATACAAAGTTGTTCCCACATTATTACCAATAAGCTAGTACAGGGCCTTCCGATTTAGAACAACTATTTGTAATACGCTCTTTTTAAATAAAAAAAGGAATAAATTTTTGTTTTAAAGTACTAAAATTTAGTGAGTAACATATACTTAACATTATTAAATTTTAAATAAAAAAATTGAATGTTTTATTAAAGGTTGATGCCATACAAAAACGTTTATTGGAAAAGGTTGATGGTGTTTTAGCTGTCCATGAGTTTCATGTCTGGCAATTGGCTGGCGACCGCATTATAGCTTCAGCTCACATAAGGTAATATTTTAATGTAAACATTTTAACAAAAGCGTCCAAAGCCAAGTTTTTTCTTTCTTTATTAAAATGAAACTAGGTTGTATTATTTAGTCTTATTTATAAAATAAAATTTAGATTCATTGTGTATTCTGTTTTCAAAACTAAATTTTCAAAATGAAATAACACGAAATATGGCAATTTAACGTACGGTAAATATGAAGCAGATGAAATAGTGGCTTTACCTGGTAATTGTACCATGGCAATTATTAATGTATAGGATTTATTTGAAAATATTATTATTGGCGATAATTTTATTTTCGAATAATTTCACGGCTTATTTTGATTTTCTGATTATTTTTCTCCTAAAAATTTAAACCTTTTTCCCCCTATATTTAGTGTTTTCATTGCGTTGTCAAAATATAGAACTTTTCCAATTTTTTCTTTTTTGCAGAATCCCCATGATAAAAACTTTATTATAGTGAAAACTAGTTTTTATTTCTTAAAAGTATTCTTGCATTAATTTTATTTCGATTTCTTCTGTAGTTCTGATTATAACTCAATAAAAGTACAATTGCAATCTTTGGCTAATAAAAAATTAACTAACATTGCGCAATTAGTTAAGAAGTAATTAAATGTCTGGGTTTCATTTAAATATTATTTCTTATTAAATGAAATAAATAAATCACATGTATATTTTTATATATTTTAGATGTCACAATTTATCCGAATATATGAAAATCGCTGAAAAGGTAAAAGAATTTTTTCATAATGAAGGCATACATTCAACAACTATCCAACCAGAATTCGTTGATATGGATGGCGCTTGTATTGTATCAGAAGGTACATCTAGCCTCAATATGAGTAGTTCAGACTGCTGCGCATTAGATTGTCCACCTTCTACAGACAACGGTTGTATCAAAGCCACATGTTGCCAAAATAATAATAAAGTGGTCAGTTTTGAATGGTTTTAATTTTTTGTACTAGTATAAATATTTATTTTCAAACTAGAACCAACTGCCTTCACCTAACAGTTCACCATATTTGTGTCGTCAGCGTAATTCAACCAGAATTGCTAATGATCTTGAATCGGGATCGTTATTGGATCCTGTAAACGGTGCTGGTGGTGGTTCTCTTGACAGTGGATCAACGGTAAAAGAAATTAATGGGCAGGTAGTGTGACAACATTCGTTTCATATAGCACGAAGTGACATACCAGTAATGACGCAAGAAATCGATCATTTATACACAACATCCTCGATAAAAAATATTCATCATCATCAGCAACATTTTAAAGAAACGATGAGAAATAATCATATTAGTCATATGCCCAATTTTAAAATACAACAACAACAAGCGACAGCAGTCACAAACAAAATATCAAAACCAATGTCCTTATTAGCCACATCATTTGATTTAGACGATAAAAATGAAGGTAATGCTAAATCGAATATTCAAAATGGTGAGAATTCTGAAATTAAAAAAGATGAACAATCACAGAAACATAAAAACAAAGACAAAGAAAATGAAAACATAATAGATGATTACTTTACGCTGCCTAATAAATCCATGTTGTCTTCTACAACAGCGCGTGATATGTATGAAGAAAGACTCAAAACTGCGTCTGCTACTAACTACCAACAATCAGAATCATCATCAAAGTCTCCAATAATCTCGCCGACTGTTACAACTACCGTAACAGCCCAAAGACGTCGTGATTTAAAGCTTAAAGCTGAGCAACAAAACCACGAACAAATTGAACTTAATATAGCTCCTTTACGACAAGGAGATGAGGTGGCTTTGTAATTTAATCCTTTATAGTCGAATTTTAGTTTTTGATTTCTACAATACTATTGCATATACATATGCATGTATATTTAGTTGTACATTCTATTTTGTTTCTATTGAGACAGACTTTTTTCACATACATACATACTTATCTTGTCATACTTCCAATTGTAAAATCGTTTTATAGAAGTTGACCAATAAAATGAATAAAATGTCATTCAATAATTTATTTTATATGACCAAATATAGAACATTTTTTTATAAGTAAAATCATATTTTCAATTTTGTGTAGGATGAATTTTATTACAGTTACATAAATAAATAACAATAAAAAAGTTCTAAATTGTTTTGTTAACTCTATTTATTATAGTTACAGAAAAAAGCAAACGAACCGTTACTATAAACAAAAATTGTTTTTTATATTAAAAATCAAAATTGCATTTTATGAAGTTTTCGCTTTGTTTATATAATTATTTGCTAGTATAAATTTATATTAATTTCAGTCGTTAATATAACAGAATGTCTGTTTTAATGTCACATTGTTAACAAACATATATAATGGATTAGTTGAAATATGTGTATAAATAATTATAAAGCAATTTGTAACATTTTAATACAATTTTCTTTTTGTTTTGTTTAATTTTTTTACACTCTTCCTATGTGAAACATATATTTTTTATTAATGTTTTTGTATTTTGAGATACATGCAGAATTATCTATATAGTTTATAAATATCATTTTCTGTACATGAACCTTGGTTTTTAATTTGTAAAACAACAGAAACCTTTGCAGAAAAAAATTAACAAATAAATAAAAATAAAATGTAAAACTAACTGTAAACTTGACTGATTTCTATCACTTTACTGTGAGCATGTAGTTGCATCGATTAAAAGTAATTATTTAATTCTTTTTACTGATTTAAAACTGAATTTTAACGATTTTTTAAATTTCACAAAAAACTGCGTAAATGAATTGCATTATGAATTTATTTGTATATCTTATGAAATTTACTCTTTGACTTATTGACACACTTTTATTATAAATGAAATTTATTTCTTAGGTGGTTAAAAAAAGATTTCTTTGTATAATCTTCATAGCTTAATATTATTATAATGCGACTTCAAAAAATCATTTGTAAATTATAAAATGGTTTATAAAAGTCGTTGCAAAAAAATAAAACTTTTCAAAACTCTGTGGTTGAAGTCTGTCTACTCATGATTTAATAAAAGTACCTAACAATTAAATTTCATTTATATTTGTTATGTGCATATACATGTCGGCAAATTTCTACACAAAGCTAATGTTTTTATAAAAGTGAAGTAAAAAATAAAAGTATATAATGGGACGTTGTATGGATTTTGTTATTCGGTCTTCGTTAAAATTAAAAATATAGGAAATTACATTGTTGTGATCATAGATTTTGTCTTAAGGTTGCTCTGAATAATTGTGTATGAAAAACAAAACTATATATATATATATATATATATATATATATATATGTATATATATATATATATATATATATATATATATATGTATATATATATATATATATATATATATATATATAAATATATATATATATATATATATATATATATGTATATATATATATATATATATATATAAATATATATATATATATATATATATATGTATATATATATATATATATATATATATATATATATGTATATATATATAAATATATATATATATATATATATATATATACATATATATATATATATATATATATATATTTATATATTATATATATATATATATATATATATATATATATATATACAAAACAAGAGTCAATTTAACGAAGATTTAAAAATGTAAACGCTTTTTACACAACAGACCGGAATAAAGCTTTCGAAAGCAGATAAACTTCTTTCGTCTACTGTCTAATGTACATAAATATTTATTATGGGTTTAGCAAATGCTATAATTTGATATCAATGTTGTCATCGGTAGTCTCTTCAACAACTGCTTCATCCCAGGGTCCATGAATATTATGCTTATGCCTTTGTTGTATTACAAAAATAAAAGGGCACAGGATATTAATGAAAATGGTAACGGAAACATAAATCCATAGAACATTAATGGATATAATATAAAGGCAATAGCAGCATGACCCGAAAATAGGAATCAACATGTAAGAACGCCAATACTCCTTCGTAACTATAGGATACAGAACAAAAAATATTACTGACTCTACCAATAAAACAAAAGCATGATATGATGTCGACAAGCGGGACGCCAAGCATATGGACCCAAATATGGCTGCATTGATGGATATTGTAGTTGATACCATTGCCACGGAAAGACCATAATCACAAAATATCAAATTTAAGAACATTACTATAAACGTCATAGAGAAAATCGTATCTGTGGACACAGCATCGGTGAGAGTATGCAAGATTGGAGCAAATAAATAGCCAAACAACAACACTGCTAATAACGTTTTGGAATCCTCCACAATAATCGCGAAAGTCCAGTGTTTTCGCCGAAAATATATGTAGCCTAGGGTAGTTATTAAAAAACTTGGCCAGAGAATGGTTGTTGGTGATAGTTTGTCGTTGTACATCATATAGAATATTATTAAAAATGCAGTAACACATGATATTTGGTTGTTTAGTACCGTTACTCCCTGGATAACTTCGTATAACGTGTAAAATTGAACATTCAAATTTGTCCGCAAATCTTTTAAAAATGTAGGATCAGTATAATTATCTGGATATTCTTCATTTTCGTACAAATTTTTACGCCACAATTTCCTTTTTTTGTTCATTTGTTTACTGATTTACGAGTTCGCCGACGATCTATTTTTCTATTGGATGCAAATAAGTTTTATTTAGCTTTTTTTTGCATTAACAGCACAAGTCAACTGAAACAGCTGTGATTGTGTTATTACAACGTGATGATTGGTGCATTGAACCGCTCCGAACAAGGCGAATCCACTAATCAATTCGCCTTGGCTCCGAAACTGTCATCAATTAATAGAACAGTTATTTTTTCACGAAGATTTGGATTGCAAGAAATACAAAATAGATGATACTCTGTTTTTAAATTAAAAATTTATAAAATAGTTTGCAAGTGCTAATGTGCAATTTCTTTTAAATGGTTCACATATAAATCTCAAATTCGTGCACTATGTAATATCCTCTGCAATAGAATATGCTACATTTCAGGGCCATAATAGTGAAAAGGAGTGAAAAGAGTAAGTTGTTTTGATTACCTTTGTAAAAATTACTTGAGAATATGGACACATGTATATATATATATATATATATATATATATATATATATATGTACATATGAATATATATATATATATATATATATATATATATATGTACATATGAATATATATATATATATATATATATATATATATATACAATTTATTAAAACTATTCATAAATAGCAAAATGGATTTGTTCCATTAAATTTTACATATCCATTAATTTAGACTTTTAAAAAGGTCTATTATATATTTTATATATATATTTTATTTTTTCATTTGTATAATGTTAATAACTTGACTTTTATTGTGAAACCTTTGCGCCATTTTTGTAAGGCTTATTTTTAAGTATTCGTATATATATATATATATATATATATATATATATATATATATATATATGTTAATTAAAACAACTGAGGATGAAGAAGAAAACTCAAATTTAGATTTTTTACATTTTTATTACAATTTATAATTATTTGTTTAGATAAATTAGTATAAAAAGTAATTCACAGTAATTAATACTAAAAAGGTAAATTAAGATTTTAAACTATTAGAACGTGATTTATGTTTACTCGAAAAAGAAAGAAATACAAACGTTCATACCATTAGCGTTATTCTAGGAAAATGTGAAAGGTTCTATAATTATTAGTGGGTGTTTGTTCTACTATAACACGAAAAACGCTTAATGGGTTTGGACGACATTTGGTAAACACATATATGGACTAGATAAAACATTAGAGTACCTTTTAAGTGTTTAAAAGGAGACAAATTTAGAATAAATAATAAAAATGGACTAATCTGGTACACATGCTCTTCACTTTCGAGTAGTCGAGGTTGAGATAGCAAAAAATATATAATTTTTCAGGTAAATCCACTTATTTTAATTCCGAATGAAACACTGAACATGCATGTGTATGTATAACTTTTTTCACGCAAATTTAAATATTTTAACATTGTATTTACAATGTGAATTTTTATCTAAGTAAATTTTTCAAATTGTTATATATGTATGTATATCTGCCATTTCTACTATAGTTATAAAAAAATTAGTTGTTTTATATTTGCAATGAAAATCTGTAAGTTATGTGCAAACTATTATTATATAAATATATATATATATATATATATATATATATATATATATATATATACTTATATTTATATAAGGTTGTATTCAGCAGTTGACTTAAGTTTTTTTTAAGTTCAAGATTTTGATATTATAGCATATAAAGGCTTTAAGAAAGAAATTTTTTAAGTTAATGTTATATTCACTTTTTAAAAATTACAGAAATATGAGAAACTATTCGTATTCCCAAAGTAGTAATTACTTTTATGTCGTGAAATTAACAATTATCATGAATAATTGAGAAAAGTCAATCAGAGGAAATAATTCTATTGGAAATAGCTTTGGTTAGTATATAACGTAAATATTTTACATATAAAGTTCTATATAACAACTGTTGATTAAGACAACGAAATAACTTCAATTGAATGTTAGTCATCATGCATTTTTGTGCTTTAGCACTGGCGTACATATGCACTTATATATTTAATTTGAAACACCATATACTGTAGCATACAATAATATTATGTTTTATAGTTCAAACCCAACCACCAGTTAGTTTATGGAACATTTCATCATTTAGTGTTTGATTGTTCTCTTTGGAACGCATAGACATAAAAATATAGCCGCCAATAAATTCGTGAACCACTTTACAGTCGGCAGATTGGACAGAAAAAACAACGTTTTCGTCGTGAAACTGTATCATCATGCATTTGATGCCCCAATTAACATTCCATGCTTTCATAGTGTTGTAACGCCAAGTTTTAATATGATCACCGGAACTTAAATCCATGCGCATAATGCGATTGTAGGCAACACCCAAAAGTTCCTCTTTCTTATGTCCATCGAATTTAATTACAAACATAGAAACTCCAAAGTTAGGTAATGATTGCCATGCTTGAATGTACTTTAACTTTGCGTCAATTAAGGACAATTTACGAACATTTGCATGGGCTTCGAGAATACGCTGTGCAGCCCGACTAGACATTTTGCGCAACATTTTTGGCGGCAAATAATCGATCGTTTCTATTGACCGAGGATCGATATTGACCGATACATCATGAACGGGTTTTTGCAAATTTAGTAATGTTTGAATATTCGAGACCTCACTTTCATAAGAACTGTCAGCAAGTGAACGTCCCTTGGCGGCGAGTCGGCAGGCAGCCATCCACTTAGCATATTGTTCTTCGTTCTGGCAGCGTATCCAAACTTCACTGTTGGGTCCATTACTGCCTTCTGGTGGTACTTCCAAACGTATTGCAAACTTCCCCTGAGACAGTACAATATCGGGAGTAACTTCACAGCCCCTTAAATTAATAGTTATTACAGGAGCTCCTCGTCGGGACTCTTCAGCACTTTTATAAAGATGTAAATGAAGATCGCGGTAAGTGAAGAAGTATTGTTTATATCCCTTCATGGTGAACTTTCGCGGTTTCAGAAAACGTAAATAATCGGATAACTCAGGTATTTTTGTTATGTTGCCATCCATACTGGAGTTTGGTCCTTCCAGAGATATTTGAAGCTCATTAAGAGCGGAATCTATGTCGTCATCAGTTCCATTTGGTGCAGTAAAAGAATTAACTCCCGATTCAATAACTTGATATGATTCATTCTGCTGATTAATTTGAAATTGTAACGCGGCAAACATAAGACTTTCCTCTTCAGTACAATCTAACTCTTCATTTAGTATTGCCCATTTGGCTTGTTCATACAATTGATTAATACGAACCAGATCGTATTTAGGATTTAAATCAAAAAAAGTATAATATTTGAAGCGAATGCACAAAGTGTCATATTCGCGGATTCCCTGCTCCATAATCGACAGCGAAGAATCTAACCAACCGACATTCATACGAGCTTTTTCAATTAAGGACTTTGGTCTTACCAACCTTGAACGTACGTCGGGGCTAGGAGCACGAGGAGAAGTGGCTAAATTCTCTTGATAATCTCCGAGACTTGATCCAGAATCATATGTCATATATCCATTACTACTAGGTTTCCAAGTTCCTGTTGGAGAGCTTATTGGGGTTCCAGGTGCAGTTGCTGCTCTTCTTGGAGTCGTGGCGTATGGCGAGACTGGTGCACACAAAAAGTTTCCATTTTGTGTTCTATCTAAGCTGCCATTGCTGCCATTATAAGCAGAATTGATAGGTATAAAAGAGTTTGTATCTGGAGCTGGCTGCAAGTAAATTGTTCCGTTTGGCTCAGCAATAGGAATTTTCTTTTGAGGAAACTTGCCAAAGTTTTTCTTCAGATGATCAGCTTCGAGAGGTTTGCACAATGACAACTCCTCAGGGTGGCGTATATCCAAATCTTTGCATAAATTAACCACCGCAGAAAAAGTTTTAATTGAAAAATCTACGCGACAGTCAAGATATCGCAAGTCGGGCAATTGTACTCGAAGAATTTTATGCATTGGTGTAAAATGCAGTAAACAATCAGCTTGAACACCTACTTGGTCTAGAGTTGATCGAGTTCGAGTTAACCAAATGTTTTTTTCAGGCCACCACAAAGCATGATCCGACCAATCTTTAGGATTTTCAGGGTCAACTAGCTGTAGCATGATGCCTCCAATATGTTGATCTCCTTTTACTCTTAAGTGCTTTTCCACCTGCAGATCTGTTATAAAAATCCGCAGATTCCAAGAGTTGTCTCCAACATGAATCATTTTAGTCGATGTTAAATATTTCCAAGAATGCGCTTTTTCGATATATGTATGTTTAATATAACTAAAAATAAAATCACAGATGTTTTCCTAGAAGTTCTTGAAATTAATGACGTAATGTCTATACTTACAAACAAAACGTACGTTGAGTTACTGCACAGAGAACGTTTTTGTAATTCAAAAAAGTAATACTAGTCTTATCATTTCGAAGTATGTCTAGGCGTATTCATATATTATTAATTTTCTAACACAATTATTGGTGATCGCGATGCAATAGCGAGCGGGACGTCATCAATTATTGTCTGTTGTGGTTTTTATGTATAATTAAAAAAAAATTTATTGAAATAGAACTGCTCCCTTCATTCTGTTCACAAACACAGCCAAGGTTATCTCGTTTCCATGAAAGTATTTACATACAAGTGGCCAGTTTTAAGAGAAAAATGCGCAAAATTCGAACAGCTTTCAGCATCAGCAACCACATTCAACTGAATAATAAATTCTGATATACATAAATAATTAGTGTATGGATGCTATGATCGCAAAATCGTTTATGTTAAATTAAATTGATAGAAACCATCTATGTACATACATACACTCATATTTCTCATATGTACTACGCAAATGTAATATCAATTCATAAACATCGCCCTTTAGATTCGTTTAATTTTGTTTCATTTATAAGGTCGTCAACACCAACGACTGAATCACTGGTGTTGAATGTGGACAATTCAACTGGTAATGCTGTATTCCTATATTATTTTCACTTTAAATTCAAATTAATTTTAATTACACGATTATGATGACGGAGTCGAGAAAATTTAAAGTTTGTTTAGTTCGGCGTTTCTGCCTCACTTTGTTTTCACAAAACACAATAATAGGATTAAGTTGCTATTTATAGAAGAGAAACCTGCACAGAGAAAGTAAAAGAATAAACAATCGAATGATTTATTTATAATTATTTAAATAGCCAGAAAACTAAAATCCTATCAACTCTCCCGTCCACTTTAGATATCACGACGTCTCTTAATCGAATTCTATTAGCAACTAACGAAAATCTGAGAAGCTACAAATGATTGATCTCTAAATTAAAATATATCAGAACGGTGTAGTGGTGGTATGAATGCTACGTTTTAGGTGTAAAAGTATGAACACATATACATACATATATACGAATGTCAGCAATGGATAAATGTATACAATTCAAAATTTTAGAATCCTTGAGATGTCCTATCGAATATATGAAATTTGTGCAATTACATACATATGTATGTATGTATGTATGTTTGAAAATCAAATATCATGTCTCATGTACACGCTTGAAGATTTAAGTGGCTCGCATATCCAAATCTATATACTATAATGTGAGAAAATATGTACGTAATCCAGACAGAATTATATCCTACTACATATAAAAGTTTAATTTGTTAAGAGCGGTCGTTACATTGCGCTTCTTGCAATCCTGTCGATTCTAAAGTTTTGACAGTTTCTGCTGATATTTTTCTCACATTGAAATAATAATGCCAAATATGTAATAATTACGAATGGGACTACAAAATGATCTTCCCGAGTACAAACAGCTCCAAACAAAGCGCCACTCATCTTTCCCATCTCCCACAAACTTAAAAGATGAACAGCAGTCGCTGCTTTGTGTGAACTGGGACTTACTCTCAACGGAGATTTTCAAGCTAGGAATCAAATGTCGCACACTAAATCATAAACAGTCACAACTCCACAAAAACAATTTCCTATGATAAGCTTTTAGATTCGCAAAGCATAACAACTTAATAGGGTGTATTGGGTAGTTGATAGTTAACGCAACTAAAAATTCTTGTCAAATGTATTTTTTATAGGCATAATAAATTATATTTATAAAAAATTTTTGCTTTTGACCCATGTGCATGTACATACATATTTATGAATATGAAAAATTTAACGGCAGAATTTAAAATTAATAAAAATGCACCATTCATTTCAACACTTGGTTTAACAGATGGCGATCCAAAGATTTTTGTTTCGCCGTCGAAATAAATTTGTTTGACAACGAATGTTACATTTTTGAATATTTTACGTTTTGAGTTTAAGATTTCACTTCACAAATCGAATCGCTTGACATCACATTTCTATATAGCATACTGTTGCAACGAATGGCAGTAGACTTCAAATGGACACTTGTCGAATAATTCAAAACAAAAATTTAAAACAAACAAAATAGAATGAATAGAATCAAACAGGTTTGATGTAACGAGACCATTCGAAAACAAATAGAAAAAATAGAAACGAAACAATGTTTGATTCCTTTTTTCGAATGTTTTCTACATTTGAATGTTTTAATAAGAAAACACAAATGATTCTAAAAAAACTCGAAACATAGAATTGACAATTGTCATTCGTTCTTTAGTTGGAAAGAAATTTATAAGCAAGAATAACTATTGTTTATAATAAAAATTATTTTGAGTGGAAAATATATTAAAATTATAATGTATGTATGTATATAAACATAAGTATATGTATATAAATATATATATGAGATATTTTTTTCTTAATTTTTAGTGTTGATTCACAAAACATTTCCTTTTGTGAAAACGAAATGTCTATTGACGAGTTGCTTTTAACTCTAAATTTTTTTACTCTTTTTTTGTGTTTGGTTTGTTTGGTGTCTATTTTGTTTCGAAACATATTTCATATGCCTAAAAAAACAAATTATGATTTGATTTAAAAAACAAATGAATGGATTGAAAGCCCATTCGAGCCATTTGAAGCTACACTATGCTATATAGTATGTATGTATGTATGCATATAGACATTCTAATTTTTTGCGCTATTGAGGGATAGCATGATATCGTTAAACAATCAGATAATAATTTTATAATTGATTCTTCTCCAGGATCATATGTTTGACTACAACGAAATTTTGTTATATTCATATCATTACAAAAAAAAACTATTTGGGCAAAGTCACAACCCGACCCAAATATTTATGTAGTCTTCAATTCAACCATGATGTCATTGAAATTCCCAAAACCTACATATATATCGGCGATATATATATTTGTTTTGCCGATATATCGATATCGAAGATATTTGATGCCGATATTTTACTGTCTCGTCAAATAATTAAATTTCAATGTTAATTTAAACGGAGAGAAAGACATTGAAAACCAGAGCACAAAATCAAAGTGCAAAAATGAAATTGTTTTTTATTATTCTGATTTCAAATTCAATGCATTATTTTTAAATCTCCTTGATATGTATGTTCTATATATTAAAAATCCTTTATAGTGTGATTTCGTCTGCTGAAAAAATTTTCTCTAGATGAGTTCGGTAAGTTGTTTCCCTAATAATTTTCATACCGCCATAATGAAATTAAAGTTGGAACGGACATGATTTCAAATTAAAAGTACAAACTAAAAAACTAGCAGAAATATTGCTTCCATGATCTTAAGTCATAAAAGATATAGATCACTTGTTATCTATGACATTGCGTGGTGACGAAAACATTAATTTTTTATTTTAAATCAAAAATGGAATAATGCCGGATTATTTAAACAGCTCAGTGAATGTTAGAAATGTACACCTCTATGATATTAATGCTGGTCAAAACTTTGTATATTACAAGGGTGCATATAATTTTGAAGGCCTTGATGCAATGGAAACAAATTGTTTATATACAAACTCATAGTAAACAAAATTATATTTTTAATAGCAATGGATATGCCAAATAATGAAATAATTGTATATTCCCAAACATTGACAACTCTTCTCAGTTATAACACAATGCTCAGTAGTTGGCAATTCACTAAAGTTATTTTGCAGCAAAATATTTACTCAGAGAATTAGTTAAGAACTCTTTGCCACACTCTTATATCTCCTTTAAAAACACGACACACTCTTAATTGTTTTTCTATTCGTGTTGTTTTCTTGTAGACACCACAATCAGTTTCCACACACATATAAAAATTGGAGAAAATTTTTTGAATTTTTGTTCCGAAATAAGGGACAAGTAGAATAAAAATTTTCTTTTTGAAAAAAACAAAATTCGCGGAGGTGTGCAAAACCATCTAAATAATAAATTATAAAAACAAGCTGACAATTATTAAAAATTACGTCATCAATATAGCATCGATGAGACAAGAATTGTACCTCTGCGAGGCTAAAACCATTAAAGTAACAAAGAAATTTTAATTTACACATCTGTTTATATATACAGAAAGTAATAAGTGTTTCTATTTGTGTTTATACTGTTTTTTAATCCTAATAGATTGTTTGATATATTGAATTATTTGTATAAATATCAATCAAGTTGGCACAATATCAAAAGCATTCAAGATGATTCATGTTGGCGAGAGCACTTGGATTTTGCGAATTTTTATAACGGACCTACAATTAGAGAAGCAGTTAAGGGTAAAGGGGGACCAACATATTGGTGGACTTATGTTGCAACTTGTTGACCCGGAAAATCCGAAAGATTGGTCTGATCATGCCCTTTGGTGGCCGGAGAGGAACATTTGGTTAACTAGAACGAGGTCAACTCTTGATCAAGTAGGCGTACAAGCTGACTGTTTATTACATTTCACTCCCATGCATAAAATCTTACGGGTACAATTGCCAGATTTGCGATTCATTGATTGCAGAGTCGATTATTCGATTAAAACTTTTGCAGCTGTAGTGAGTTTATGCAAAGATTTAGACATTAGACATCCCGAAGAGCTTTCGCTCTGCAAACCGATAGAACAGGAACACCTTAAAAAAAACTATGGAAAATACCCTCAAAAGAAAATTCTAATGTCAGAACCTAATGGTATGGTTTATTTACAACCGGCTCCGGACACAAATTCTTTTATACCAATCAATTCTGCCCACAACGGAGGAAGTAACGGAAGCTTAGATAGAACGCAAAATGGAAATTTGCTGTGTGCACCCGTTTCGCCATATAGTACTACGCCCAGGAAGCCAGGAACTGCTCCCGGTACTCCTATGTCATCTCCAACTGGAACATGGAAAAATAGCAGTAACGGTTACGCTACATATGACTCATCTTCGAGCTTAGGAGATTACCAAGAGAATTTAGCAGCCTCACCAAGGTCACCTAGTCCCGATGTCAGATCACGTTTGGTACGCCCAAAGTCGTTAATTGAAAAGGCCCGCATGAACGTTGGCTGGCTAGATTCTTCTTTGTCAATAATGGAGCAAGGAATAAGAGAGTATGATACTTTGTGTTTACGTTTTAAGTATTATACATTTTTCGATTTGAACCCAAAATACGATCTTGTGCGTATAAATCAGTTGTACGAGCAGGCCAAATGGTCTGTTCTAAATGAAGAAATAGATTGTACAGAAGAGGAGAGCATAATGTTTGCTGCTCTTCAGTTTCAAATCAATCAACTAAATGAGTTTCAACCTTACCAGAATTCATGTTTAGATTCCAGACTTACTGACAATGGCACTGACGATGACATCGATTCGGCTTTAAATGAATTGCAAATAACTTTGGAGGGACCCAATACGAATTGTGATGGAAATATCACGAAAATTCCAGAACTATCAGATTACTTAAAATTTTTAAAACCACGTAAATTTACGATGAAAGGTTACAAGAGGTATTTTTTCGCCTATAGAGATCTTCATTTACATCTTTATAAGTCAGCTGAAGATTCTCGCAGAGGTGCTCCAGTCATAACAATTAATTTAAGAGGCTGTGAAGTGACACCGGATGTAAATTTATCACAGCAAAAGTTTGCGATTCGCTTAGAGGTGCCACCAGAAGGTAAAAGTGGTCCAAATACTGAAGTATGGATCAAGTGTGAAACTGAAGATCAATATGCCAAATGGATGGCAGCATGTCGATTAGCTGCTAAAGGTCGATCTCTGGCCGACAGTTCGTATGACAGCGAAGTTTCAAATATAAAGACCTTACTTAACCTGCAGAAACCTTCACAAGGAGCAGCAGTAAATATTGACCCACGTTCAGTCGATATTTTGGATTACCTTTCTCCAAAAATGTTAAGAAAATTATCCAGTAAAGCAGCCATTAAAATATTGGAAGCTCATGCCAATGTAAGTAAGCTGGCCTTGATGGACGCCAAATTAAAATATATTCAAGCTTGGCAGTCATTGCCTGACTTCGGTGTTTCTTTATTTGTCATAAAATTTGATGGACACAAAAAGGAAGAACTCTTGGGTGTTGCACACAATCGCATTATGCGTATGGACCTAAATACTGGTGACCATATTAAAACGTGGCGATATAACACAATGAAGGCTTGGAATGTCAATTGGGGTATTAAATGTATGATGATTCAATTCAACGATGAAAATGTGATTTTCTCCTGTTTGTCGGCCGACTGCAAAGTTGTGCATGAATTCATTGGGGGTTACATTTTCATGTCGATGCGTTCAAAAGAAAACAACCAGACTTTAAATGAGGAAATGTTCCACAAACTAACCGGTGGATGGGTTTAAACAATATAGACACTAAGTAAAAACTATAACGCACACAAAGTACTAAACCGAGTGGTGTTCTGCTTTATAAATAATGTATATCAGCAGTTATAAAATAAACGCAGAATATATACGTATTTAAATAACTAATATCACATACAAATATTTATAATTTCCGAAGTGCCTAAATTCTTTGTATACATTTTTTTCTTATGAAAAATAACTTGCTTTTATATTATCTTCGAGAATTGTAATAATAAATAATTAAAATTTAACACCAGCATACTTTCATAAATTATTAACAGTATAGCATTTTATAAAAAAACTTTTGTTATAACTAATGTTTGACTACAAAATAATGTAGACTTGAAAAATGCAATTAAAGAGCACTTCAAGTCTACCTTAGTTTTATGAATACGGCAATTTATATGCTACCAATTTACTTTTATTAAAGCCATATTCACAGCATTGTGCAAATGGTCTTACACCTTGCATTTATAAATTGGGATCGTATTGTTGGTGTGAAATATAAGCATTTTGAAAATGCAATATATTTTGTACAAAGTTGTGAGTGGAGCTTAAATTTTTTATTACATTTTAGTTTAAATTTTATATAAATTAATCCAACAATATATTACAACAATAAACTTTAAATACATAAAAATAAAACGAAATGGATTTTAAGTTTGCAATCGAAATTATTTTATTTTGCTAGTAGCAGAATTTCACACGATGCAGAGTTAATATGAAACGTATACATATTTGCAACACTTTTCCGTCCGAATCGAAAACTGATTCGAATACCTTGATGACAATATTGAAAACCATTTCTCGAAATGCAAAGCGCTTATGCAGAAGTAACAATAAGAAGGTTATCATTTCCGGGGGATTCTCGATTCGAAAGATGTTATTGGCACTACAAGTTGAAAGTTTTTACTTTTATGTAATTTGTTTAATAATGGTAGGAATAATACTCAGATGGCTTTATGAAAATTTGTAAAAAATAATAATAGGAAAAATACTTTTAGAACTAGATTCAGATCTGACAAATCATCAGATCTGATAGAAGGGAATCAATTACTGTCCAAGTGCGCGTTACTACTTCTATAAGTAATGCATCACATTAGTAGTGATAATTTCATGAGTAGAACTTGCTAAAAAAGTATTTCTTGAATATACCTAATCATCCAACTAGGTATGATAACTTTTTTAGTATTAAAAGTAAATAATAGTAACTTCGACCCTTTGCGGAGTTTGCAATGATTTTATAGACTTTACCCTTATATCAATTACAACTGAAGTATCGATGTCGTAAAAAATTATATAATTTTACATCTTAATTGATTTTAAAATTAAATATAAAATAACGTTTAATTTGTTAAGTCGACATTTGCCTAATCCAATTTTTTTGTAATGTGGCTTATTACTATTGTAAAACAAAACTTTATCTATTTAATTTATATAAGTACTTATCATTTTTAATACATTATCAAATTTTGATGGTATCAGTCTGTAAGGATTAATCCTTAGACTTAATCAAAAAATAAAATGCAAAAGATCGGTAAATCGTATTGACAGCAAGTACAATAGTTTGATCAGTTACAAACTGTACTTAAGCTTTTGAAGTGATCAGATTGCGATTTGATTTTACTGCATAGAGATATATATTGTTATTTTCTTTTATTCATTTACTTTTGTAATCATATATATTCATTTATACGTGTATAATTGCATTTACAGAGACTTGGTAAAATCATTTAGGCAATAGAAGTATCAATACATAATTTTTTAATTTTCTAGAAAACTTTATAAGAAAAAAATCTAAAAACAAAAAATATATAATGAAACTCTTAAAAAAATTGTTGTAAAGACAAAAAACTTAACATATTTTTCGCACTTGATCAAGAATTTGTTTGATGTTACATAAAACAAATTTTATTTTTAAGAGCTCAGATCATGGTTATTAAAACATATTACATTACGAAAACGTTCTAAAAAATAGTTTTAAAGATGAACGAGTAATCGGAATACAAGAGTGAAATTTTAAGTGTTGGGTTAATATCCACATATTGATCAGTGCGATATGTATATCAAATATGAAACAAAACAAAAAAACGTATTTAATTACATTAAGTAATTTTTATTAATTCATAAGTAAATTCCAGGCATCCTCTTCGGCTGTTTTTTTAGCTGTAGGTATAATTTTACTACTTTTCACATCTAAACCATCAAAACCTTCACTTAACTTTTGTGTGGCTGTTGTTAATTTCAAATTTTTATTTGTTGTTGCATTTTGATAAGAATTGGAAGAGTCTTGGTAACTGTTAAACCCTGACCAATCGTCATCACGGTTTTTTGAAGAGTTGCAGTTACCGGAATCTCGGTTGGAATTACTAAATTGATTGTGATAGGATTTAGATGTGCGAATTTCCTTCTGAGGGCTATCTTGCCATCCCCAATCGTTGTCATCGGCCTTCGATTGATTGCCCATGCCTGAAGCAATATTTCCCGTTACAGAATGTGACCGTTGATATGAACTATCCTGATTAAAATCACCATAACCACCGCCATGTTCTCCAGTTGGTGTTAAATTGCTGCCGGCTAAATTGTTCCAACCACGTTTACCAATATCAGTTACCTTAAAATTTAAGAATATAATAATTATAAGCTCCTGGTATATATATATATATATATATATATATATATATATATTCATGGATTTAAATAATATATGTATGTACATACATATGCGCACATTTTTCACGCATAATAAAATGTATACCAACCTTTGAAGCCACATCAGTTACAGAATGTTGTAAGGTTTCTATTAAACCACCTTCATTAATCTACGGCAACAAAAATTAAAAAAAAAAAATAAAATAATATAAAACTCAAAAAGCAAAGAAAAAACTACTATGTACATAATAAAAAAGCAGGCCAAAACTTATCGGATCTAATTTCTAATAACTATTTGTCGGCGTCACGTCAAGCCTAACACAAAAAATTTTCTTTGTTTGCTCGCCGTCGATGATTTTCTACGAAATAGAGAATTCCAAAGTTCTGTTCGACGACATAAAGTACTAATTTTTTTGTGTAGTTTTGAGCAGACGTCGATCAGATAATTATAAAATAAGGGAATAAAAGTAATTTCGTAGAATTTTTAAAGATTTCTTAACCAATGCGTACTTTGAAGACAAAGTAAAATCACGATTGCGTATTTTATTCCAACAAAGATATATTTAATAACTTAGAAAACTATCATTCCTGATGTAGCACATGCATACCAGCCAAGTTAGTTAGAAAAATAAGAAACAAAAATTATGATGTTTTAGTGCACTGGACGCTTTTGCTATGCATCCTTATCGTGTTTGGCGTTTTTCTCCTTTAAATTCGACATATTGTAATAGACTAAGGAAACATTTTTTTTTCTTTAATTTATTACAAATTGTAGCATTTCAAAGGCGAATACGACAAACACGATAAGGGTGCTGATCTGCAGTTTATGTGCTTTATGAAAAATATTTCGAGTGATGCTTGATTTTTTTAGTGAGGGTCATGTTTTGATACCTTTTTGTGTTTACATATACGCTAAAGTAAAAAAATTACAAAAAATTTAAAGCATAAAAGATTTTTTCGCTCATTTCACACAAAAAGTTATAACCAACCCAATGTAATGAGTTTGATTCTAGACTTTTATCTGAAAACATTCTTAATATGACTGCAAGATATGGAATACTAGTTTTAGTAGCAAATTAATGTTTATGTAGTATTTGGACATAACTAATACACATACAAAACTTTTAAGAACTGTATGTCGCATTTTTTTTTCAAGATTAAAATATTTCGATAAACAAATTACTGTTGATGATTTTCATCATTCTTACATAAATATGTGTGATATTATCCATGGAGTCATTACCAAATTTGCAAGATTTTTTAAAATTACTAAATTATTTGGTTTTAAAATCTAAAAAGCATAAAACTAACCTTTGACGAAGCTATATTAGCAGTATTGACTGCTTTTTCTTTAGCAATAACGGCGAATTTAGAAGCTCCAGCTGAGAGTAAACTCCATCCCTAAAATGTATAGTTGTTTTTTAGAATCCACTCAACAAATGAATTGACACTTACCGATGCTAGCGAAGATAAAGTTGTATCAAGAATTTCTTGAGATTGAGATTTAGGCGGTGGATCTCGAGAATAGCCGAAACCACTATATTTTCCTCCTTGGCTGGGCGGCAAATGGCTGAAAAAGTAACAATGAAAAACGAACACTTGGCAAATTAATAAATTATTTATTTTACTTACTCTGGTCTTGAAGCGTTTTCGCATTGAATGCGTGAGAAAAATTCCTCTTTCTGGTCTTTAAATTCTTGAGTGGTAAATTGTTGATATCCTGGATCAGTATGACCACCACTACCATTTTGATATCCACCGCCAGATGATTGTTGGTAGTTGCCGCTACTTCGGGAATGAGACGTTGATGAATTTGAGTTATATGCAGCAGAAGCACCACTTGAACTGCCATATGAGAATGAGGTTGATGAGGACAACGATCCCACACGTTTTTTTGCTTCATTTAAATCCCATGGTTTACCTTGAGCTAAAGTTGAAATTTTGTCCCGATATAAAGCGGCGGCTTTCGAATTGTACTTTTGATTAATAGGGGCGCGATCATTCCAGTCATCTTGATCTTGCAGAAACTCCTTAGCGTTCTGGTTACCTCCAACTTTCATTTTTTCCAATTCAATATCTTTCCACTTATCCATTGTTACAGAACGCACAAATGAGAGATGCACCCCAAGGCCTCTGTGTTTGCCAGAGCATTCCAAACAAATCCAAATTCCGTATGTTACAGAAACCCATTGAGGATTGTGGGTTCCGCACTCGAAACATTTCTGAAAATTTTCAAATATATTGTATATACAAACATAATTATGTCCATATGCCAACATTTCACTAGTTCTTACATCAAATAATTTTTATGCAATTTTTCGAACACACAACAAACAAAATGTATCCCATATGAATTTAGTTTATTTTTCTATGTATATAGTAAAATCCCTGAAGCCATTATTGTCAGAGCGTAGACGGAAGAAGAAACTAGTGTCCGCAAAATGAAATAGCAATTAAACCGATGTGGAATAGAAAATAATATCGTTAATTTCAATAAAATTTTGTTTCGTCCAAAAAATATAAAATGTGTTTGAAATATATTTATATAAATTTTGAATAAAATACATTCCAAACTCATTTTAAATATTTTAATATGGGTGGGTGTACGTTTTATGTAGAAACTTTACATGTTTTCACAAAGAAAACTAATTGTAAAATAGTTAAAACATTAAATAGATTCATATTGAAGAAGTTATGTTCATTGTGTTTCAAAAAAATTAGAAAGGTCTAACCTTTTTCTGAAGATTACATACTCAATTAATTTTTGAAAGTTCGGGCGTAAGAGGTTTCGTTAAACTGGAATTAGGTTGAGGTCTAGTGATTATTTGCTGTAAGAACCAATGAAATGCAGGCATATGTACATACATATTCACATAATAAACTAAACAGTTGTAAATTATTTTTAATAAATTTATATTTATGAGCCATCAAAACCAAACCACTACTGAAGACGATGAGCATTTATTAATTTAGTCTCCTTTTTTGAAGATGAATTAAAAGAAAAGAGCCTTATTAGACTTTATGTAAAACTAATTTTAAGTGCTTCAGTGTAATTAAATAACTAATAATTAGATAATTATTAACGTTATAATTTAACTATGAAAATATCAACAATCGAAAAAAAAATCAAAAATTTCAAAATATTTGAGATTTCAAATGATGAAATCTTTCGAGTTTACCTACAAGCTGTGCGATACTCAACAAATAATAGGTACTATGTCGGTTGGGCCTAATTCTATATGGACTAATACTAACAGGCTTATATTTAGAAGTTATAACATGTAAAATTATTAAAGACATATATACATACATATATTCTCAAGCAAATTACATTAAATATCTGAAATAAGATTACTTTTCAAGCAAACATATTTAAAATTATCCATACCGAGTTTTCATCCTTTGGCTTAAGCTCTTGCAAAACTCGTCTTGTCCTAGGACTAGCCATTTCCGGTTATAGCGGTCACCAAAAATTATGCTAAAACTCCGAGTGGTGCTTCTGAATAGCTTCTAATTCAGCAAAATATTTTGTTATAACGTATTTTATAAATACTACAAATCCAACTACACCAAATATTGTAATTCCTAAAACTTCAGCTTGATATCTTCTAGAGACACTTTCACAATCACCAACTGATGCTGTAGAAGATGAAGCTATAGCAGAACTTGTAGTGTTAGCAGCGACAGCAGATGATGCAGTAGCAGCTATTTCTGACTTGGAAGTAGACTTCATTAAAACTCTCTGTACAACACCTTAAGTAAAGGTATTTCTAAATGCTTGAAAAAGAAATCTTATCAGTTTTTAATTGTTAAAATTTGGAAAACATAACTAGCACTTGAAAATACTGTAAAAATTGGAAAATTCTCTACTTTTGCAAAGGTAACACACAAACGCATTCGAAGAAAATTGTCAAAACCTACAGAAAAACTGTTGACGTGTGAAAGACAACTTTTGTAATACAACCCTGACTTTTTTTTTAGAGAGTTGAATGATGTCAACTTTATTTATAAAAAAGCCCATTTAGCCGAACGCTGAAATCATAAATGCAGTGCAACCGCATCAACTGATCCAAATGTGAAAATGCTTGCCTGAGTGCTGAAAAACACAGCGGCTAATAAAACTTTCCCCTACATAAATCCATATATAGTTGTTACAAAAAGAATGGGAATCGAAGCACGCGAAGCTTGATCGATCATATATCCCAAGTATGAAACTCATGTTTTCAGCATTCAGTTTCTTAAAATGTCAGAACGAGCTGGTTTAATAATCTTAACAGGTTTGCCTGGAATTGGAAAGACGACTTTGGTGCGTAAAATTTGTGATGATCTCTCCAACAAGCATAAAATTGCGTGCAACGGTTTTTACACGGAAGAAGTCCGGGATCCCAGCAGTAAATCACGAATAGGATTCGATATCGTTACATTAAATAATCAAAGAGGGATATTATCCAGGGAAAGCAGTTCGGGAAAAGGCCCATATGTTGGTAAATATTGTGTACATGTAACAGATTTTGAAGATGTTGCTTTGCCTTCAATAAACCTTAGCAATAATCCAGAAGTTGTGGTTATTGACGAAGTGGGAAAAATGGAATTAAAAAGCAAGAAGTTTGAAATGTCTGTACAAAAATGTATAATGAAAACTTTTTTATTAGCAACGGTTCCATTTAATTTGCGACAACCTTTACATCTAGTAGATAAACTAAAAAATCATCCTCAAGCGAATATAATAGTAGTTACAAAACAAAATCGTAATCATTTGCAACATGAAATTGTAGAAAAGGTCTTAAATCTGCTTAAAAATTAGTAAGATTTAGCACTTCGTCATTAATAGAACGGCAATTTTTCATAAAACAAAAGCTCGAAATTTTTCTCATTTGTTATAAAATGTACTTAAAATACAATATTTAAAAATAAAAACAGAGAATACAAAAGCGTAAGTATCAACTGCTTGTAAGAAACATTATTTTTCAGATTATATTTTGTGACAAGATGTGTTTGCTCAAAATGTATTGGAATTTGAAAAAAAGGGATTCAGATACCTTCTACCTAAAACCATCGATATAAAAAGTGTTTTTTTCTACCTTAAAACGTTTGTGGTATTTTGTGAAACTCAACGAATGCACAAATGAATAGGCAAAGGCTGGAGCAATTTTAATATCTCAGTCATACTAGGTTTAGGATTTGTGTAACTATTGCAAAGTTTGTACATAAACTTTTGACGGAATAATTTACTGTTGCTTAAAGTGTTGGCCTGTAATAAAATAATAAAAAAAAATATTTTGGGAGAAAAATCCAGTTTCAGACTACCGACAACTGAGGTTAAACTCAGGAAAACAATGCTATGAATACTTCAAGTGTATTAAACACATTGAGCCCATCCCTTCATTGAGACATCACCTTCTTTTGTAAATATTCTCTAATGCCATAGATATAATTATAACTTACTGTTATAAATATATATATTACTATATATTAATATACTATATTATATATATACTATAATATAAAATAGGACGAATATGTATATATTAGTTAGCATCTGCGTTATTCATAGACGTGCTCGTAATTGTTTTAGAATCTCGCTGCGATCTTTTTCTGGCACGTTTAGGTGACTTTTCATAATCCATTTCATTATAAGTTTGTTCGGTAGCGCGCCATACCATTTCCTGTCTTTGTACCAAATCCGTATACCTCTGTTCAAAATGCGTGTTTGGTGGCAAAATGAGTTCCCATTTTTTCTCTGAATTCACTTTGGCTACAGATTGTAGAACTTCCGAAGCTTCTTCTGGAGGCAATTGGGTAGCAAAAATTACTTGACGTCTATATAAAGTATTTGTGCGAGAAAAACGAAAGAGCTGAAATATACAATGACGTAAATTTAATTATAAATTAATTTTTAAAAAATATATTTGATTATAACAAAATATGAGTCTTGTAAATAGACCATATGGGTATGTATCATCTGGCTGTTTCATTAGCAACAAGGCATACAACTATACACATGCCAACTCATCTATTAAAGTAATGGCTAATGATTTAACCTAAAGTATACTAACCACATAATCCCTCGCTCTTATCATGAGTTCTGATTTAATACCATTTGCGTTAGAAAGAGTTTCATTTGGATAAAGAATTTCAGATTGCGCCACCCAATTTCCGTGTATCAAAATACCGATCTGTGGTAGAGTTCTTAATACACGCTCCACAGTAATTTTTGGATCAATGCTTTCTTGTAAGATGCCCATTATGTCATCGAATGATAACATTTTTGCATCTTTAAGAATAACTTTTAGTTGTTCTGCCAAATTCATAGATTTTAATTTAGCCTTGCTTATGACCCTGGCCGGTAAAACTGCATCTATACCTTGATCTTGACCTTCAGGTGGCAATAATTTTTCTATATATTTGGGTGTATCTAATACTAAAGCATGATTTCCTTGTCTATTTGTCGCAAACAGTTTTTGACGTTCTAGCTCTGCTGTTGGTGATGTTCTTGAATGCCAATATGTTTCACACCAAGGTTCATCTACGCTTTTCTTTACGAAAGTGTCATAACCTTGACGCTCCTTAACTTTCTTCGCACCGGTTCTAGCAAATTTCACAGTAACTTGTTGAAGCTCTTCATCGTCGTCCTCTTCATTAAGAGCTTTCTGTTCGGCTTTATTGCGTTTATCCTCTTTGTCAAAATAAGCAAAAGATGGCCTCAACTGTAAAATTGATGTTAAAGGAGATAAATGAACCTCTTTGTCAGTGTATATCCCCACAATATATTTGCTGACATCATCTAGAGACTTGGAACTTATGAATGCTTGTTTGTCCATAATACCTCTCTTAAAAGTTGGCCTTTCACCTTTTGCTTGGGACTTGCCATCAGCAGCTAACGCTAGCTTTTCACCTTTAAAGCGGTCATAAAATTGCGATTCCGTGTCCAATGCAAAGTCGACTTTAACTTCATGATTTAGTGGTTTCACACAGCAATTTACTACGGCAGCAGTTTCAAAATTCGAAACTTGTGTTTTCGTGGGATATTGAAAAAGATATAAATTATCCTGGAGATTTTTTGATAGAAACACCGGTATCTAAGATATAAAAACTCTGTTTAATGCATATTTAAAATAATCAAATCGTTAATTACCTCTTCTAAAATTTCATCACATTCGCTTTCGAATTCCATTTTATTGAATTCAATTTTAAAAATTATTTAAATTGCCCAATTTTGTAAATTTTTATGTAAAACTTTCGAACAGCATGTGTTTTGAAAACAATCTGTTTAATATTGTATGTGCGTTTATGCAAAAACCGAAAATGTTTACATTCACAATAGCCTTTCATCACACTGACCAACACTTGCAAATATATCTCAAACTCTATACAATGTTGGCAACTGTACGTTATAGAATTATAGAAGAAAATGGCACATATAAATGTGCCATTACAGAATATATGTATCTGATGTAAACATACATATAACTGATAAATCGCCTTTGTTATATACCTACTAAGCCTTAAAAGTTAATAGAATGTTTACTTTTTGAGAGTTAAAAATCGTATTATATTAAATTTTGGGAAAATCCATTAACCATTCAATGTCCAATGATATGAAGCTCATAATACCAAAAGTATTTATCAGAGGCTTACAGCTCAAATTAGAGCTGATAAATATATCGTTAATAACTGAAAGTTTGTACAGCATAGCCTTATATACCACCATTGTGACCTTTTTAAAGCCGCGGACTAGAGAATTTTTAAAGTTCTTTATGATTCTTGTCAAACCTATACCCATATACATATATATATATATATATATATATATATATATATATTATATATATATATATATATAACTGGGCAATATTGCTCTACTCCAAATGGTGTAGTGCTACTGATTTGTCGATCTTATATAAACTGTTAACAATGGTGATCAATTTATATATTACCTCTGATTACTGTATTGAAACTGACGAGTTAAAAGAAAGTTTAATGTCTTGGTTGACACCCAAAATTTTTATCACTGCTTGCATGATTCAAAATCAACAACAAATAACATTGTGTAATAGTCAATCCATGTTAATACAAATATATATGATATATCGCTTGGATAAAAACCGCTAGTTTTCCATTAAAATTTTATTGATTAGCAGCACTTGCCAGTAGAAAGCTTATTGAATTCGGGAGAAGGCACGGAATCTTTTTCATGTTGTGCGAAAATTGGATTAATAAAACTTCAAAAGAATAATAATTGAAGTTTTTTAAATTCAGTTTTATTTTTAACAATAAGGCCATGCTATACCCTGAAATAACAAGGGAAAAAAGTGGCATAAATTAAGTGAACAGAATAGCAAATTTTCTGAGAAAACAAGGACAAATTGCCAAATGGCAAAAAGATTAAAAATTGTGTATATTGTATCATAAAAAAGTTTACGTTTTGCTTAACATTAAAAGGATCCGTTCTAAGGAGTGATTATTAAATATTACACAAGGAAGAGGTAAATTCAAAGGAATAAAGTCTGTTTTGAGGACGTGCACTACATACATGTTTATGTACATATGTATTGTACATATGTTCACAAATGGGAGTAATATTGAATGCGATCAAATAAGTATGTGATGATGATTGAATGGGGCTGGTCATTATGTCGAGAATTTTAAGCAATTTGTTTAACATACTAATTCGAATATCATAAAATTGTAACTGAAACCATTTAGTTAATCCCTCACAATGCTCCAATACACATTTGTGTATGTACTCCTATTTAAATTTTAAATATTTACACTTTCCAATTTGCTAAAAATAGTTGCCAGCTGGCTTAGACGTTTTCTGTGACACTTTTGCACTAAATGTAATAAAGTGAAAATATTTTGTGACAACTTTTTTGTTGTCTTTTAGCTCGATGTAATTTTTTTTCGTGCCTTTCCGGAAATATGCAAAAAATCAATTTTGTTTATTAATGTCGTCATTGCTGCGTGATGTCACTGTTTTATATTTTGCCCTAGTTCTCTAAGTTTGAAAAAATATACACCGTATATTATAAATATTTTATAATCGCAGAAGTTGGGTACTCTATAAGAACTGCAATAGGTTTAATGAAACTATTCAGATCTGGATTTCCAGGTGCAAATCATTGTTTTTGAGCCAATCTTCTATGCATTATGCCTTGTAATTCCTACTGGACTGTTTGTCATAAACACAAGATAAATAATCAATTTTCAGTGAATTTTCGCATAAATATTTTATGCGAATTTCTTTTGCGCTTGGAAGAAATAGTACAATTTCACTTTACCTGAACCTTAACAAAGAGCAAAGAAGCAGGACTTGTTATTCCGAGTAAAATTTTTGAGTTATCTATAACTTTTTACATATCAGTTATTTACTGCAAATAGTGAAAGTGTTAATACCTATGTAATGTATATTTTAGATAATTTGTGAACACTAAAGTATGTACTAAATAATACAAATTTTAGTAAAATTTTTTTAAATATAAATGGTTACAATTTATTTTTTTAAGCATTTATTTATTTACAATTCTTACAGGTTAATTAGGTACAAAGTATGAGAAAAAAATAGTTGTTAAATTCACAACCCAAAATTACCGCCGCGCTTTCGAATCATATAAATATAAAGTATTGTATGTTATGCTTTCAGAATAGATGTATTCAGACCAGGTATGGGAATAATCCATTTAATTGTGTGATTTATTAAAATAGTTGATAACTAACAGCAGAAAATAAAATATTCGTAATGATGAATGTGTATTTAATTAATCTCCTATTTAGGATTAAGGCTTAACATAAATTAATAAATTTCATATGAAATTATATTGTCAATTTTTATTTTATCTTAAGTATAATCTTAAAATTAGGTTTTTTTTTTATTGATATAAAGGTTATCGCCAAAATATCACGAAAAAGCTTTCTACAATACCCATCAAAATCACGTTCCACCGCGAAGCAGGTTTGAAGCTACATTTATGTCTTCAAATATAGACATGTGTCCATTCAACCAAATACATTCCCACATGCATTTACATACATGCGTATGTTTTTTTACATATACATATTTATATAATTTTAGTAAAATTTTGTGATGTATTTTCCAATACTATATTTTTAGGTTGTGAATGTTTAAGCCCACATCTTCATTAGCATATACCGAATTTTTTGAAAAGGAAACTAAAGAACGCGCAACCCGTACATTTTAACTTCATTTTTAATAGCGAAAATAAATTTAAGTATAAATATATATATAATATTTTATATATCATATAAATTGAAATTAAAAAACGAGTCCATAACGTTTTAATAAAATTTAAGAAAAATAATAATGGAACAATAAAAATCTGAAGCAGAGAAAATGGAAGCAAAATCTTCAAATTTCATCAATATATAAATCCCAATATACAGAACTATATAAACACAAAAAAAAAACACCAAAGATCCATTTACAAAATTTGTTTCAAATCGAATCAACTTGTATTAGTTATCATACATAACAATTATAACAAAATAAATCTATAGAATAATTATTTCATTAAGATAAACATCAATTCGGAGTAGACATATAAAAAATAATTCTAGAATGGTCAATAATCAAGAAAGCAGCAACAACAAAGGTGAAAATGTTAATGATATTGAACACTTGAAGGATTCGAACGCGAATTCCACAACAACAGCTACAACGGCTGAACAAAGCGCCAATATAAACAGTGTAGGTTCTTCGTCTACCACTGCTTCCGATTCATCAAAATTATCATCAACATTAAACCCATCTTCACTAAATTCATCTACACAGTTTCCATCATCTGCAACCACGCCTGTAAAATCTTTGTCGTCTTCAACAAATTTTGCTAAAAATGCTTCAACTCAAGCCGCTACAGCTGGTACACAAAGCTATCATAAATTGATACCCATACAAAGTGTATTACATACAGCTGATCACCAGCATTATAATCAGCAGCATCATCATACGCATCATAATTCGTCTTTAAATCATTCATCTGTAAATCTGCAGTTGCAACAGAGTGGTGCAACATCTCATCCTAATGCTCATAACACCTCTACATTACAACAGTTTCTTGGCGTCAATACCAATACCAATATCCCTACCCCCACTCATGCCCAATTGCCAACCGAGTTGCCACATGAAGATGAAGAACGTTTGGAAAAACTTTTTAAACAGCTCGATCGGGATGGAAATGGTCGAATCGATATACACGATCTCTCAGAAGCTTTGCGAGAATTCGGCTTATCCAGTGTTTATGCCGAGGTGAGTTATGAAATATCGAAATGAGCGTTATATTATTAACGTTTTGAAAAATGTATTCGAATTTAAAAATAAACTAAGCCAAAATATAACATATTTCTAGGGTGCAAATATCGCTGCTACCAGTTTGTGGCACAAATACAGATGTACACGATTTACAATTATTCTTAATTTAAATGAAAAGAAAATTAAAAATGCCCAAAATATTAGATATAGAAAATAAGCTTTTAGAGAGCATAGTTATACCGACATAATTATGCTGCAGCATATCATTGCTGCTTGTAGAAAAATTTGCTGAAGAGAATAGTTTTTGGTTGGCATAATTTTTCATTCAGCTACAGCCCCGTATTAACTGCACAAAACCAATACATATACAAAAATTAGAAAAATATGAAATTTATTTGTTGGGTGGTTAAGCAATGACCAAATCTTCAGTAGACTTCAACTTCAGTTTTGAAAAGTTTCAAACTTCTCAACTTATTAAAAGACTTTTATAAACCATCTGAGAATTATGTTGATAAATTAACTATAAAAATTCACAAATAATTTCAAAAAATCATATTATAATAAGTGTAGTAGGCTATGAAACTTATACAAACCAAACCCAACAAACAATTTTTTATTCGATATGACTCCATTTTATTTTTCTATACCTTTATACAATTAGAAATCCTTTGGATAACATTTTGCTTTATACATACTTTCATTGTTATCCAAAGGATTTGTAATTGTATAAAGGTTGGGTGCTTAACCACCCAACAAATAAATTTCATATTATAATAGTACAATGACAGTATGTCAAATAGTTAATTTATTAAAAATTAGAAAAAATTTTACAAAAAAAAACACACTAAAAACCCACAAATCTATGTAAATGTCCATATATTATGCCAGATTAATTAGAATCGTAATTCGATTCGAAAGAATAGGCTTTCGAAATTCTTTGTAAAAGAATATATTTTTGAATAACTTCCAATCGAAATGCGTACATATATAATAACCACCAGGATAAACCAAAAACGTTGTTTTGTAAAAAACTGAGCTGAGCATATACATATGTATTAAATTAACACTTGTTAAATTTTTATTCAGAAGTAAATCACTGTATTCTAATATATCATCTAGATGAAGGGAATATATGTATATATATTTTTTTTTTAAATGTAATAAAGATAAAAAAAACATTTTCCATCGTCATTAAAATTCACACTGAATTAAGAGTAGATACAAAATAAAATATTCCACAATTGAAAAAAAACCAATGAATAACCTTTTTGCTACTGTAAATCTACTGTTAACAACATCCATTTCACATTATTTGTTATGAAATAGGCATCAATACGCAATAAAGGGTTAAGGCATCCATATGTATGTACTATTTAAATGTTTTTCTTGTAATAAAAATCCGCTAATATCGATTAAAAAACGGGTTTTACTTTTGCGCTCGGAGAGTTTACTTTGTAAAGTTTTAACTCGAGTGGTGAAAAGTGAGAGGAATATATCTATGTATATTTCTACCAGCTGAATCAAAACTTTTGCACAATAAACTCTTCCAGTGTAAAAGCGATCTTACATTTATAGCTTCATCCGTGCGATATTCCAGAAATAACTGCCAAAGATCTAATGACTAGATAAAACATTTAGGCCTATATATTCGTTATTAATAAAAATAATGAATTAATATAAGAATTAAGTAATTGAAATATTTTACATAATTTATTTGCCCCAGAAATTTTTGGAACACTCCGATCAAACACAAAGCGGAGATGTTGGACTTGCTGAATTCGTTCATTATGTGCGTGAACACGAAAAAAATTTACGTTTGCAGTTTTCTCATTTGGACAAAAATCGTGATGGTATGTATTATTTGTTTTGAAAATCTTTTACTTCTTATTGTGGAAAAGTAGCTATTTCTGCTATTTCAAACATATTTTTATAAGTATTATTTTTAAAAATTAATTTATACAACAAATTTTTTGAATGTTTTAAAATTAAGGAAGAGTCGATTTGGAAGAGTTGATATCGGCTTTTAAGGATCTGGGTATTGAAGTTGATATGGAAGAAGCAAAGATTTTACTATCAAGGTAATGTAGATATCATATAAATAATAATGACAATAAATGCTAATAAATTTCCTTTACACTTTTCATGTAGAATGGATCAAGACGGCAGCTTAAATATAAGTTTTAATGAATGGCGTGATTTTCTGTTGCTGGCACCTTCATCTGATATACACGATTTAATAAAGTTCTGGCGGCACTCTACTGTAAGTAAAACATAACTTTTTAGTTAATATAAGATTCTCGAATTTATTATTTGAAATTCAAAACTATATATCATGTTTTACATTGCCCTAAGTTACATTGAACAAATTGTACACGAGTGTCAAAATGTTGCAATGTCATATGTATTTTGATACAGGGCATCATTGACAAACAACAAGTAGATTTTAAATTATGTTGTAACGTATGGCCTTTATGAAACCATATGACATATGGCTATGGAAATAAACATAAAAACAATCGATTTATAGGCGTTGATATCCTTCTTATGCTGAATAAGAGCTTTACTAATACAAAGATTTCTATGTCTTTTTGACACAAATATGTAATGTTAGTTCTTTACTTTAGTATTATCTGTTTTACATTTTTATGTGTAAAAAAAATTCATATCAATTATTAATAATAACTTAAAAAAACTTTGCAAAATATGTGTTCATATATGAAATAATGTTCTTGGAGATATACTCCGTTGATTTGGTAAAAAATTTCACGTGCGCAACCATGGAAATACGCACATGGAAAGCGCACATTTTTTATTTAAAAATTCTTCGTTATTAGAATAACAATGTTATAAGAAAAAAAATTTTTTTAAATTATATCCGAAAATGTACCATTATGATTTTTTTCAACACAATATTTTCGGTTTTTTAATCGAAATGTCTTTTTTTATATATAGAGAACTTCTGATTTAATTTTTTTAAATGCATAGGTATGCAAACATGCAAAATATTCCACTATTAATATATGTTGAATATATGTAAATGACAGTAAAATGCCAAAAATCATTCACAATCTAATGACTTTGATAAAGAAATTTTGTGGTGTATGTGCTTAAATACAGATCAAATAACAGTGTTATTGTTTCTACCAGTAGATGCATAAAGCAAATGTTGAAAAAATTTGTCTTTGAACTGATTTAAACAAAATTTGAAAAAAATTCAAGCACATACACAATTATACTTACCTCAATGGCATTCATTCAAAAGTGCTCTTTATGTTAACTTTGCTCATTTTCACCTAATAATAAAGAACAATGCGAAGGTCTTCGACCTAGAAATCTAATCTCCATATAAATTCATAAATATTTACTTATATATGTTATTATATACAAATAAATTTAAGGAGCTCCATACATCTTGTGACTGACCTTATCCTTGATCTAGCTGATTTATTAATTGTAAAGTTGTGTGATGATTGCTACAAAATTTTGTGTTTTGTAGATAATCATTATTTTACATATCTTTTACGACTATAAAACATTATTCGTTCGTATGAAAAGACAAAAAATAAACGATGTTGTGGCTGAGATACATCGTAATTTTTTTTATTCGATGTATCGAACATTTAAATTTCATTTAAATATGCATTGTTTTTACAAAGTCTGAATAAAATGTGTTGTGGAATTATCAATCAAAACATATTTGTTGATTTTTATATCATTTAAAACTCGACATATATATATATATATATATATATATATACATATATATATATATATATATATATATATATATATATATACATATATATATATATATATATATATATATATATATATATATGTATACATATGTATATATATATATATATATATATATATATATATATATAAATATATATATATATATATATATATATATATATATGTATACATATATATATATATATATATATATATATATATGTATTTAATAAATTATTTTTTGTTTGAATTAGAATTAATAAATCAAATAACATCGATGTGAATTAATAATGAATTTAATTCAGAAAAACAGATTTTTTAACTTAAATAGATCTAAAGTAGATAAACTTTGAAAAGTTTAATTCTTGATTATGCACTTTGTTAGAACACGCGATGATAAATATTGTATAGAGGATTTTTGTACACATTTAAACATATTATTTGCATTTATAATATTTCTATTGTCCATTTCAGTATATTTTCTTGTTTGAAAAGTGGTAACATCATTCTGTTTATTATTATCTTAGTTGATATTAATAGTACTTACTTTATACGTACTACATAAGTTAAATGTATGTATGTTAAGTTAAAGCAAAAAATATATGCATGTATGCGTACGTGTACATACTCGCTACAGTTGTACTAGAGACAAGACATCGGTTTTATAGGAAAATTATTTTAAACAAAAAATTAAAATTGTGTATGAAATACAACTTAAATACATTTATATTCTGAAAAAGCTTAATATTTTAGGATTAGTGCACATCGTGTGTGCCCAATCAGACTGCTTAAATTGTCAGGCGAGCCCCTTTCTTTAGCCTGTAAAACAACTCTTTAGTACTTGTTTTTATATGTTGGTGTGTATTAAGAATATGCTAGTTGATGTATCTATTTAGTATTGAAAGCTTATTTTTCAGGGATGGGTAATTGTGTAAATATAATTCGAGTCTAAAATCATTGACCAAATTAACGTGACAAAATAAATATTTCGATCGACATCGAAATATTCGTGAACATCATTAAATGTATTTTGACTGTTTCAGTGCACAAACATCAAAAAACTCATGAATTCATTTAGCAGTTTAGCAAAGAAAATTTTCAAAAATATCCCCAATTCGAAAATAGCCATACACACATATTTTTCTATTGCGCAAATATTCAAACACAAAAGTATATGCTGATACTCACACTTATATAAATACATATAGGAATAATTATATATAATTTCTTTTATCCAAATTCTATTTTACTGGAAAACGCAAAAGATGTGTCTCACTTCCACGCACAATTTGATTTCGTTCCTTCAATAGCATGACTTTACCAAGTTGCTTAAATTTTGATTTGTTCTATTCTAACGTTGTTATAATGAGGCTTTTTCATTAATACTTCTTCAAATACCATTTCCCACTGCACTATAATAAAAGTTTGAGAAAAATGCGGACTTGGTCTAATTGGTGTTTGAAATTAAAAATAAATCTTCGCATCGAATTAGTTTTAACAAGCTGTTATCCTCTCACAGTTATCAAAGATCGGTTTAAGTGATCCGACCAGACTTTTGAATGTGACAGGTTGAATCTACAATCAATACCGGGCCCGAGACATCGACTAGTGTAGGGGTCTGTCAAAAGGCTATTGTCTAGATTCTACTTGAATTCCTTTATCACTTGGTGAACAATGTAATTGTATTATGGTGTGAAACGAAAAACTTGGAGGATTATAGTAAATGTTATGCCACAATTGCATCAGTTAGAGTTTTTCACTGCAACATTTTGTTCTTCTTGTATTATGCAGACTTAATTGAATAAATAAATAAATACTCGTAAAATGATGACAATTGAACTCTAATGAATTGTATTTTCCAAGACCTTCAACAACGAATACGTTTCCTTTTACTGCACAATTCATCTATATCTGAATGTAAAAAGAGGATAACTTTCCTTTTAATTTGCATCGTTAAAAAATATTGAATTTTTTATTGAATGTAAATACAATTAAAATAACAATGGAGTTCCAAAGTTCACTGCGTTTTCAGCATGACCAATTTGTTACTAAAAAAAATTATACAAATAATAGATTCGTGCGTTTATCTTTTGAATTTTATAAATGTAGAAAAGTTTAAAAATATAAATTCTAAAATATATGCAGATAAATTTTTTTAAGTTGAATGGTCTCTCGGCTTTTCTCAAATGTCTGTCTGATTTTTAAACGATAGATAAAGTTGATGCGAAATGAAAATTCCATTTGTTATACATATACATACATCCATAGAACATGCATGCATACATACATAAGAGTATGTTTGTATATATGTTGTATGTTCCGGCCAATCATATCCAACGAAAAAATATTTGTTTATTTCAATACTTTACTAAATCACAAGACTTTTATTATTTATTTGTTGAAAAGTGCCAAAACCCATTCGTGAGGTATTTACGCATAAACAAAAACGTAATGAAATGTGTTAAACATGTGATTTACGATTTATACTTTTAATAATAAGATAAACAATCAAATGTATTTACGTCTGTACAAAACAAGTGCAGCAAGTTTATGTTATAGATTTTATCCGAAAGCCGTTAATATTTTAATTAACTGAAACTATTTATTTGACGGAGGAGCAGTTGTTTCTAAACCCCTTTATTGTGTTTAGCTTTAATTAATTTTGATGGCAAAATAAATAATCATATCAGTAGCGTTATTTCAATTCCTTTGCTTTGATATTTTTTTTTTTTGAGATGAAAACAAATATTGAATTATTTATAGAATAAGATCGCAATAAATCAGTATTTAGAAAAATATTTAAATGTTAAATTTTTTCGTTAAGCGGTTGCTAAGCGATCTTTCAAACAATCAAATATTGATATTAAGCAACTAAATGTACATACAAAATAAATTTAAAATGTTTGCAAAAATATGCATTTGCCAAATATTTCAAATTTACACAGACAATTCCATAACTAAAGAAAACTCAATTTGTTATATAATTACTAGTATATTTTATACTCGATTCTTGAGAAAATAATATTTAATTTTATCTAAAAAGCTTCAACTTGTTTTTTGTAAAACTTTATGCTCTTGCGCTATGGCCTTGATATTTCATTCCAAGAGCTTGGAACTATTTCTGTGGTAATAAGAAATAACTTCTAATCATGTGCATACTGTGAATGCATGTAAACGTAACCATTTTCAGCAAAACTTTGCTTTTTTTATATGGATCTTGCTGGCTGAGATTTTAAAAAATATATTCTTTCCTTTTATAGAAAAATTTCAAGTTCTTTGTTTAAACTCTTATCTAAACGAATAGCTAACAAAAACAGCTTTTTCATAATTTCTTGGAAAAAATTAACAATTATTCTGAACCAGATATGCATATGTGTATATGTGTATATGTATACGAAAATAATTACGAATATATATTATAAATGATAACTTCTCGACTTAAAAAGAATCATACCCACCCACGTGTTTTATAATGTAGTTTATACTAGAGTTTCGCAAATCATGGGACCGACTAAAAGTTTGACAAAATATTTAGATTTTAGTTGTATTTACGGTTTGTAACAAACAACAGAACTACATATTTCCAAAATGCTTTTTAAAAATATCATACTGAGTGTACGAATACACATCGTTTAGCTTCATTTCGCCTAGATCGAAAAAGAGCATAATACAGCACCTTCCTTCGTCGGCGAAGTTAACGAATTTTCTAACTTTTAATCTTTCTTCATCTGTCCTATTAACATCATCTCGTTATCTCTAGTTCTGTCACAATGTATTGCATATGTAGTGGTCAGCAACTAAATGCTGGTGCAACACACAAAAAAGCAGCGTACCGAAAACGAGTAGAAGTATTTGTAATGATTCGGTCGAAGTGGCCGATTTGGGAGTGAAATTTCTCCCACCGCTTTTCCTTTCAAAGAATACATCTTTAAATATGAAAACTTCCCCAAAATTCTCGCGATTGTGTTGACAAATTGGCTTTAGGACAGTTGTCGTCAATAGATAAAAAAAGATCACGATCTCTTACATCAAACTTATTCAATGTTTATTTGTTTTTATTGTTGGTATGGATGTGTTAATTATTTGTTTAAAATATTTTAAAGTTGTTTATAATTAATGTTTATATATTAAAGTGCTTTATATTGTTATTTTTATCGATTTGATTCTAAAAGTTCTGTCACACGAAATTAATTAATTTAGAGGTGTTATATGCATTTAAAGCATTTAATTCTTCTTTATTATGCATTAATATATTTTTCTTTTTATATGTGTGGCTTAATATTAATAGAAATCAGCAGATGTTGACTTTTATACCACCGAAGCAGAAAGATATGAATTTTGTGCAATCCTACATTAAGAAATAAATGGCTTAACCTCTAATACTATTTTTATTTATAAGCTTGTGTTTCAATCTTTTCTCAGACAATGAGATTCGTGCATAAGATTTGTTTTTACGTTTTCTGACCGATTTCGAATACGAATTCAGCAAGTCGTATAGACTTTTGGAAAAGAATATGACCGAATTCGGAAAGTGTGTTTACAGGGTTGCTTAGAGAAAAAGTAAAATAATCAGTTGTTGAGCTAATTTTGTCTGATAAATGAATACAGTATCGATCTGGTCTGAGGACTCTGCATAAGTTTTCTCAAGTACTTGGCATAGAATTTAGTATAAACAATTTTGTAACTCTTGTTCAAAATATAGAATATAAATTGCAAGCTTTTTTATATACAGAAATTTCGTGAACTTGATAAGAGACCAATTTGTAGAACTTTGAACGTTAAATAAATTAAAAGAAGCTTTTATTTAAATAGAAGCGAATGAGTACAAATAAACTGTTTTTCACGCCAGCAATGCTGATGACTTACCCACTTGGCCACGACATAATCGTTTTCAAGAACTACACATGAATGTGAATGATGTTTCCGTGAAGTTAAGTTATCTTTTTCTCGTATCCAGTTCCAGCTTAAAGCGACTTTTCTTGACGAATTGTACCATGGCGCGAATAATACTGACAAAAAGTTAATCTTGATTTATAAAACAATAGTTTGAAGTTTGCAGGTCCATTTCTCGAAATAAACTTTCGCCAAATTTGTAGTTGATGCATGCGGTCGCCGTATGTTGAAATCACATACCGACGACATAAATGCCATCTCAGCTGCGACTAATTTTTTGAAGAATTAAGTTTCATCTATTGCGAACGTGACACCATCATGTACTTAGAACTATTCCTTAACCGGCTATTTTTTGTGTAGTCCCATAAATTCTTAATTTTACTGATTTGTAATCACGATTCACGCGTGGCACGAAAATTCTATTTTGTGATTTCAAATTGTGATCGCATATACATTTATGTGAAATTTTAATTTCAGCACATGGCAGATACATTTACGACTACTACATTCGATATCGATTGAAATTTCAATTCAATTCAAATAGAAATTTTTAGTAATATCGAATGCCGTAATTTTCTCTCATATTTAAATTTTGTTATGATTACAAATTTTTTGAGAAACGAGGAAAGTGCTCGAAATCTAACAGCTACCTTGAGTTCGAAATTTGTTTGAAAAGCGAAAACCTACTCTATTTCGATTCTTAGGTCAAATGGGAATGATTGACTAATATTACGTGTTGAACGAGAGTGTGTAAGAGTGCCACAAGTTGTTTGTAGCTAATTAATGTACTTTGCGCCAATAAAAAAAAAATAAAAAATAAAAAAATACACAAACTAACCGCAATTCGACAAAAAAATTGAAACTTTTAATAACACAAAACAGAATGATGAAATCAGTCTCAGTGAAACTAGCATGTGTGTTGGTCGTGCTCTCTTGGCTTAAATAAAACAGCAAAATACTTTTATATTTTGAGAATCTTTTGAGAAAATAAATTCAGTTTAACTTGTTTGAATTTTTGTTTCCAAAAGTCGTATTCATAATTTCTTTCTCAAAAATATTTAAAAGTTATTTATGCAATAATTAAAGTACATAATTGACTAACAAGTTGTTTATTTATTCATACTTTAAGACTGTCCATGTTTTCAAAGAATACTACTTTTCATTAAATTAATCTAAAAAAAGAACAAGTGAACGTTTAAGAAAAATAATATCAAATACAAAGTTCAAATTAAAGTTTGAAATACCAACCAAAAAGACTTGACTAAAACGAACTGTGATCAAAAAATAAAATTAAAACAAATTAATTTAATTAACTAGTTTACAAAGGCTTACAAATACTATTTAAACTGGAAAATACTCGTATTTTTTATAATATTAATTAAATAACATATCACATAATGTTGAGAAGCAACAATATGCACAATAACATGTCGAGCGAGTTTTACAATATTCATCAAATGGCCGTGGCTGGCGATATGCTGGAAGATTTTACTATAATATTCCGAGACATGATAAATATGGTATGTAGACAAATGCAGCGATTACAATTAATTTGTGCTGCTAACACTTGTGAATAAAGTTAAATAATAGGCAAATTCAAGTTCCATTCAAAACAAAGTAGAAATATTTTTTTAAAGAAACTAGTTTGGTTTGGTATTTCCCTGTTTACTTATTATGAAATGTGATTAATACATGATTGCCGAACAGGCAATGGAAGCTTTCGTTTCACCGAATAAATAAAATTTCAAAACTTGTTCTTTAAATATTATATTCGGGATCAAAGTATAAATTACAATATCAGCATTTTGTGGCACGGCATTTGTGGTGTCATTTAGAAGTTTGCAGTCTGAAAGGCCGCATAACTACATGTTTGAAAATGACAAATGTTGCGACCCTTGTGTTTGACTGCGTTGTCATCGGCTTAAGATGATGCCGATGATCTCTTTAACTTTTTTGTAAAATTTTCCCGGTTGAAAAGCTGCCTGCTATCAATGTATAATTACACCTATCGGGTGACCCATTTTTCGATTTTAAATTCAAGTTAAATAGTAGTAAATTTTTGATGAAACTCTTATTTTATAAGCTTTGGACCTTGACATTATGTACGAAATACAATATAACTTAAATAACTGCCTTTAGCGAGGGGTTGCAGTCGACCTGAAAGACCAGGAAACACAAGTTTGTGTGAAAAATCAGCATTGAAAGCCGTCGTTGTAAACTGCTTGTCGGCTTTATTTCGTTCTTACATTAAACTTAATATTGTTGGAGTTGCAAATCCAATTAAAAAATTGGCCATAATGGTCCGTAAGATAGGACCAATTTCTGAGAAAGGATGTGGAATCGGCAAATTCAGATTGTACGTTTAGGCAAACACTATAAAGGCATTATTCACAAAAAAATTATGCATACATATTTGCTTAGAGCATAAATTTCTTATAGAAAATTTGCCTTATCAGCAGCTTATGGGCATATAATATATATTTTGAATAATGCCCTAAATACACTCATACCATTACATACATACATATATAGCCTTTGCTTTGGTGTAACTGCACTTTTTAACTTTTACCAAATAAAGTATTTTGAGACTCCTGACTTCAGCGACAGTCACACACAATTTGTGAATACTAGAATATTTTTGTGCTCTTGTTTACTTAAGATCAATGAATGTGATACTTATTTTGCTTTTATTTCATTCATGTCGGTATCTCATATACACACGCACATACATACGTGTGTACATAAGTATGTGCGATCAAAAACAAGTCTATAAAAAATACTTTCAAACTTTGCTTAGCAACAGAAAAATGTATTTCAACTAACAGTCATTCCTCAACAAACGAGTTTCACATATAAATTAAATATGTACATACACTCATAAGTACATGCAAATGTACATAACGTTCCTGTTAAGCAACAACGCGTTGTGGTATTTAACTTCAAGTTTTATAACGACAAACGAGCTTTTAAATTTCTGCAGAGTACCTTTATATTCGTAGGATTTTTTTCAAGGCCTTTACCTAACTGCTTAAATAATATTTTAAACACCTTGACGAGTTTTGTGTTTAAAATACCGAATCCAGAAAATCGTTGTTGAAATTAAACATATACTTATGTACATAAATAGAAGAAATATATAAATAGAAGGCAATATTGTAGAACTTATTCGCCAGATACCGGCCTATAAGTTGGATAGAGTATGCCGCAATTAGAACAGAACCAGCGTATCATCGATTTGGGTCATAGCAGCGATCAACATTTACATGAAATCATCTCTAAACATTGAATTTATGGATCGTTCTATCGATTCAAATAAACATTTCATACATTTCTATAAAGTTTATGTGTTAAAAAAACTACGAACTATCCATGAATATTGCCAAGATTTTTGATACATAATATTTTGATTTTACTTTTAGAATTTCTATCAGCTTTTTATGAATTATTATTATTATCTGGTAGTCAGCAAAGTAGACTTACATGTGTATATCCTCAATAACTTGTTTGAGCGTTTCTATGTCCAATTTAAAGACGTTTCACGTTAATTAATCATTTGTGTGCTTCATAAACGTTGAACGTTTTGTAACATGATAATGAAAAAAAAGGAATTACTAATGCCTTAGATAACAAAACTATTGCTTTAGCTTTGAATTACAAAGATAAAACAATTTTGCTTACTTTTAAATTTAAAACACTGCCCCAGTCCAGTCTACTTTCAAACACGTTTCAATTATTAAGGTTGAGTTGGGCGTGCTTTGCTATACAACTTTATTTGAAATGTTCAATCTTTGAGGTTTAATTTTAAACCATGACTGACTCATGCAAATTTATTTATAATGCAATTTGTTGAAGATCTGGAATCTTAATATAAGCGAGGGGGCTTGTCCACACGTTAATTTCAATCGAAAACCTTTTTGAAATTTGAATTTTTATTTATACTTTTTTTGTTGAGACCACTTTTTTTAGATTTACCCCTATTTCTATTATTAATTTCTCGTATTACGTCAATGAAAACACAAACAGTTTTTCACGTAGCCACAGGCATATATAAATATGTATATAAATTTATACACACGTATTTATTAAATTATCTTCTCCTGTTACTCTGTTACTCTCAACAATAAACACACTATCTGTAGTACGTCAGCAAAATCTTTGTTTTGTTTTTTTTGCGATTTTTTGTTTTGTCAACTTGTTTCCATACTAATTGTTATAACATTTACCTATTTGGTTGGTAAATACAACGTGTAGAAAATTGAGTATCTACTAGAGTTGTCAATTCTTCGGGATTTATGACCGTTCAAAAAAATTTCATAGTAGGTATATTTCTTGTTCGAAGAGCCTAATAAAGAATAAACAACTTCATTCGAATAAATTTAAATTTGAACGAAAAACTCATGTATTTATTTATTTGAAAATAGTCATGCAAAATCTCATGTTTTTAACATAAACTACAGAATGTTATTGAAAACGAGACCATATTCATTAACAATATACATGTAATGTATGTATTCATTTGAAAATAGTCATGCAAAAACAACAAGTATTTGACGTTTTACCTTATACACGACTCTTTTATTACTTTTAATAAACTTCTTTGATAAGTATAAAAGTTTCATGCACAAATAGTTGACGTTGGCGATACGGTCAAAATGGCATTGAAAAGCAGATCAAGTTTGTCTATTCTCTTCTTTGGGTTTTCTATATAATTTAACTGACCTTCAATGTTTGTTATGTTGTTAATATATCTTACTTTTTTACATTAGTAACATTCTTATTGAATTCGGAAACTTTGTCTGATTTCTCAGCGTAATTATTATCATAAAATAATCTTGAAAGCAAAGTATTGTCAGACTGTTTTATTTCGCATGAATTCAGAAAAGTTATTATCACATAAAAAATTCCCCGAGCTAAGAAATAATAAGTATTAAAGTATTTAATGATTTGACACGTCATTCATATTACATTCGAAAATGTTGACAAAGAATTATATGAATATTTGTTCCAAAAAAAAAAAAACAGAAAGAGTTGTTAGAATATTCGAATAATCTTCTTGGAATGACACAAATCTGTGCTAGTCGATGTAATCCATGAGTAAACTTGCAGGTGGGGGTAATTCGAGCTGATTCATCAATCGCTTTAATACAAGTACAAATTTTTAAATTAAATTCAAGCAACGAAGAAATACATACGCATGTGTGCAAAATTAAATAAAAAAGTAAATCTCCCAACTAAAAATGAAAACAAAAGAATTCATCATATTGGCGTGGTATAAAATTGTTATATAGCTTTGGGTTTAAAATTGACGCAAAAGTGCAAAGTTACTCAAGGTCACAAATAATACCTGGAACCCCCCTCCTCAAATACCTTTAGAAATAATAATGTCTCGGACAAGTTTAGCAAAGAATTTGCGCTGAACTTGAAAATGTTTAAAATCGTATTCCTTTTTAATCCTAAAAGCATCCACACATATTGTTTTACAATTTTGAAAAGCAAATCTTCGTTTATGCTTGTTTACTGAAACGATTACCGATTAACTTCCCAACTCTATAATTTCCCTATTAGGTTCATTGCTAAATATATATTTGAATAACCTCGACGTAAATAATTATTGGTATTATCCAGATATAGGGGTATTTGCAATTCAAACTATACGACAATATTAAAGAGCCAATCTTAGCAAATATTTTAAATTATTGCATCAGCAATTCTAGTTTCAACTCGTATAAATTTGCGTTTAATACGAATAAAAAATATACTTTTCATGGTTTCATAAAGATAATAAAAGTCCACATATTGTGTGCCTTCGCTTATACACATGCAGACTTAAAAACTGTTGTGATTGATTGCTTGTGTGTGATAATAACAATTTAAAAATTCTGTCTGGACTTTAATGTTTTCGAACTTTCAAAAATTACAAGGCTATGAGTTATAGATTCCTTGTAACTTCATTTTCAACAGTAATTTTAGTTTTGCAAGATTTACCCTCTCATTAAATTGTTTATTTAGCTTTCCAAAACATTTCCTTTTTCACGTTTGATGTAAAGTTTTATGAATATAAATATTTTGCTATTGACAAGTGCAATAATGCAATTGCCGTCCCTGTAGCCACTAATAAAATTAAAAAAATATTTATATAGTACATACATGCGAACATATTTATATACATATGCCCCTAAACCTAAACGTTATGGAAATAACTAATGTGGTAGGCCAACATTTGCCAAATGTTTAAATAATAATAATAATAATAATAATAAATAATAATAATAATAATAATAACAATAATAATAATAATAAAAACAGCATATATTAAATACTAATAAAAACATTTTTATTCAGATGGGGGTAACTTAAGTAATTTACTAATAACATAGTGACCCTTAGAATTCAGTATTATAGGATACTGTATTACTCAATTAACACTTGTCTGCCTTAAAAGGTTTTCCATTGGTATTTAGTGGTTGCGCTTATTTATGCAAATATTTAGCAAGTGTGGGCTAACCTGCAAGTTTTTAAATTTTTTATGAAAACTGTTTACTTTTAGTAATATTAGTTATTATAGAAAGCTTAGAAGTCTAATAATATAAAAAGCTTACAGAAAAACAATTTTATAATCTTATGTAATACTTTTGTAATCTTGGAATATAGGTAAATAAGTTAATCATTACATTATTTAAAAAAAAGAAAAGGCGCATATATTGCAATTGATTTTTTCAGTGAATCAGACACATTTTTTCTAAAGAAGAAAAATAAGTAAAATCATATAATATTCGTAAAATCAGTCAGAAAGCTATAGTGGACCAAGTAATTTTCGATTCTGCTTTTCAAGCCATTATTAGCACAAGCATACATTATATGTATAAGTAAGCAAATAAAAATAATCTTTATTAAAAGTTATAGACAATATCTTATGATAATTGATATTTTGCTTACAAATTGGTTTAGTGGGATGTATGTATATAATCATGGCTGGATGCTGTATACTTATTTGCCGTGAAGGTACTTTTCTTTATTCTTTTTAAAGACCATCCATCTGCTTTCCAGTGTTATCATGTCGGTGTTAATATGACGATAATATGAAGACCTTCTGACCACTTGCCAATGATTTATATTTTTTCAATTCAACTTTTTATATGTAAAATTTTAAGTGATTTGTACTACTTTATTCTCTCTTTTTGAAAAATATTGCTTATACAGAGTTCAGTTTTAATTATATATACATATATTAATATCAGTACATATTGAAGAACAATATGCATACAATATAGAAAAATATTCACTACAAAGAAATATGTTCATAATAAATGTTTTAATTTTTAATATTAACACTAAATGAAATGGAAATTTAGTTTTTAATACAAATTGACTATATCTTGCTAACAGATTTATTTAGTTCAAAAAGTTTTCATTTATAAAACTTTTCAATAAGATGGTTTCTATAGCCATGAAGGTCATACCAGTGTAAAATGAAAATATAAAACCAATGTAATCTGAAGAAGTTAAAATAAGACCAATCGGAAAGCAAGAAAATGTTTCTTTTTTGTTTTTCGTTTTCTAAAGCATCAGATTAGGTTTTCCTATAGGCTTAATAGTAAAGGTAATTTTGTTTATTTAGGGATATTAACTGTTAAGAAAATATAGTGTGTTCTCATAACGAACTGCTATATTTTTAATGCTGAATATTAGATTTTGTTAAATAGCCGACACACTCCTCCTAGACAGGAACTGTAAAGGGAACCAGGTCACTTTTAGCACTATGCGATGAGTAGATATTGGAAAGGATTAAAGTCCTGACGATTATGCTATTCTTTGAATCTTACAAACTTATAGAAAAGTGTAGATAATGATCTTTTCTAAAATAAGAAAAAAAAATTATTTCAAGTGATATACATATTACCTTTTATATGATGTGGCGTTTCGAGCAAATGCGAACAAAATATAAACTTGTGCAAACCTATTTTTTAGTTAATTTTATTCATTCTCTTTTCTCTGTATTTGTATACACTATTTAAAGATCGTCGTTGACAAATGCGGAAAATCTTTAAGATATAAGCATTTTTCTTTCTTTAAAAATGTACTCATGGATGTATGTATCATATATGTACATGGCATACACTATGAACATATGCTTCTGTATGCGTACGTACATATTCCTTAAGTATGTGGGCATGCACGTACATGTCTATATAATGGCTAGTTGGTATTAATACATATTTATTTGCCTCGTACGGATGTTCGTTGCCAAGTTTCTCCCAGTTTTGCCCTAAACAACATGTGCAAAATTACTCCGACTTCAGGCAATTCACTTGAATCTTTACAGATTACAACTCTGCATTGAAAAGAAATAAATACAATAGCAGCCCTGACTGCAGGTTCGACTTCGTAGGTTAGCTATATGGTTTTCCACCCGTTTTTTGCATCCAAAATATTATTATATTATATGGAATTAGTCGTCCTTGTAACTAAAATAGATTTCGTATGCCCCATATAATTTTCAATACTATCATTAAACTAAACTTTTTGGATTCATTAAAAATGTTATACTGTGGTCAGACATGCACTTTAATTGAGTCAATTTAAAAAATCTAGTGTTCACACATACTCAATTTAGGTGAATCAGTTATCATTTGGCTGCTGAATATTGGTGTTTGTTTGAAAGAAATTTTACTTGCATATAATAGAAAAATAGAGCTCTTGCAGTCATTGCGATTGATTTTTGGTTCAAAAGAAAAAGGAAATCTTGACAATTTTACAAAGTTTGAGAAGGCAGCAGCTATTGCTCCTTTCATTATTCCAGCCAAATGCAACTCAAAGGTCACCTTCTTGAATATCCATTTGCGCAATTGCATAATTGCAATTATGTTATAGTCAACCAATCTTGATAAAACATTTATGACATAAAGGTATTTTTATATAGATATTGACAATAAATTAATTTTTCTACATTCTTATAAAAGTTGTAACGTAAAAACCTTTGTATGTATTAGCAAACACATGTACATATGCTTAAATGTATGTGTATATGACCTACCAAAAGTTTTTTTGTTAGCCTCCTGAAAAGAAAATATCAGAAGCATTTCCTCTAATATTTGTGTTAACTGTCGGCCAATGTTTAAGTTGGGTCATTTTAATTATGCCCACCGTGGCTTCCTGGTGATATATAAAAAAAAACTTCTTACTTTATCTTCAAAATTGTACAAAAGATCGTCCAAAAATATTTAACAAAAAAAGTAACTATATCTTTCCCTATCTCATATGTTCTCCTAAACTCTCCCCTAAATAAAGTTGAAAATTCCCTAATCAGACAACACTGGTAGTTGAAATACAAACACAAATTTTGTTATTGGCCAAATATGACATTGGCATTGCGATGTCAAATATATGTACGTACGTATGTACTATACTTGTGCATAATATTATTTAACATTTTAAATACATGCACACGTAAATTTCTTCTTATATAATAAATAATATTCTTGGTTTTTAATCCCTCTTTGTTTTTCTTTTGTTAATTTAATTTTCTTATTTAAAAACCGCAAGAAAGTCGTAAGCAACATGTGCAAAGACATCTAGATATGTAAACATGGCACTATTCGCTTTCATATAACTGAAATTTTTCACAATATCAAATATATGAAGGAGTTCCTAGAAACATCAAACTATATATATGTATATGAAAATATATGTACATGGAAATGTGTATATAATTTATTTTCTTATAAAATGATTTTTTATTTACAATCTGTCTACTAAAAGACAAGAAGTAAATTTCATTAAATAACATTGACATAATATGTTAAATTTCACTGCAAATAACATAATTAAATTTGTACAATTTACAATTTGTAACCACATATTATGTATGTTTGCATGTACAAGAGAATTGATAAATTCTCTTATTTCTAAGGAACACGAACCCAACTCATCTATAGGCAAATACTGTGTTTTAAATTGATTTCAAATTATTTATTCTATTTTTATGTATCTCATTTGGATAATTATTGGAATTATTTTGGTTAAATAAACCGTTTGATCATGGCAACACTGATTATTCTACTTGATATTGAATTTTTACGCATGCACGCTCATATTATTTCCTTGTTTTGCAATGCAAATTATTTTTATTTTTTAAACTCAATTAAACTATTCATTATAGAATTTAAATATTCAGGTAAAGCATTGTTAGAAAGGAAAAGTATTTATATATCTAATTAAAAGAACAATAAAACAAATTGCGTTTTCAATACCACTCTCAGTTAGAAAATTGGAATATATATTTTAATATCAAAGTAAAATGTATCGAATGAGAATGTGTCCATTTCTTTAAAAAATTGTTTATCCGTATTCATTCACATTTTAAAAGAAAATATACTTGAAATGAATGAAATTTGAAATCGAATTGTATTGAAATGCTCTCAGTTTCACTTGAATAACTCTTCTTAACCCGGAAATTTTCAACTTTAAGTTACGCTCAGTTGCAATATAAATTTACTAATACATATGTAGTTTTTAAATGTATCAATACAAATTTACAGTCATTTAACATGAAATAGCAATCTCATGTTAAGTTAGAATTTTCCCATTATTGACAATGTGGAGGGATAAGTGCTCTTTTCTCATTGAAAATCTCACCAACGATTTATATTTTACTCACAGTTAAACGTTAGATTATGGTGCAACATTTTTTGCCATTTTATTTTCGTTTTTATTTTTCAAAGCTGTTTTTTTATTGAGAAAAAACTTTCTTTCTTAATAGATATTTTTGGTTTTAATTCACATGCATTAACAGCCATACGTTTTAAGAGTGTGGTTTGTTGTTGTCGTTGCTGGTTTTCGTAAATAAAATAATAATAATAATAAAAGATTGAAACAGTGTATCATCAAAGACTGGGAAGTCTATTACGTGATTCTTAAAATTTTGTTTTGTTGTTTGTAAAATGTAGAAAATTACAAAGAGTAAATATATATGTAAATACACATATAAGCACATACATATGTACACATGTATGCAACTTGGAGGCACACAATATCTATAAATTGGAAAGTCTGAATATTTTTCAAATAGACAATTTCCAAAACGAAAGCGATTGAGCAAAAAATATATACAAAAATGCTTATACAAATATTGCAAGATGAAGATGAGCCTGTATGTATGCTTTATTAATTCCATAGTAAAAGTTCAATTAAAGTTAATATATTTAAATCACTTTTTAAAATATATAATAATAATGATAAAAAATTAACTCTTTTCAGTACCTCGACATTGGTGAGGATATGAATGTACCTGATGATTTTACAGCTACAGAATTACAAAGCGGCATGTGGTGGCGTCATTTGGCAGCTGGTGGTGTAGCTGGTGCAGTATCCCGCACTTGCACTGCTCCCTTAGATAGAATTAAAGTGTTTTTGCAGGTAATTAATTATTATTATACTTTTTCGTTTTATTGTCTATTAAATAAAAACTTTTTCTTTAGGTCCAAAAACACAAGACAGGAATCTCAGATTGTTTAAGATATATGCTTAGAGAAGGTGGTTATCGTAGTATGTGGAGAGGAAATGGTATTAATGTTCTAAAAATTGCGCCAGAATCCGCTATAAAATTTGCTGCCTATGAAAAAATCAAACGACTGATACGTGGCGACGATAAACGTCAAATGACAATTGGCGAACGCTTTATGGCTGGTGCTGCTGCCGGTGGCATTTCGCAGACCGCTATCTATCCTATGGAAGTATTGAAGACACGTTTAGCTTTACGTAAAACCGGCCAATATAGGGGCATTTTGGATGCAGCAAAAAAAATTTATGTCCATGAGGGCTTACGCAGTTTTTATCGCGGTTACATTCCAAATATGTTGGGCATTATACCATATGCGGGCATTGATTTGGCTGTGTACGAAACTTTAAAGAAGAATTATTTAAGTAGTCACAATACCGAACAACCCAGTTTTCTAGTATTATTAGCATGTGGCAGTGCATCTTCGACATTGGGTCAAGTGTGTTCATATCCTTTGGCGCTGGTGAGGACGCGACTACAAGCTCAAGGTAAATAATTTACATATAATTTTCTAAACCAGTTTCTATTTACATTGAATGAAATTGCAGTTGTTCTTAAATCTAAGCAAGCAGAGGCGCCAATGGGCGGCATACCTTTAAAGGAAGCTGGTGCTGGCAATGATGACAACATGCTCGGCGTATTTCGAAAAATTTTAAAAACCGAGGGCATTTGCGGTCTTTATCGTGGCATAACACCAAATTTCATAAAAGTTTTACCAGCCGTTTCGATAAGTTATGTTGTCTACGAATATTCAAGCAGATGTTTGGGTGTTAATATGACATGATGTGTTTGCCACAATACTATCATTATATATATGACTTGCTTCATTAGACTTATACCTGAACAAACAAATAAATCAGCAGCTGTGCTTGCTCTCCTTCTTTTATCATTTTCTTTCCGTTCTATCTTTCTAAATTTGATCCCTCTTCGTTCCTCAAAACTCACAACCCAAATCTACTGTAATCATAAAATTTAAAAATTAGACTTAATTTAGTTTAATTTATTCTTATTCTAATTCTAAAACCATATTTTTATTTTTATTGTATTTGTTATTAATGTTTTTATGAATACAAAGGCAGAAGAAAAGCAAAATGATTGAGTGAATGAATGAAAGAAAACAAGAAAAGAAAGTTAATTTATTGCCAAGTAAGAGCGAAGTGAAATTATTAAAGAAAATATAAACTTTCCTAAGTGATACTATTGCTAATATTTACATATAAAATTAAAAATTAAAAATAAACAATTAATAAATAATTAAATATAAATCTTAAAATGCTAAAGAAGAGTTATAGGATTTCTTTATTGTATTTAAATTAAATTATTTTTTATTTAATTTATTTATAATGAATAAATAACTGCTTTAAACTTTGACCTCTATTAAGATAACTCAATTATATTGTTGATTTTATATGAATACTACCACTAATTTTTGTATAGTTTCAAAATACTTGTAAGTTAATTTATCTTATATGATAAAACAAGAAATAAGTAAATATAAATAGCAAATAAAGTAAAAAAGTTCAATAAATTGAACAAATAAATATACGTTTTCTTAAAAAATATATGTAACAAAAACAACTACATTTATGAGGCTGATAAGGTTTTGTAGCTTTCTTAATTTAGTTTTCTTTTAACTTATTTTTGATAATAAAAAGGTAAAAAATAAACAAAGAAATTTTCAACGATAATTACAAACTATTAAATAAAAATTTAGTGTAAACTAATATTACTAGCTTCGTCGTGAATATTTACTTAAATATATGTATATTTATTTGAATTGAGTATTCCAAAGTTCGATCATAATAATTAATCAAAATAACTGAAATATTTTTTATATAAAACAAAGTTATACTAGAACAAGAAAAAAGAAATCATTGAAACGATTAAAATGTATTGTATCATTAAAAGAAAGCATTTAACTTGAAAAATTTTTATAACGAAAATAATGATTTTCTCTCAGTATCTTTTTTGTTATTAAAAAATATTTAACAAGTTGAAAATAATTATTAAACAAGAAACAGAAAAAACATTAATAAAAATGCCTTTATTCCGAAAAATATAAATACACATACATATGTACGAACACACATACATACGTATGCATGTATGTACATACATATATAAAACTCAACATTAAATATGATAAATGAAAATAAAACTTCTCTTTAAATTCAATAAAATTATAAAGTTTTTTTTCTCAAATATAGACACAGTCACAGAGAAGATGTACTCCCTGCTCTTCTTCGCCATTCATTCGTCTGACATTTGTTCGAACGCAAAGTGCCTTATCATGACTAACTATGAGTGCTAGCGACTTCTTTCCAAAATTTAGAAGCTGTTAAGTCCTAATACTGCTAAGTGAAGGTTTTTACATACTCCAGAGATAGTAATTCTCTTCCTCTCTAACCCTCTCCTAATAATGTTTAAAAGATCATCTGGAGGAATATCAATATCCCTTTGTGAGCATGTCAGTACGCACTCCGATTTTGTCCTGCTTGCACTCGGTCTTAATGGATGACAAACTATCTACAGGAATGTCTGTAATTCTGGTCTCCGAATAATGTAAATAAATCGGGAAGAAATAAATTATTAAGTTTAGTTAAAACATAATAAAATTAGCCTTCACTTCTATCTATTTTTATTAACGGACTATTTACTATATATGAAACAGGCGGACCTTAATGTAAGGAGTCAATTAATTAACTTACAATGCTGCATGTAGCAGTTAAAGTTGCATTTGAAACGACAATTTCAATCAAAAATAACTTGTTTTTATATATATAATTTTTTTTAATCGTTTTATTAAGTACAACTTTCGACCGACACAACAAGGGAATTGAGTAAATAATTAGATTTACAAGCGTTTTATTGTGTGGTTATGTATGTATGTGAAATGCGAGCATTTTATTGATTCCTACACCAAACACATAAATCACGGTATGTTTAATAAATTGACAGTAAAATCTCCAATAATATTTTCACTTCGAAATTATTGAATAAAAATAACTGTTTTTGTTGAAGAGTTTCAACATATTCACAATAAACGGAATGTGTACATATTTTTAAATTCAATATGAAGTTTATTTTTAGAATTATGCATGTACATACAAATCTTTCTTTTCTTTCCTTTCCATTAACAACAGTGCTCGCTTTGGGAGATTGTGATTTAATATTTGTTGGTTATTTATACTAAATCATTTTTATAATAACTTCATACTTCGGTAATTTATTTCTTCAAACAATATGGATATTGCCGATGATACTTATCAACAAATTTGTAGTATCCGTACTGTGCAGTCGGACAAAAAAGGCTTTTTCAATGAATTCTATTTGGAAGTCAAAGAATCATGTGGTGAAAAGTGGCTAAAGAATTACTTTGGTAAATTAAAATCGAATGAGGCTCGTATTCTGTCTATATTCAGTGATCGTGAAATTTGTGACACAGTACTGGGTGTATTGGAAAATGTTCAGCCGGTATTTAAGCAAAAAGATGCATTGTTTTCTTCCCAGCGACGTCTGCAAGCTGATAAATATCATTTAATGTGGACCAGTTCGAATAATAGAGAAGAGCTGCAGCAGGCTCTAGCATTAGCAAATTTAGCAGTTATGCGTGCTCCCGGAAAAAGTATACAATCAATCAATTGCAATAATTCTTTCATATTTTAACATTAATATTGCTTTTTTAAGACATCGACATGCAAATAGATAATGGGCTTAGTTTAGCTTTGGCTTTCAGATCCCGGGCAGTAATATTAATAGCACTAGGTGAAGGAGAGCAAGCCTTAAGCGATCTAAAGTTGGCTTCATCTTTTGGTTTAGATTGCAAGGCGAGCATAGATTACTATATCAAGATGGCTAAAGCATATGCCTGTAAGTTTATGGGTTTAAATATGTGCGTTAACAATATATGTATTATATATGTACGGTATTATGTATAAAGGTATGGGTGAATTGGCAAAAGCTGAGATATCATTGAAAATCGCTGAAAATGTTGCGGGAGGAGGTAATGCTCTCATAGATGGCTGTCGAAAGGAACTACCGTTAATAAAAGCCAATAAGAAAAAATCTGTAATAATAGCACCTTCCGTTACACATGGAGAAAATACGAATTTACGTGGATCCTCGAAATTAGTGAAACTAGTTGAAACTAAAGAAAAAGGACGTTTTGTGGTAGCGGATGGTATCGTTAAAACTGGTGATGTAGTGCTGAGCGAAAATCCAGTGGCCGCTTGCCTCTTGCCGTCTTTTTTTGGCAGTAATTGCCATAATTGTTTTGAGAAGTAAGCAACGTAAAGAGTTATATATATGTACATAAGAAATTAATTTTTTTTATTAGACTAGTTACACCTGTTCCTTGCTTAAATTGTTCGGGTGTAGCATTTTGTTCAGCGCAGTGTATGGGTGAATCTTGCGATACTTACCATCGTTTTGAATGTGAATATATGGATTTGTTCATAGGTGTGTCCGAAATTTGTTTTTCTTTTTCACTTGTTTTATTTATTAAATTATTTAAATTGTACTCTAATTTTTAGGGTCAGGCATGTCAATTTTGTGCTACATTGCGCTACGTGTGTTTACACAATCAGCAAATTTGGAAAACGCTCTTAGCACAGCCAATTTATTGTATCAAAACTTATGTACCCATGAAGATGCCAGGCAGGCTGATGATCTGTTGCAACGATCGCTTATGTCGGCATTTTTGTTAAGATGCTTACAAAAGGCTCAATATTTTGGCAGACGTAAAACTGAAGGCGTAAATCCTACTGCAATTGAATTACAAGTTGGCACATCCCTTTTGGGGTTGCTGGAAGTACTACAATATAATGCACACGAAATTTATCAAACAATCACAACGGACGATCATTTGTTTGATGGTTCCCGTATAGTGTATGTAGGTGCTGGTCTCTATGGAACAGCTGCATACTTTAATCATGAATGTTGGCCTTCAGTTGGAAGATATTTTGTTGGGAAAAAATTGATACTAATTGCTACAAAACCTCATCGCCCCAATGAAACCATAGCCGAAAACTATGGTCCCGTTTTCACCAAAGTCAATTTAAAACAAAGGCAGCGATCTTTAAGGGCCCGTTACTTATTTAATTGCAATTGTCTGGCTTGTCAAGAAAATTGGCCAACTTTACAAAAGTTAGACAAACAAGTAAGATTTTGGTAAGTTCGTAGATAACAGTGGGTGGGTATATTTAAGTAAACATAATGAAAAATTTGTATTTCAGGTGTGTTACTCCAAACTGCAACAATGTTTTGCAATTTCCTAAAGATCTGAGTAAAGACGTTAGATGTTTACGTTGTCGTAAAAATATTTCACTGAAGGAGAGTGTTGCTAAAATGATACAAATTGAAGAACTCTATCGTGAAGCTGCTCAAGCCATGCAAGATCAAAAGGTGGAACAAGCCATTGAGACATTTAAAGAGGGCATTGACATGTTTTTCCAGATTGCAGTTTTACCACACAAAGATACACTAATTGCTCAAGATGCTCTAAAAAAATGTGTGGCATCCCAAGGAAAATAGATAGTTGGGGTATTCACACTATGTACTATTTAGTCATACTGTCATAAAGTCATAATATATTAGACTAGTTTCAGATAGTTGTTGTTGTGCTGCATACAAAAAAGTCATAAAACAATCCCACTTTTTCCGGTATGTTTTTGTTTTGGCATAAAACAGCTCTAGAGATCTGTGTGTAGAGATATATATTAAACAATACATATCTATGAATATATGAAACAGACTGATATATTATTTGAGGTTTCTATTAAAAATTTAATTTAAATTTCTATTTTAATTCAAAATAACTTCCGATTACATATTGCTCACTATTTGGCATCATAGAAATCCCCAACAGATGAAGTACAGGCATATACTAAATATCTATTAATACTCTTTAATATAATCAAACCAAGCAATGTTTATAGGTCCCTATATTAAATGCCGCAAATTTTATCTAATAAAAAAATCTACAACATAGATGTTGAAAACATACGCTTGGTTCAACAGACCTTGGGCCATCAATAATCTCAATGTCCCAAGAACTCGCCTACATCGAAATGAAGTACGGCATATATATAATAAAATCGTCACGTTTGGCGGAAAATCACCACAACTGGCATCTCAGCCGAGAATGATTTGGTTTTCTCCTTACAAAAACTCTCCACTTTTTTATTGTGAATTGTTTTTGATAGCTGTGTTACAAATTCTTACACTTAATCATGAATTGAAATTATATTAAATAAATAAATATAAAAATATTTTATAAATATATTAAAAATCATATAAAATGATGAATAGACCAAAAGCAACTGAAACGGAGGAGGATATCTTGCGTATGCAGCAACAGTTTTTGTTAGAAAAATCAAAGAATCCACAAATTCAGCCAGCAGCTCAATTTGTAAAAATTGGAAAACGTGAGTCAATCTTATTATTCAAACTCCATTCCTTTATTTATTTTTATTTCAGAACCTGCGAAATCTCTATTTGCTAAGTCCCGGCATCGAAAAGAACCTCAGCCAATTAATATCAAAAACGAAGATCCAGCAGCAAAAAAGTTAGCGTGCAGCGAAATTCATAACAAAAATGTAAACGTCCAAAATGAGAAAGCTATCACCGACATTGTAATGGGTAATATCGTTGAGTACAATGTAGAAAAGCCTAAAATTGCTTCATACTCTGCAGTAAAAGAAGCAAGTGGTTTTCCTGAAATCAAAAAGCTTTTTTTAAACAGAAATTCCCAAGAATATGCAAAAGGAAAAAGTTTGTTTGCTCAAGTCATGGAGAGAGAATTGATAAATGTTGAATCAATGCAATGCTATGACCCAAAAACAGTACATAAATCTGGTGCCTTCAATTCTATTTATGGCGATAAAAGTGTTATAGTGGAGGACAGTAAAACTGCTCGAGAAGTGCATAGTGAAAACTTGAATATATTGAGCCAGTTAAGTGAGGAAGATATAGTGGCGGAAAGGCAAAAGCTATTGGATTCAGTAGGTAAGATTGATTTTTCAATTATCGAATACAAAGTAATTAGCACAACTAGCGGCAGATTTACTTCACAATATTCTTTATGGTTACGATAGTTGAACATGAAAAGGCTGATTTCCAAAACGTATCAATACTTATGGCTTAATATATTTTATAAATAAATCAAGTTATGATTTGTTGTTTCATGTTAATCATTTACAAAATTAACTTGCGCTTGTGATTCGTTCCTTTTCTTTTCGTTTTGTTTTAAGATATAACCATCAATAGCAAAAGCAAAAACTTAAAAACTTATAACTACACATTGTCAATGTTTTGTACTAAGCGTTATGAAGTAATATGCTGTGTACGAATCCAAAGAAATTGGCGTTTTGGAAGTCAGCCAAAGCTTATATAGGTATTACATTCGTTATGCATTTCCGTACTCCTAAGTTTTACGGACAATAATAATTTAAAAAAATTTTAGATCCTGCTCTAGTAAATTTATTAGCCAACAAAAGGAAAAAACATGATAAGGAACTGATCGACAGTACTTTCCACACGGAAATTGTAGACATGGATGTATCCGATAGTGATGAAAACAAGAATTATTCAGAAGTTTTACCGCCATCAAATCCTGCCGTTGACATTATAGAACGCTCATCATGCGAAAAATGGATACATTTTGATGTTGTTGAAAAAGACAAACTTGAATGGATGCGCGATGTACCAATGCAAGCTAGTAAGCTAAAACCGGGCGAAAAATTTGAAGCCCGTTTTGATTGGAAAGGCATCTTATTGCCTTACTCATTAACAGAAGTTAAAAGAGCAAATGATAATGAAACAGATAATCGTGAGCTGTACTTGCATGGTGATGAACCCCATCGCCCAGGTTATACTTTGCAAGAACTTTTTCGCTTAGCTCGTTCAAATGTTATTCAACAAAGAGTAACTGCATTTAATGCTATTGCGGGTATTTTAAATATTTATCAGCAGGGTTTTTATGATAACGTGTTAGATTTACCTATCACAAAAATTTTTTTCTTATTGAGATTTGGTTTTGATGACAACACACTCGCAATGTTGGAGGTTGTGGCAAAGGGCTTGTCTTATCTCTTTTATAATGAAACTGATGAGGTAGGTCTTACCAAAATTATTGGATAAAAAAAAAAATATTTATTGGAATGTGGCTTTTTATAGACTCTCCTTGACTTTAATAACGAAAATCCTGGTTGCCATTGGCAACCTTGTCTGGAAGTTTTAAATCCTAGTATGGATACCGATGACCCCGACTCAATAGATAATTTGCAAAAGCATTTGAATCAATTACAAATAACTATGAAGGGTGCAACTATTAAGGCCAACATTGAGGAAAATGAAGATGAAAGCAAGACGTCAATGAGTGATTTTCAGCTAGCTGAAACTGATCTTATCGATTGCCTTTTAAGAACCAATATTTTACAAAGAATCTAGTAAGTATTAATTGTTTGATATTAGTATGTTCAGTTTATGATAACTCGAATTGTTTTAAAGTTTCATATTACATGTCGTGAAGCCCGAAAACAGTACTGTATCTTCCACTTTGAAAATTTTAATTCGGCTAGCTAGATCTGGCAAAGAAATTTGCTTGCAAATCGCCAATAATGATGATCTAATGAAATGTTTGTTCGATAATTTCCTGCCAGGATTGGAAAAAGTTGGTAGGTTTTTCTGTCTCTATTTGAATTATTTCCAATACCATAAATATTTATGTTATTTCAGATACTTCTCTTAACACACCTCCGTTCTATCACTACCCACAGTATTTATGCTTAAAGTTGTTGCGAATTTTAGTTTCATGCAATTTGGGTATTGCAGTCAAGTTAATTAATCTAAAACTAGTAGATATTTTGGAAAATTATCTCTTTAATAGAGAAGATATAAAGGTATATGTATAAATATATTAATATGATAATTATATTTGAGTGTAGACAAATGATAAAAAATAATTAAATGTTAAATCACTGTCTAATTTATTATTTTCAGGGAAAGCTTATAAAAGTTCAAATAGAGTCTTTGCGAATTTTAAGATGTTTATTTCTATTGCAAGTGGAAAATAATACACTTTACAGGTAAATTCATCATTTTGATATATTTAATCAAAAAGAAATTCCAAATTATCTGTTATAAGGGAAGGTTTCTCTTGTACGTAGCACACCATAGTATTGAAAGCAATATTACACTTGTCACTTCCCTCTGTAATATAAAAAAGTGATATTAAAAATGTATAGATTAAATTATTTAAAGCATGATTAAAAACAAACCTTTTGTACCACATGCTTGTGATAATGTTGTTATTATAGAATGTGTATCTTCGGGCAAAATCTGTTGTAGATATTCTATATGTATTAAATTATTTTCATCCATCTAAAAAGAAAGGATTTAAAATTAAATTGTCTAAATCCGTAGTAGTCTATCTTACTATTCCCATCATATCAAATAGACATTGTATATAACATTCGAAATTTTTATTATTTGGCAAAACTCCCTTTAAACTTGATCTTATGACGTCTACAAAATAAATTACGACAAAAATAATTAAATTAATAAGCAATCTGATAGAAAGTATTACCATCTGGAGTATCTGTTTGGTTCTGACAACGTTTGTGAAGTTTTTTGGCATGTTTCTTAAGATGGTCTGGTATCTCCATCTATAAATATACATTAAAAAAATTAAATAATTTTAGAAAATAAAATTTAATTTACATATATTATTAAATTTTTTCTATATAAGAGTACAAATGTAGAAAGTTGCGTATATTTTAATGAAATTTATTTATTTATTTCAATTATATTTTATAAATTTAATTTATAAAATATATACAAATTTCAATGAAATATTTTAAATATGTATTATATATGTATGCTCTGTTTACGATTGTTGTAGATTTTGAACTTGAAAATTGGAAATAATAGTTTTTAAAGCAAACGTAAAATTAAGCTATTGTCATATAGACATAATTTTATAAAAATTAATTTGTAAACTAGCAAATTTGAACTTCAGCTAGAAATAATTTCTTCTAATATTTTTTTTCGATGTTGCTGGATGTTGTTACTATGCAGTGCCTGATTATCATTTCTGTGTTTCGAATATGTTTGCACGTGTGTTTTTTTAATATTCAACTCATTTGTTTGTTCTAATTTTTAAGTTATTAAACCATTAAAGTCATTAATTTGAGTTACTTTTTTATCAAAGAAATTCAGAAAATATAACTGATGGTACATATCTGCTGCTGATACAGTGGTCTTCTTAAACAGTTTCTTTTAAGTTGTACTTCAGTATTATGATAATCAATTAGATTATGCTACCTTCCTTCCATTCCTGATGAAAATCATTTAAATTATCAATTCAAACCTGCTTCTTAACAACTCAAATACATTTACATATCTTCTTTTAATTACATTAAATTAATCACACTCACAGTATTAATAGAAAACATTCCAAGAGCTAATAGAAATATTGTAACTATAATCCACGATTTCATTATTTTTTAAGTAATGGTTCGATAATAGAATGTTGCAATTTATCCGATAAGTGTTGAGCACTATTAAAAAACTTTATAACTGTAATTTTTTCTTCCCACATGAACATTTATATTATTTTACTTAGCATCACAATGATTAGGCAAATTTTAATTACTTTACAAAATTGTTTAATTTGTTTCTAATATTTTGTTAGAAAATTTTTACCCGCCTTCCGTTATATGCTAGACTGGCACTATAATCATGTAATTTATGAAGAGGGCGGACCATTTTTGATTAGACAACACGCAGCTGCACTACTCACAACAATAAGCAGTATTATTAGTCCAGTGGGTTCAAAAGTAGCAGCACTCTTGGGTGACATGTTGCATGATTGCTGTTGCAATTGGTTTTACAAAGCCGTACGTAATGGTGTCAAAGAGGTAAAAAATATTCAAAGTTCTTTTTCAAATATTGTTATTATTATTTTATCTTTCCATTTTGGCATTTAATTTGCAACTTTTGTTTGTAATTAATATCTCAAATCTCATACATCTAATTATAATTAATTAGTTTTAACTTATATTTTTAGTTTTCACAAGCGACTTTATTGAGTTCGTGTCTTAATTGTGTTACATGGTCTATTCGTCATAATGATACAGCACGTTTTCAAAACTTCATTAACAACTATCTGGACGAATTTATAAAATCCGAAACTTTCATTATATTTTTATCAAAGCTAAGGTAAGAGGACAGTTTCATGAATACAAACATAAATTGTTAGATCTATTTTATTTGAATCAAAGTAGTAACACAAGTTTCATAATGCAAAACTTTTGAAACGAAAGCAATTTGATAAAATTCGTTTATTTATTTTATTGATGCAAAGACTTGTATGTACTGGAACAAATTAATCAACTAATTTTGCTTATGAATACCTTATTTTACTGAATAAAGCAAAAACAAAAATTTTTCGAAGTACTGAATGTGGTGTCCATCAAGATACACATTGTGATACACACTTGTGCTCGTTTTCCTGTATTTTTCATGACTTTCCGCAAAACTTCCTTGCGGTGATGAATGTTCTCTCTAAGGGATGCGATTTCCTGGTTAATTGTTGGCATACACCCGCGATTTCAAGTAGCCTCAAAGAATGACGTGTGCAAAGATTAAATCCGACGCTTTTGATGGCCATACAAAATCTCCGAATCGGGAGCTTACGCTTCCACTGTTGAGGAAGACGTTGAGAATTATTGCAAAAGTCGCGTTTAAAAGAACTTCTTTCTTAGCTTTCTACCGGTTCGAATGGTAGAATTCTTTGAAACGCCACTAGTTTAGAGTTATTCGGTCAAGCAGCATACACACACAAAGTACATACATGGTGACATACTCTCAGAAGTAGTTGGGGAAGCTTGCTATGTACACAGAACGTCGGGATCTGAAGAGAACTAAATTTTTAGAAAACGGTATTAAAATATTCACATATTTAAAAACTTGCAATTTTTCTAGCAGAGTTAAGTCTAGAAGTTAAAAATGCTTTTTACTAAGAAATTAGCAGTAAACATTTAGAGTTTTTGACATTTGGGAATATTTTATTTAAACAATAAGGCTTTAGTGGCAAATAACACAAATCATGACGAAGTTTTCCCTATCTATCGGTAGATTTCATTCGCTCTACCGATCGATTGATATTTAAAACAAATGAATTTTTAAAATTAGAAGATATAACTTTTGCTGATTGTTTAATGATGTTTAATTTTAAAGATATTCTTAGGAAAAAATCACGATATCGTTGTGATCACATTGCAACATAGTTTTTATTATACGCCAAGTCCGAAATTATCTAGATATACTAATTTGTGCAATTTTATAATGATTTGTGTACTAAAAATTAAAATAAACTTCAGTTCTTCTTCAATAGTTTTACGCGATTTTGTTGATCGTCGCACAGTACATAACCCACTACCAAATGTTGGCTCTGTTATTATGAATTCTTATGGACCTCAACTGATTGTAGCGCAAACATATCCCGTTTATTTGATAACTGCTCTATGGCGTCTAATGGAATTGCTACTGGAGAAAAACGAAAAACATCTTTTCAATATACTGCTTAAACCAGATATTCTTGAGCCACTAGTCGACTTCCTGCGTTCTTTGTCGACACGCTGCAATCGCTATTTAGCAACAAACTTCTATGCCAAAATGGAAATGAAGCTTATCTTTAAACTGTTATGTTTCGAAGGCATTAATACGTATTTTGATAATTCCGAAATGTTGCAAATTGTTTACAATTTCTTATGCTGTTTGACAGCTGAACAAATACCAGAAATAGAAGAACTCTTTAATAGGGTCATCTTTAATACACGTTATATTCAGGTGCAGGAGGAAACCTTAAAGAAATGGCTTAAAACGTGCTTGAACTTGGTATATCCTCATTATATTGTAGTGGTGAGTAGAAAAGGGCTTAAACTATTTATTTCGTTAACAATTATTTGTATATTCGTGTTTTAGTCTCCTACTGAATTGACCTTGATGCTGCCATTCAGTCAAGCTCCTTTGTTGCCTTCAGATTGGCCTTATTTTCAATTGAAAATTATTTTGCAAAATTATGTGGAAAACATTCAACATAAAGAAGGGTATTATGAAATCTCTGGTAATTTGATATACTCGCATAAGTTATTGCTGCTTTAGATAAATATTAATTTTCTTCTTCCTACAACAGAACGTGAAATATTAGAAATGACGTTAAATTTTGTAACGCAATTGGAAAAGTGCAATGACAAATTGCAGATTGCCACGCCGACAGAAAAGTTAATGTACTTGATGATTTCATTCATGGGACCAGAGTCGCAATTTTTAGATAAGCAAATGCATGCATTACTGCATCAGCACTTAACGGAATTTTATGCGAAATCTCAAAATGTTATGTTTCAATTTGATGAGATTTATCAAGGTAAGTAATCATATTATATAATTTTAATTGTCATATAACTTGTTTACCATGTCGTATATGTTTATCTATTTAAAAGGCAAGTGTAGATTTGAAAACTTATACGCCTTATTTGTGGATCATTTTCAAGCTGCCAGCTACGGGGATGAATTGTTTAGTTCCTTAGTAATGATACCCTTGGCCCAAAAATACAACAACAAATGGCGTAGACGTGTTTGGTCTGATTATGCTGGTGCTTTGCGCTTTCTAGACTGTAACGATAATTTGGTAAGATTTTACTGTAAACATTTTGTTTCCCAATTAGAGAAATGCGTGTTTTTGTGAATATAAACATAATTATTTTTTTTCGTTTTTAGTTAATTGGTGGTCTCGATGCGTACTTAGAACCTCCTGAAGAGGAAGAGTCTCTGATACGGGATTATAATAACGCCTTAAATTGTAATTTGCTGCGTGTAAATACACTGCCGCATAAAATAGCTACACATCATGTAGCGAAATTTAAAGCAAGCCGCCAATGTAAGCCAACTTAAGACTACAATATTACGCAAGAACATTGAATACATTCATGTGTAAGTAAATAACTTTTTCTTAATTATATATTCTGTTTTTATTTTGGACCATAATTAATTATGCAAGGACGAAATGAAAAACACAAAAGCCAGGCGCCATAATCATATTTTATTCTCAATAAAATTTCATTTGATAAATGCGTTATGAAAAAAAAATTTCACCCATACACTGAAGTTGTCGAACCTAATGAAGCGGAAATGTAATTTAGTTTGAGAATAAAATGTGGTTATGTGCCCATTCATAAACAATTGTTTCTTCTTGCTTTCATACATAATTTTTTATTAAAGAGTTTTATATATATTTCAAAGAATGACATTGAAATGTTTTCCATTAGCTGACTCTATGGAATATTTACTATTTAGCTAAAAAATAATATGCTCAATTCTGCTTATTCGAATACAGAGGCATAGTCTAATTTAATTTGAGTTTCGTATAGTAAAAAATGAATAATGAATCGGAATAAATACCTATATTAACAATTAACGTACTGACTTTAGTAGGAAAGTTAATTTGATGTTGATTTTATCCCGGTTCAGTCTATGAAAATTTTCTTTCAGAAATAATAATATTGTGTGAGAGTGATGAGATAAAAATATACACTATTTGTGTTCCTCTCTCACTATTTCTCAGAAAAAAATCTTGATTTCTAAAATAAAACTTTCATATTATGACCTGAGATTATCTACTTTACAGTGAAATATTTAGCCAGCATTTAATGTAATAAAAAAATATTTGGAAATAAATTTTGAATAAGATTTCGACAAATATATCAAATAAAAAAGACACAGACATTATTTTAACCAACCACAAAGGATAAGCTTGCATTCAATTTATTGCTCACTTTATGTTTAAATAAAATTTATATATCCGATAAATGTAGTTGTATGAATAATTCGACTTTTTTATTATATATTTATTTTGACGTGTGCAATACTGAACTAATAATTTTTTTTGTTGAATTTCTACAACGAATAGTCACTGTTTTTGATTTATTTATCGTTATGTGTTGTATGATTAGATTAGTCCTATGCTACAAAGAGTCCTGTAGAGTACATGAAACAGTCTCCTTCGCTTTGGCATAATGTACTGTGTACTGATAATAAACTAGGAGACTTGCTTATGTTATGTTACTGGCAAGAAGCGAAAAAATAAAGTCCAGCCCACTTGGATCGAAGAAAAATTATCGTTTTGCGATGTCTGTATAACAGGAAGACAAGAAAGGAGCAAAACTTTAATATGGAAAGTTAGAGAGATGAAAATGAGTTGTGTATATCCCACAGGGAATATACACAGGGATTAAGCTTGTAGTCCTCACTACCAACTCTGGCAGAAGAATATCTTCTAAAGCACTACAGAGACAAAAGACAAATTTTCCTGTGGCTATAAATACATCAGAGTAGTATTAATTTTTCGACAGAATAATGCTCCATGTCATAAATCACAAAGACTTTGGTGTCCCTACTCTGGATTGGCCTTCCCAAAGCTAAAATTCGAATATAATCAAAAATATTTTGTCATACACAAACTAGAAGACGTCCAAGTGTTTGCCAAGAAATAAACAGATCGTTTGGGAGAGTTTCTTCGGTCTTTCCTTACTGGATTCTGTTCCGAAACGCTTATGACTAGCAAATAGTTAAAACATTTTTTAAATATGCTATTCAACGCCATGTCAGACATTTTATAGAAGACTTATACACCCATGAAATCTTCATTCATTACACTTACTTTCCTGTTCTACACATATCGATACTTCGGTCCAATATAAAAAACAAACATTTTGTTAAATGTTTTCCCTCTTAAATTTCTTAAAGAATTTTTGTATACATCATGTCCCCGTTGTGTTTGTATACTCGTATGTGAGCGTTGTTAGCAATTCTGATTGTTTGTATTTCAATGGGATTTATGGCTATGATTTTTGACCTGGACCGCGACTTTACACAAATGCAATTGCTTTGCTATTGTAGTTGTCATAGTGCGACCGGCCACCTTTTAAATAATTTCACCTTGGGAATAACTTCAACATTTCTTAAATGATTTTTAAAAAGCAAATTGGTTTATATTCGCAACTAAATAGACTTTCGAGTTGTGTCGCTAATCTGTGAGCTAATTTAATTGAACGATTTCGTAATCACTACAATTGGAATTTTATGTAATAGGAAAGCTTGTTATTTTCATTCAAAAAGTTAACTAAGCCAAATTACTTCAGTATAATACTTCTTGAAACGGAAACTAATTTTTGTTTACAATTTATATAACGTAATCAAAATATAAATAGTTATTTGTCAGCGTTTGTTTGTAACTAAACAGACCTAGAGCCTGAAGAAGAATTACAATAAGAATTTAAGTTAAAAAACAACGTCGAATAATATACAAAAATAACAGAAAATAAAACTCATAAGCATAATGGTCCCTGTTTTGAATGGAAATAAGTGGTTCGAAAATACAAAGTTATATCATGATCAAACGTGCAGACTACTGGTGCAATTAGAAGTATTATGCAATCAAAATGAATTAATATATAAATTGGGCAAACAGTACTCAATTGTTTTATATAATGAAATGAAATCACTATGTATGTAACTTTTGTGAAATGTGTTATGTTGTGCAATAAAAATGCAAATGATAACAAAAAAGCAATAAGCACGGAAGTTATAAGGGAAGAGAGCATTTACGAACAAAATGATTAAAACATTTTCGGTTGCCAATTTATAACTGAGTGATCTACAGATAGATCAATTTTATTGTCTAATTACCTCCGGCAAGACACTTGCCTGAACAGTATTAAGATTCAGTTCCTCACAAAGTGGCTGAAAATGTATGGAAATCAATGATTGATTGATAAGGTTAAATCTAAATTGTGCGAGCGATATTTACAATAATTATTCTATTGATTATTCTATTTGATAATTCTATAATTATTATATTACAGAATTAATTCCTTTAAACTCATCTCAGATGCATCCAGGAGTTTAGGGGCATAAAAATTTCATTGCAACTTGCTTTCTATATAATTAAAAAAAATTTACTCGTTCATTATTATCTTCGTCATTTAATATATAAAAACAAAAACATGATTACATACAATGTACTTTACTCGTAAATACTTATACAATTGTTATAAGTATTTTTAATTTTTTTATTTTGAAATTCAATTTTAATTAACACCACTTGACTCTGAAATACAAAATATATGTATATATTTTTTAATGTTTTGTTTGATTTTAGTTTACAACGATTTAAGACCACTAATTAAATTATTTTCATTGAAATAGTAACAACGACAACAAAAAGCCTAACAGCAGTAATAAATTTCTATAAAATATTTTTTTCCACAGAACTCACTGACAAACGACAAAACGAGTGAAATGAAATCTTCTAACAATTGATGTTATAAATATCACCCTCGCCCAATAATTGTTACAAATGTTGTGCTATTCTTTTTTCTAATTGTGCGAGAAAAAAATCATTTATTTACTTGGTACAAAAATCATTTCGGACGAGTAGAAATTTTAACGCCTTTCGTTTAATAATTTTTAAGAAATTTGTGCAATTATTTTTAGGTGTATTTTTTAACAAAACACAGCCCGACAAGAGGTTTGATTGCTTGCGGAAAACAATCAGGAACACCGGCTGCTTTTCACTGACAGGCTGGCATTGCTATTTATCAGCCACAATAAATCAATGAAACCATTTATCGGTTTCAAAAGTAAAGCTTCCCAAAAAAACATATAAAAATATGATTTGCATGGAGCTTTTATTTAATTGTAATATATTTTAATTACCGTTTGTAGATTGGTTGCAGCAGTTCATTTTTTGAAGTATTTTTCGATTACTTTTTATCATATTTCGGACGGCATCTCGGCGACAACTTGAGGAATGTTGGTTTCCAAATGTTCGAGGTATATCTGCGTAGAACCAATCTTTAACGAAGATTTAAGGGGTTTTTATTTTCACAATAAAGCTCTAAATAAACCCTATAGTGGCTGGAGAGCTGGAATTTGTCTTTATTTTTCGTTTTCAGGATAATAGAAAAAATAAAAACAGTCGTGACAAAAACCAAAATTGTTTTTGAGGGGAATTATTACAATGCTCGCTTAAGCGAAACCTGAAGAAATATATTGATTTGTATAAAAATAGAATGTTGGGGCTGATGTGCTTTTAAACCGAATTTGATTTTACCCAAAAATTATTTATAACAAATATTGCAATAATTTCTGTACGACATTTAAAAAAGTTTGGGCGCAAAGCTGCTCTAGTTATTCAACATTAAGCCTCGTTAGTCAGCATTAAGCACCACTTAACTTCTACTCTTTGAATAACTGTATAGTCTTCCGGTTCCTCAGGAATTTGCCGTGGTTAACTACGTTGCCGTTTCTTATGTGGAGATATAATTCGTGTACAGTCAGTTACAGTAACGGATGAAAATCGGGTAAACAACATCGCCGCACTGGTCATTGTTTCTAGTAGGCATCTGTGCACCGATTGTTGGAAAATTAATTTCCAAATTGTTTAAAATCTACAAGAAAAAAGTTATTAGAAATGACATTTTCTTCTCTCTAATAATTCATTGACACACAGAGACAAAAGTGCAGGTCAAATATTTTACGAGAATATTTCTTATTTTCATGCACATACATTTTTTATATACAAGACGGCAAAAAATATTGACAGTTTTTGCAGCGTTTCTTTTTATAGAAAATAAATTTTAATTAAGATATAAAATTGTTGAATAAATTAACATGCAATGGAGACATCATGTAAGAGTTTAATTAAAATTTCTAATAGCAAAAAAAGGTATAAAAATGTTATATACATATATATAATGTTTGGGATTGGAGTATATCATTTTATATTTATTTCATATTGACTTAATATGTCCCAGGAAGCGACCAAAATTAATCATTTTATTTAACTTTGAAATATCTGCAAGTATTTGATTTCTTGTAGTAAAAAAATTTATCTAAAAGCTTCACAGCAAATTTCTCAATTTAGAAACAAATCCCCAAGTTGTCTACCAACACTGCCGCAGATAGATAATACCATAAACTATTCAAGGCGATCGATTTCAGCAGAAATAAAAAAGTTTTACCGCGCTTTCCATATGCATGTTCAATAATTTCCTGCGTCTCAACAGATTTGGTTTTACTTTGAAAATATTGTTTACTGCCCGTCCTACTGTCACTCGATATCGTTCTGTCAACAATTTTCTTTCTGCCAAAAACAAATTCCGAAATTTGTTTTGTGAGACAGTCAGTTATTTTTCATATTTGGATGTGAGCAATTTCCATTATGTCAAACATGACCGTTTAAATAACACGGAGTTTTAAGCGTAACATAAGCTCTAAATAACTCCTCTATAATTGGCGTTGAGTTATATTTGAACAATATTTTAAAAAAGTTATTTTATTGCGGTCAACGATGATTTCAGTGAATCTTGAACAAATATAAATATTAATATGACTCATTTCGCAATGTTGTTTGTTTACTGATCCGCTTTTATTACATTTCTTTATTTGATTTTAATCGCTGCCGCACTTTAGATGTTGCACGTGACATATTTTCATTGTGATATAGTATAATGACTGAAAATGTTTTAAAATCAATAGAAATATTGAATTCGCATAATAAAAACAAACTTAACAAAAGTTGTACAACAAAGTGTCATGAGAAAGTATTTGTTGTACACAAAATGAAGTAAAAACTAATTTAATAGAAATAGTATCGGAAATTAATTTTAAAACACATTAATAAATGAAAATTCATTGGGAATAGCACTTTTCGTTATCTGAATGATAAACTTATCACTCTAACATTTCGACTATGAATGAACGCTAATGTTAAGGTTAAAGTGAGAATTTGGCCCTGTTCTGTAAATCGTAATCGAGTAAACTTCTCATTTTCCAAAAATTTACAGAACGGGCAGGTGTGTAAATATAAATATATTTTTAATAAATTAACTATTTGACATACTGTCAACGAAATGCATATAGACATTGCTTAGCCACCCAACTAATAAATTTCATATTATAAATATATTTTAATATATTATAAAAGGTGGCTGAAACGGTTATCACGCAATGGGTTATGAATCCTTAGAACTATTTGATTTGATGATTTTGTATTATAAAACAAAATGTTTTCAAGAATTTTCAAATGTTGGAGTCGGCAGAATTTTTAGTGGAAACGCCCTTATGTATATAACATTTTCTATCGCTCTTGTTGTAATAATTGGAGTTACTATTTATCTTTAAAAAATGAAAATCATTTCGTTAAAATATTTAAATATTTAATTCCACGTTTCACGTAATGTCGTCTTAATTTTATATGCCTTTTTCCTCTCGGTATTTCCGATCCTTGTGCATATAGAATATTTATTTATTTATTTAAAGTAGTATATTTATAAATTAATTTATGAAATACAAAAATATGAAAGTAGCAGGGTGTCTAGACCATATTGCGCGCAAATTACAAAAATTTTTTTAGCAAATTCTTATTAATTTAGTGTAAATAAAATTGATTAGTATATAAAATAGTAATATTATAAAAAAAAACTATATCTCATAGATGTTATGTTTATAAAACGATAGCTTAATTTTAGGCAATTGATTTGATTTTGAACAATCAAGAATTGAATTAATTCTATTAGATATTTTGGATATTAGGCATTCAATTAATATGTGTTGAACATCCATTAATTGGTGACAATTAATTCATTCAATGGGATCTGTATTATCATAATAATGTTTTGAGTTAAACAGAGCCTTCCCAACTCTAACACGAGCAAGTCTTATACACTCCATTCTGGAAAAATTTTCATAATATATATGTGAATATTTTTGATTGGTTTTATAAATTGAAATCTATGGTTCCTGTGCTCAGAGTTGAACAAATCATTGAGTACATAAAATATTAAACTGATATTAGGATATATTTGTGGAAACACAAGCAATAATATTTAACGATTTATCATAAACAATTTTATTGATAAGAATTTACAATTTGGTAATACTGTAGGCGTGTTTTGTACTATTGTGCAAAAATGTTTTGTCAGTATTTACAAAATGTACCGAAAGGTTATTGTAAAAATATTATTTAGTAATAAATCGTTTTCCCCAATGCACGTGGTTCTTTGTGGATGCATATGTGTATGTAGTGCGAGTGTGTACGTTTCGAATTCATGAATTTTCTATATGGACATTAACATACATTCATATTTGCCCCTCCAAATACCCACTCTTATGTTGTATGACAAATAAACGAAGAACAAATACAGATAAAAATACGTTTCTGACTGCCTGCTTTGCAATATGAAAGTTTAAAAGGGTGTGCTTGTTTTAATTTTTTTTCTGGTAACAGTATTAAGTTGTTGAAGAAAAAGGTACACATTTTTTGTTTCTGCCAAAACTTGCCATATAAAACTTGCTTTTGTTGTTGTTTTAGGCTGATTTTTGGGCACATGTTTTTTAGACGGAGAGCTCAGCATTGACAGCTGTTATGTGGACTCTTAATGAATAGACCCGCTACGAAGGAAGTTAATTAAATGCGTGTTGCAAAAAATATGTTTCAATTAGAATACCTGGAGTTGAAAATTTAGATTTTGAACTGAGTTCAGTTAAGGATGTGATCAGCATAAACTTATCTTAAATTTCGTTGTTGTTGTATTGGATTATTGCAACTGAAATCTTTATCATTGTCCGATAGTAATAAAATGTCGTACATTATTATATGAGGAGTTCGTGCCAAGACCTCAAAGTACTTCAGCTCGAGGCTATTGAAACTGTAATTCAAACTCATGCCAAACTAATAGTTTTGGTTTGATAAGATGCGTTCAGAAACCTCAGAACAATTTAATTCGATCGTTTTTACAATCGCTCACTGTGCTTAGTTTTCCGAGAATGCAATCTCTTATTCGAAGAGTGTAAATATAGGAAATTATTAAGCCTGTGAGAGAAAGAAAGTGAAGATTTTCGCAGGCAGCAGCTTTTCCCCTTACTTAAGAATCGTTCCACATATCGTTCTTGTCAATGTGGAAATATTTCATTTAAGCATCTGATATGCCGCGTCTTGCAAATACTTATTTTCACAACATTAATGGAATGACGAGGAAATACTGATAGTCGTCTCGTATAAGAACCATTTCCTCAAGCTCTAGGCATTTTATAATAAAAATTTGTTGTTTTAATCGAATAGAAAATATTTGGAAAAAAACACAATTCCAACACGTGGTAAATAGCATTTGACCATGATTTTAGCGAAAATAATCAGAATATACGTAATTAAATATTAGATCGGTTGAAAACTGTCGAGACAGTGACGAGGCAAATATGGTATAAAAATCCGGATTGTTTTATAGTAGAAGTATTGAAAATGTTCACACTATTCACGCAACCACTGTATATTGAATAGAACGAAGGTGACCAGATGTCCTACTGTAAAACTAATAGGTATATATTCCAATAACAAATTGAAAAATGCGAACTCAAAAATTTCTTGTTGTGTTATCTAACATGCATAAGTAATTAGCTTCTGGTTTATTGTGTATATTGAACTCCTGCACTGTCTTTAAAATTGCATCTTTATTTTGTTATTGTTGTTCAGGAAACTATCTGAACAACAAAATGTTTGCATAATTTACGCTTCCTAGGGTAAACTCAAACCATGTGAGACTATAAGGCAATCTTTTTATTTACCAAGAGTTTCCTAAATGTCAGTCTCCATATAAAACAAATATATAAAAACCAGGTATTTTATCTGGAAACTTTGTTGATATATGGAGAAAGAAAATGAAATTGAAGGTATTTTGTTAAATACAACTTAACGCTTATGTAAAAATGTTACGATATATTTTCAAAAGCGAAAGCTCAGTAAAAAACTTTAATTGATGTCAAGTTTTTGTACTCAACAAATTCTCACTGTGTTTATATATGTGAGAGTTGTTAGTAATTATGCATTTGTGCAGCATTTCAATGTTGGTGGTTGCTATAATATTTGACGTGGACCTTGACTTTACGCAAACAACATCTGTTTCGAAGCAATACCACTTTATAATTCCACCATGGATCATTATTTCAATATGATGATAAAAGACGACCGATAATAAAAATATCATAGAAAGAGGATAGACATATTAGAGATGACAGAAATTCTCTTAAAAAGATGACGTATGGTCACCTTAATGAACTTAGAAAGAAACATAAGTTTGAGAAATACAATTGTATGTGCATTTGTATGTTGGTATGATGTGTATCTGTGTGTGTGCACATACACATGTACATCAATAAAATTCTAAAAATAGCTGAAAGTAATCCTAAATTCTCTGACACAAATATACATATTTAGAATCTACATTTTAGATACAGATAAAACAGTTGGGTGTGTGTGTGTAACCACTACATTAGGCCGCACAACATACACACCAGAGATGGAAAATTCTGTACTGATGTATTTTGCAATATTAATTTTGTTTCAAGTCGTATTTAAAGGACTATTTCTGTTTTAGTGATATTCTAGAGTGAAAAATTGCAGGTGGAACATATTCGCTATTGAAATATCACAAGTGATATTGCAGTTTCTAGAACATAACCATCGACAGATTCTTGTCAACGTTTTGAAAGTTTTGTATGATTCATGAATTGCTAAACTATATATAAGCACGAATCTGTCGAAAATATTTCAGTTCCTGCTGCGTCAAAGCAAATTGTTTACGAAACTTAAATAGGTTATAGTGTACTTTTGCCATATATCTCGTATGACCGAATCAAGCGACCCAAGTGGACAATAGCCCTTATTTAATTTTGGACATGGCCTCTTCATATATGTATTATACACTATTGCCGGTAGTAAATGTATGTTGCTATTAATACTATATATATTAAGAATATTTTTATGAACTTCATTCTATGTTTTGTAGTTTATTTTTCAAGTTGAGTTGAAAAAAAAGCTTCTTAGGAAAAGGTTGTACAAATTTTAACACCAACAACTTCTTACAAGACTTTTTGGGAAATGAATATTTATTATGTTATTGTTATGAAACATAAATTATATCTGTAGTAGTTTTATATCAATTGCCATCGATTTGAGAAGAGAGACTTGGAGAAATCCAAATTTTAATGTCAAAGGTCATCGTGGGGTCATCTTGTTTTACGATTTTGTGTTGAAGAATGTTGATAAGAAGATGAAATTTGAACTACAAATAATCTAGGAAACTAATTAGGTGTTTGGGTTGTTTATTAGTAATAAATTATTACCAATGAGAAGGTACATGAGGTGGAGATAGAAACAGCCTGTACGCGAGAGTAATAGAGAGAGAGAGAGAGAGAGGACTGGTGTTTCAATATTCTTTAAGAGAAGTATTTATGTAAATAATTGTAGTCACTTGTAACCTTAACAATTATTTAATTTTCTTTTGTAAAGTGGCACATGTATTTACAGACAGACATTTGACTTTTTATACATGGGTGGATGTACTCACAGATGCCAATATGTACATCTTCTGGCTGCCGAACACAGTCATAGTTTCGGAAAGAAATCTTTCATAATGAAAGAGTTGAGCTTTATAAACCTTTTTTTATCTTTGGTTATTTTCAACACTCAATATGAACAACGACGTCGGTGTTTGTTGTGTCGGTACAAGTACATAGTTTTTTATTTTTATAAAAACTAAAAAACAGCAATTCTGCCGACTGATCATCATTACTTTTGTATTCAGCCATGATCAGTCTTTCGTGGACTCTTATTGAGTACGGTTCGGTTTCGAATAAATGCAAGCAAATATATAGAAAACAAAGTGTGTAACGAAGAAACGAAAAAGCATTTTTCTCACAAATAATTTCAATAAACAAACCGAAGTAGTGGTAAAACAAGAAATTAAAGACTAACAACAAAATAAATACTTATGTATTTGAATTACCTATTTCCTATAAAAATAATTTGTATGAACGTGGAATACCAGTTTGTTGATATATATTTCAACATAAAATATTTTATTATCAATTTATTTTCTTCAGCTGCTTTTTTATTATAAATTGCTGATAAATTATTTGGTGGAAGTGTTGACTATTTGTTTCTCTGTTGGCTTTTTGGAATAATCGGTATGTGTGTTATATTTTGTTTTAATTAAAAAATACCATTTTTTTCCAAAAGATGTAGTATTTTATGATTTGAAGAAAACTATTTATTTTATTTTCTGTGCAAGTTTCTTCCTCTATGGTATCTTGAATAAATAACAATTTTAATTCCATATTCTTTGTGTACTTTTATTATTACCAATGTATGTGTGTATGCATACGTATTGAAGTCAAGAAAAATTTCTCTTACTTTTGTTTGATTCTTTTTAGCTGGTTTATTGCCCCGAATAGAATAGAATAGAATTCCATTAGAGTTCATACTGAGAAGGAACAATTAAAGTTAAATAAAAACTTTTAAATGTAAATTTACGTTTTTATTTACATTTCTGTGGACATATTAAACATTTCGGAATTCATTCTCGCTGTCTACCGCTTTTTGGGAATGTGAGTCAGTGCGTGCCAGCGCGTGTTTATTTTTATGTGTTTGTATATATTTTTAAAATTCCTCTTATTAATGCAGCACATGCCTACTTCCTCTTCTTCTACGTGATGTTTTTTGTTGTTAGTTGTTATCGCAGTGGTTGTTTTTTTGTTGTCAATGAATTTCTTGGACGGCAAATGCCGCAATAACTATGTAACTCTTCAATGAAGTTCTTAGAGGTAAAAAGAGATATTTTGTTTTCGTTAAAACCACCCTTTAGAATAAATAATTTACTAGAGCGTGCACATGTTCGCGGTAAAAGTAATGGCAGATTCATTTAAAGCTGCTAGTTTTTTAAATTATTAAGTCCTCTGCAATAATATTGATTGTACGAAATACCGAATAACTCCGAAAAATATATACCCACATATTAAAAATCTCCAAAACGTATGTTGTTTAGTGCACCGGGTGGGTCTAATCGCCTCTTATGATAACTGAAATCTTTGTGACGCACGTTACATGCTTCTCAATTTGTTAAGCAAATCAGCTGTTAATTCCTGTAAAGGCCATGCGTTAATCAACTAATACCCAATACTTCCGTTCCGTAAGTTCTTCGGCCTGATTATTATACATTAAAGGGCAAACTGCTACTGTAACAATTTTAATGCACTTGTTGCACATGATATTTGCTAAACAAATTTCTTTAGCATCGTCACAGAACATTTTTAAGCTGCCATAGTTACTTGAGAAAGGGGAAACATATGCGCAGCTTAGAATAAAAATAAAAATTTACGTGCTACTGGCAAAGACACGTGGAAGGTTCCACTTACTAGATAACTCCACGTGTCTGGGTGCGATGTTATGACGTTTAATATTATTTGCTGTTGTTCCTCTGCTCATTGTGCATGTGCTTAGGTGCTTCGTCTGCTATTATTTCTAAAAGCTTTTCTAAACATTTGACAAACTGGTTGAGGAAATTTTTTGATTTGTTTATAGTGTTATATTCCTTAACTCTTATGCATGCGTCTGTACATATTCCACACTGATAGGCTACCTATCGCCTTTTAATGGCTGGGCAGAACGCTCTCCCTAATACACTGAACATACTGTTCTTGTATTAACTTCCTCATTTTACATCGCATTTCTTCGCCTTGGCCACATGATTAGGAATACAATTTAAGGCCGTGGTATGTCGTAACATATTTTAATGAAAAGATAAGATAATTCTTAAACAAAGAACGTTTTAATTAAAGTTTCACTAAATGCATACACACACACACATATACATAAATATGCATGTAAATATATTTATTCATGTGCCTTCAAGACGTTCTTAATTATTTTGTTTATTATTTTTCATAAATATTTTTAACTCGTTGTTGTTTATTAACATCATGCATACATATATGATTTTAATAGTTTTTTTATATGAAAAATAAATTAAAAAATATATTAAATTAAATCTGGATAATAATTTCCACACTATTTTACAAATCGCAATCTAGCAAGTTGTATCACAAAATTTTAGTCAATTAATAATACAAAAAGGTTTCATTTATTATATTGTTTTGTTTGTTTTCATAAGTGATTCATAAAACAATTATTTCCTATTGTGTTAAAAATCAATTGATTATTTCGCACTTTTTTATTGAAGTGTTAATTGGAAAAAATAATAATAATCAAGACATCCATTTAAGTATTTATGAGTAATTAAATTTGGAAAAAAACTGCCGCTTGATATGTCCCGAATAAAACAGCAAAATAAATTGAAATTCCATTTATGAGCCTTAAATATTTTATAAAAAAGGTCAAGTGTTTTCTGTTTATAACAGGAACTCTTTAAAATCTAATTTTCTACAGGTTTTGATTGCAATGACATAAATTCCATACACTGGAATGTGCTCTGGCATATTTTCACCGATTTAATACTCTTTCTTCCTAATTAAATTTACTTTTTCACGTACAACTTGTTAAATATATAATCACTCACATTTATATTGTGTTGTGTGGTGTGAACAATTTATCAAAAACTAACATTTCAAAGACGTCTGCTATAAAAAGTAAACAAAATATAAGAGTTATTGCATTTGACAGCAGTTATATCTCACCAAAAAAGGTTGGTGCTACAACCCAGCGAACATATGTCTTTCGGAATAGTCTGAAACTAGGAAACCATCAAACAGAAATATATAAAAAAAATTGAAATGTAAATCTAAACATATTGTCGAAATATTTTCAATATTTTGCAAAACTCCAACCCAAATTCGTATTTTTTTTTTTAAATATATTAGGCACATCAATGGTTTTCATAAGAAATATTTTTCCAATACTTCGTTCATAGCGCAATTTCTTCAGAGAACAATTTAAATCAATTAATAACATTTATTAACGAATCTATCGCAAAGAAAAGCTTTTTTGAATAAATAAATTAGTTTATAAGAAATTTTATCAATTAATAAGTTAATAGTTTTCCTAAAAAAATACATAAAATGTAAGGAAATAATGGAATATAAATATGCTTTATGAAGAGAAATGCTGACTACAGCCCTGAATCTATACAGAATAACTGACTGATTGTCAGTTAAAATTTTGTCAATGGGTTCCTTCCCGATGTATAGATTCACTAAGAAGATTCACAAACACTATAAAACCGGCAACTTTAGATCTCGGAAAATACGCTAAATAGACTCAAAATACTCTAAAGTGATTTCACAAATCAAATTTAGTACATTTTTGCACTCGGTACATCTTCTAAATTATAGCAGAAAGTTTTTATTCTCTAAAAGAATTTTTTTGGAATATGTTTTGGCATATTGGAAATTCGAAGTTTTAAGGGGTAAAATTGTACTCCTCTACAACAGTATTTGTTTTGTTAAACTATATATTTTCTTAAAAAATACTTTTTCTAAAAGGTACTCTTAAGGTGTAATACTTGTTTCAAAGAAGTTTATTGCAGAAGGTACTTTAACGCTATAATCTACAAGTCGCACAAAAGATCCTATTTTTCGTGGTGGATTTAACTTTCTTACTAACGTACACTAAAAAAGGAGCGGGTAATATGCCAGCAAGTTATAAAAAAATGATTGTACATAAACAGTTCGCAATAAAATATTTATAATAATTCGTAAAAATATTTTTGAAAGATAAATGAAAAATAATTTTAATTACTTAACCAATCGAAACATTTTTAGATCTTCATCAGTTAATTTGATATATAAAATTCAAGATACGGATTTGTATTTCCTGTACTCGCACGTAACAAGTAACTATTTCAATACTCTTAAGGGCTCTTATCCTTCTATTCAACATGGGCATGCACGGAATAACGAAACAAATTCCTTCGTGAAACGTGTGAAATAATACAAAAGAAGTTGTTTTCCCTATAAAATCAATTATTTGGATAAGTGTGTGTATATGAATATGTGTATGAGTATGTGTGTTATAGTATTTAGATTTTTGCTACGAGCATCAAGGGAGCACCCTTAATTAAAGTAAAATGTCACCCTTAATTGTCAATGCTGATTATGCACTTTCTTCTTTTCATATTCATATTCTGAAAACAAACGGGTGCTTTTAAAAAGCAAAAACAATTTTTTTTTGATTTGCCAAATCAAGAACTAACAGCTGATTTGCTTTTTTAAAATTAAGTTTTATTTCAATTAATAAATTAAAGGTAAATAAAGTTCAAAGATGCCTGGAGCAAATTTGTTAGCAGTTATTTATTTAAAAAATATAGGAGTTTAAAAAATTAAAAATTTAAAGGTTTCCTATGCAAAGCAATTATTTATTAATTTTGTTGCAAAACCAATTGAAGAGAAAGCAATTTAATGTATATCCAATAGATCGTTGTATTACTGAATTCAAAGTGAAACGCCTAAAAACCGCCAAGTAATTTGATGGGAGACATTTTGCTGACCAGTTTCAAATCACGAGATCTCAAAATTTTTTGTACTCTGTACGTCTCTTCGCTGCTTTAAATCACTTCAAAGTTATTTATAGAACCATCTTATGGTTAAGTTGAGGTCTATTGTGGGAATCGTAACCACAACTTCCTCCAAACTGTAGCGGCGTTACTTTACACATCTTTTAATTTTTATTATTTTGTTTATTGTAAACTTTCCTCACACCGTCGAAAATTAGCGAACACCACCCTTTAGTGGCATGGGCCGGTTTGACTTGCGTTTATACTTGAATAAATCAGATATATTCTTGACACATCGTGTGTTTCTGTTTTCTAAAGCAACCGTTTCGATTATTGTGGTTTGAGATATTTTGTTGGAATAGTTGCTGCTTTTATTATGAAATATTTGTTACGAAATTTAGTGAAATCTGAGTTATCTGAAAGTTCGCAGATATAAAGAAAACCGCACATTAAGCAGCTCATTAGAATCAACAAATTTAAATCAGTTGTTGTATTTTAGCACGAACCCCAGAAACTAAAGATGCAGTTTTTACCTGTTTCAATTTTGCTAATTTGCCTGTTGCTGTTTCTTTTTTTTTTTTGCTTAATAAATAGGTATTTTGTCATAATGATACTTAAGAAAATGCTTAATAAAACACTACTGGAAGAAAGCAAAGAAAAAAAAACAGAAAAAAAAGAAAAATTAATATAAACAATGTCACAAAAGAGAGAATTGATGATTAACCCAGACACAGACTGAAATTCAATGTGAAGAACACTTAAGTTTTTTTTTTTCTAAATTACTTTTGTTTTATTATTCTATTCTATTTTATTTTAATATTTATGCATATGAATATTTTATTTTGCATTTACTCGTATCTGGACTACTACTTGCCGTACGTATGCAATGAAATCTTAAACTTATAAATAGTTTTGTGTAGATTTTTTTGTTATTCGAACAACTTTGGAAAGATTGAAAAAGCAGAAATTTAATACGAGTACATGACATGCGATTACCAGCCAAGACCTACACTGTGCAAAATAATTACGACATCTGTTGGATTGGTGAAGTTTCGTGCATTAGAAAATGATCTTTCTCATACAGAATATGAATGCTGTTAAAGAATAACAGTTCTGAGAGCTTTAAGATTACGTTCGTAATGCTGTCAAATCGCCAATTTACAGCAATAGTGTCATAACTCAAAAATAACTAGTTTTGCAGAAAGCGCATTTAAACGCATTAATGGAAATCTAACAATTAGTTTTCCTCTCAGAGATAAAATATATAATGAAATTTTTGCAAATTTACCGTAACGATGTATGTGTCAAACTATTGCGATAACAGTCTACATTTGATGCGTGAACCGTTTGCAAAGCAATGGCAACAAGAAATTATGAATACGATGAAAGTTGCCGGTAGTGCATACAACCGTGTTTGCTAGTCATGTCATGCAATGCCATGATGTGCACGAAGCTTCGTTATGCGCTTTAATGTTGGTATAATGAATTAAATTTTCCTGCGGTACCTTCTCAAAAAAGATATTTAAACGAATAATCTAAAACGAACACTTTAAGCAAGTTTTTCGTCAATTTCTTTCCTTAACTTGTAAGTCGGCAGGTGATCATTCATTCTTAACTTCTTCTTCGGCTTCTGATATGCCGATAGACTTCAAACTATTCATTCCTTTCATGTATTTGAAACGTCAAACAGTTTTTTTTACTTGTATAGTTCTATTTATTTCTCAATTTTGCCTAAAAGTGTTCAAATTAAATTATAAATTTGTGCAAAAAAATATGAAGATTTTATATTTGTAAATGCTTTGGAGAAAACTTTCCTTAAAAGCTTAATTAAAGTAAACAATTTGAGTTTAATTAATGTTTTTGTTTTTGCTTTCAAATTGCATTCATTTAAAATGCTTTTAGACTATTATGTGTTAAACAACTCATTAGTTGGAAGTCACGTTTGGAAGATTTTTCCATCAATTATATTAAATCAAAAGTTGTTATACTCTTCAACAAACGGGGAGGGGAGGAGGGATTTGTAAGCACATTCAAGTGTGCTGTTACACAGTCTTAGCAGTGCCGTCAGTTTATTCTTATCGCGGGCCAATTTTAGCTACTTTTTCGACTGCTGGCTTAGAAATTTATATATTAGCTTCTTGGCTTTTTGTTTTAAAAAATGCTCTTTTAAAAGCGGCAGATAAGAATTTACATGCAGTAATTTTCTGGCAGCGGACATGCTCGTGCATGACTAAAGATAAGAAAACTGTCCTCATATTCTCTAATTTTCAGTTGTCACGTAACATTTTTGTTATCGATATTGTGTACGACACTGTAAGTCTTATTTACAATTCCATATTATTATTTTAAACAGGCAGATAGATAGTTTTCTGTAGGTGTACAATCTTCAAGATTATTTCTCATTATATATACGCTGATGTACTCTTTGCGATTTAATGATTCATGCGAATCTGTCATTAGTTTGAATGTCGTTTCAGAAGCTGATCTTTATAATGTGATTTCAAAGTTGGCATCGCAAAGTCGGCGCATAGAATAGCATAATAAAAATGCTCATTTAAAAAGAGTTCTTTAAGTGTGTATTTTACATATTAATTTTATACGAAATATTTCATGTATAATTTTTTTTTTGCAAAAATCCTCATGGTTATTCTACTACAATCGGAATTGCATATCATTTATGTTGTTAAAGCATAATGATATACAATTATCAGAATCTCTGCAAAAGATTCTCTTACCAGTGAATCGAGGATTTAAGTTGCGATGAGTTGCAATTTGACCAGCCATTACCCAACATAAACCTGTCCTACACGATATGCAATTTTGCATGTCTGTCAAAAGAAGGTTAAGAATATTCAGTCCAAAACGTACATATTAATTGCATCTGATATATTTTCTATTTTTATGGACAGCTGATTTGCTTGCAAATTTTATTAAAACAGTTTCTCATTAAAAATTATTGTGAACTTCACAAAAGATATTCCAATTATAGCTCCCACTTCCCTGTTTCATTGCAAGCACAGCACAGTCAAGATAAAACGGCGGGTAAACTATTTATTCCATTAAATTATAAAAATAATTCTGCCACCTTTATAATTCCGGTTGCCATTCCATAATACTACTTTTGACAAAAATTTTAAATAATACACGCCAAATTATTAGCAGCGAAAAATTTAAATTATTTCTATTATTTTTATTTTATTTTTATTATTTTTTTTCCGTAATAAAAACAGATGGTTTGCCAGAAGAAAATAGAACGCACTCTAATAAAAATGTTTATCAGGCGACTTTGTTGTGTGTCTGATTTTTACAGAGACCATGTTTTAAAGGACATGGGAATTTTAGAAAATACAGCAAACAAATTTCAGTCGATATGAATCTATAAGAAGCTAATTGCATAACAGCTGGAAATAAACACTGTTTTTGGCAGATCAGCTGTTTTCGTGTGACATATTTCTGTCAAACATATTCAGTTTGGTCGCGAAAAAAATTATTAATAACTTTCAATTCCCAAAAAAGAGTTCTTTTCTTCTAATCTCCTAGAGGCCCCCCTTGGGATCTTATGCCTCCACTCCCCTGCAACTATGAAATCGAACCTTCAAAAAACATCTCTTTAATTACTTTAAAAGATGTTCTTATCCGTTTACAAACTTTTTCATTTTGCTTTTTAAATACCCCACTGTGCAGTATTTACTTACTACATGGTGCGCCTTTGAAAGTGGCTTAAAATTAGGTGTAGCAGCGTTGGCCTGGCCGGAGACTCTGGGTGTTTCTCGCAGAAGAGCGAAGCGCATAGCAGGCCATGGTTGTTGTAGAAAAAAAAATATGTATATATATATATATATATATATATATATATTTATATAAATTTGTGTTAATATATGAATGCCTTAAGAATTCATTGTAACGAATATTTGAACCCATGAAAATGCACATGACTTATGAACGAGCTAAACGTTGTTTGTTTGTTATCTCATAGATATTCAAATATTGATTTCAACTGAATTTTGCATTGAAGTACGCAGTCATTATTGGTTTTTGTCTATGGGTATGAGTAGGGAAATGAATTATGATTTATCGCTAATTGCTTTCAGATATTCGTAATATATTTTCAATCCAATAAATCTTGAAAGTCATGAATAAATTGCCAAAATAAATTATACGCCCGCCCAGTTTAGTTTAATATGTGAAACTCAAGTGTATGGGAAAAGATAAGTTTTGCGGTATCCAGGAAATATTATTTTGTTATTCAGGCAGATGCATAGCAGCCAGTGTAACCATAGGCGATATTTAAGAGAAGTCGTTAAAAATCGATTTATTCAAGAAAAGACGCGATCGTTAAAAAATTAAAATTTTTAACATAAAAAATGATTGAATTTTTTTAAAGAAAATTTTGTTGATTCTCATTTGCATCAAATATATATTTTTTCTTTGCCATTCTGCTAACGAAATCCTTCGTCCTTTTTATTTGATTTTCTTTTTATCGTAAGTGCACAATATTTTCCTTTAATATGATTCCATGTTTCAAACTAAAAAGATTTCTGCTCACAACCAGCAAAAGAAAACCGCATGAATAATTAATTTATCCAATCAAAGAAAAAATGTTGCATGTAAAAGAAAAGATTTTTTTTTTTCAAAGCTAAAAGTATCTTTTTTACGTAAAAATTAATTTTGTGCGAAATTTAATTTTCATAATTGTGTTAAACAGAATTTCTTCTTTTTTTCTGCCGCATGGACTAAAATTCTATATAATTTCTGGTATTCTTTGAGGATTAAGCGTCAACTGAAAAATAGCAAACGGATTAGTGCATTTTATAAAATTATAGTTAAATATTAATCTTAATCTCCATCCTAAATCCGATATGTACCGATAAAGAGATCTACACAATATGTAAAGTGACGATAATTCCACTACCCGAACATCATTTGTAAAATTTGTATGGATGTGTGCAGATGTAGCACGATAAAAATAGACGCAGATTTTGCTGTGCGCGGCATTAGTGTGATCTCACTCTTAGCCATCAAAATCTTAATTTAACATCTATTACTGCTGGTCTTAATCTTTTCTTGGTATCACTTGAGTTCAGTAGTAACGACTTTGTTCTGTTAATAAACATTCACAACAACACAAGTTGTTTCTGTTTAAAACAAAGAGTACGGTTTTTAAAGGTAGCGTATAACGTATCGAAAGGCGAAACACTTAATTTATTTAAAAGAAAGGAACAATAAAGTGCCACTTTAGTCCAAGAACGTCCACGCTGATGGTAGCATAAGCGCTAGTCATGTTTAAACGATAATCGTCATTAAGTTAGCAGTCTTTAAATAACAACAACAAACTAGCAAATTGAGATAGAAAGTGAAGTGCATACATGTAAAATAAAACGTTGCAAAAAGTGTGAATTACAAAGTTGTTGAATAAATAAATTATATTCAATGAAAAAGTTCGGTTTGAGTGGTAAGTCGGTATTGGCAACATCCTTAATAACCTAAAGACTCAACTATTGAAACTTCAAAACCGCTTTGCATATTGTCTGAATTCCATTGGGCCCCTTGATAGAGAAAAGTTTTCAAAGTATCTCAAAAGTGAAATGCACCCTGGCACTAGATAAAAAGCCTTTAATTTTTTTTTTAAATTTGCGAAAAAAGTATCTTTACGATTAAAATGAAGTTGAAGAGTCTTAAAATGTTGATGGATACAACTCCTGCATATTATTATTTTTTACATTAAAAATTTCTGTTTAATCTATTCTTAGCCTAAAGAATTATTAAGTGGAAGAAATTGTGCGTAGCACTCGTAATTGACAGGCAATAGAAAACACTTTAATGAAAACTTGTTTACAAACTTGACCCAAAAAAAAAAACCTCTACGCATGTTTGTATTAGTTATTGAAAAACTTTCAAACTTATCTTGAAGTAGACGTAAATTCGTCATCATCAATATACAATAATTTTTATTGAATGTTTTCGTTTGTATGGGTGTATGTACGAGTATTTATATAAGAAGTAAATAGAACAACCAACACATTTGGGCAAATGTTCGACTTAATTAAATAAAAAATATTTTAATTGATACACAAAATGAAAACAATTTTTTTCTGAAACCTTAATTGTTTGCTTGTAGATAAAACAAAATTTAATTAATTAAACTATTTTCCAGTTACGGACAAAATGTTTGTCTAAATAGTACGTTTACAAATATCAGTGTTCGAAAAAAAAATAAAGTGCTTTCGTTGTACCCAATGCAATTCCGATGTGAATTAAAAAAAATCATAAGTATTAATCGAAGAAATTCATTTCTGGTTTCAGCCAGGAGCAGCCAGTGAAATCACTGGAGCGTGCTTTTTCAAAGACGACGAAGGCACAAACGTTACTGCGAATGCCGACCGCTGCCGTGCGATGATATTTTTTTTTGCCCGTAATAGAAGAGCTGCACGTGAAACAGTGGGCGAATTGAGAGGATAGTTCGGTTAACAATTTATTTCACATTTGGGGTCGGCCAATTGGGCGGATAGATCGTGCTATCTAAAGCCTAGACTGTATAATGCGGGGCTATGTTAACTCCCATGTCTATAGAGACATCCCGCAATAGTTGACGCAGTGAAATATTGACAAATTTATTCGTTCGATATGTTACGGAATAGGCCAAAATTGGGACCCAACCTATGAACCATTTGATGGTTATTCAGGGTCAATATTTACTTGATATCATATTTAAACATGGAATTATATAGATCGTTTTATCAACTCCAATAAATATTTCATACATTTCTCTACATATTGTAAGTTTTTAATGGAATCCGAAAGCTCTTAAAAAATCACCCATTATAGTAAACAAGTAAAAGCGCCATATGCAGATCTGTTACTTGAATATACCAGATTGGACAATCTACAATCCTGGAATTGTCTTTTTGATTTTGTTTGATTTCCAATATTAATTTCACTCTTCCTAAAATGTAAAACAGTGCAAAAAAAAAACAAAAATTACTTTTCGGTAGTTACATTTATCTACCAAAACTATAAGACTATTTCCAATACATCTTTCCAAGACCAAAGTCTTTAGATTAGACGGTCACCGCTTATTCCACTTTCCTATTCCTAAGAACCCGAAAGATATTTATTTAATGGAGTTGCATATTAATATTGCGGAAATTGCATACGGAATGACAAAGAAATAAATTACGACTTCCGCAAGAAAGGGTGCGTACCGTACGCACTATCAATGAAATTAGAAATCCGTTGAATAAATTCTTTATGCATTTTTAAGAAAAAAGAAAACTAGAAAATTATATGATGACGCTAAATCTGCTAAAACAAAAAGTGTTTCCTTGACTATTATTCGCTTAACACGCCCTGTTACAGCGTTGACATGGATTTCATGATATGCCCTTCAGCATTGTTTGTTGGGGGTATAAAAATGGCGCGATGTAGAAGTACTTTCACCCGACCAGCCCCTTGCACAAATGCAAAATTCACAAATTAATATAATTTATAACTGTTAACATGAGGAAGGTTGCTCGGCTGCTCTTAAAAATAAAAGCGCAATCAGTTACACGTTCTTGTCTACTGATGTACATTTAAACTTATCGTTGGCCTCAAGTAGAAAGGCCTTAACTCACGTAATTGCAATTTTACAGGAGAACGTAAAAACAGAAATTGTAATTATCAACTGTTCGTAAAACCATTATTTTCGTAAAATGTATTGGAATCACTGAAAAACTCAGTTTCACAAAAAAATGCGTGTTAAGGCCTTTCCTGTTGAGACCATCCAAATGTGCATAGCACACACACACACACACACACACATATATATATATATATATATATATATATATATATATGTATGTGTCTGTTTGTACAATCTGATAACGCAAACTATTTTCTACTGTTGTAAATAGTCTTGAGTCGAACTCGTTAATTCGTTCGGTTTAGACAGAAACCCATAATCAAGCCAATATAATTTAAATGGGTTTAATCGCCGGTTGTAAAGTAGGTTGTTGAATTTTATAGCTAAATGCAGAGATGGAAAACCCATACCTTCTAGATTAGCGAAATTTCACAAAACTACCAACAAGCACGACCAATAAAAAACGAATTTTCCTGCGAAAGGAATTTGACATTTCAAAGGAATATAAAAAATATATATACATTTTATAATTCAACTTAATTTAATGGGAATTGTATTGCAGACGATTTGAAATGTAATTTGAAATTACAATTCAATTTAATTGAACGAGAATTATTATATTTACATTGCAATTAGTCTCAAAAACAAGTTCTCCTCAGTTCTCCTTCGCTCTGAAGTACTTTCAAACTATTCGCGTCCATACGGAACCTTCTGATATTAAAGTCATGATTCTTACAAGTGAGTTCAAAGCGAAAGTGCTAGTTCTGTCCATAATAAATTGCGTATGTGAAAACAGCGTTTGTATCTAAAACCTAAAATTTATTTTCAGTACTCCAACTATGGAAACTATATCATGATGCAGACATTCATTGTTCATAAAGAACGTGTTTCTACATACTAGAGATCAGCGATATCGTTAATTTTTTAAGAGACATCGCGACAAGTGAATGTGATATAAAAATCACTGTTTGTTTGTTATCACGGTTTGTCGGTTTTCAATTCTTTTCAGAGGGCAACATTATTCGTTGTTTCGTACAGACAGTGAAATCTCATGTGCGTAACAGAAACACCAAAGAACGACTATCATGTAGCTGATGCTGGAGAAATTTTCAGAAACCGCGATTCGTTATTTTGCAATAACAGTGATTCAATCACAGTTACGGAAATAACGCTCACCTCTGTTACATACATATGCACATGTATACGAGTATGTATGTGTGCCTACATCCCACAGTATTATATTAATACCGAAAACAGACTATCGCATTTTGTGGATTAGCATTAACGTTGTCATTTAGAAATCTGCGGTTTGATTGCCAATGCCACATTTGAAAAAATTGCAACCGGCGAAATTCAATAAAACCGGTGAAGTTCAATAAAATTTGTAAGTTAAATTCGACAAACCGCGGTATCGTACTGTCATTCACTACTTACACTTTTATGCCCAACAACTTGGATCAATCTTATCCGATTCGAACTTATTTAAATGATTTGGAAAAAATATGCTGAGAACTTTGGAATGGCGTACAGTTTGCATAAGAAACTTTGGCTAATAAATGTGCACTGCGGCCTCAAACACATTTTCTTAATTCACTGTCTTGGAATAATGAATAAAAGTGATTTGACATCAAGCCAATGAAAAGTATTTTCGTTTTCGGTCCCACTTGTTGCGAAATTTTGTCGTAACATATTCCACACAAATACTTTCAATGCCAATCCTAAAATTCTATCCAAATATTCGCCACTGCTTGACCACAAAAACTTGTTGGCCGATTTGATACTGAGAAGATGGAAACTTGAGAAACAAGCTGGAAAATAAACTAAACTTCTGAGTTATACTTATTTTGCTGCAAACGGGAAATATTCTCGTAAGACAATTTAGGGAAGTTTATCACGTATAAAATTGTACGTGCTGCATTCCTTACGTGGTCAAAAGTTGTAAGCATGTGCAAAATTGGTACGACTTTTCAGCACGAATCGTCTGCCTAAATGAATGAATGAATGAGTGAATTTTTAAAAGCAATTTGAAGATTGTTGCTTCATGCAAAGTGTCTACGTTTTAGTATAAAATTGTGTTTTACCTGAAAAAAAAAATTTCTCGCCAAAAAAGTCAAAATGCTTTAAATGTTTACGTAAAGAAGTTGTCTCAGTTTGTTATGTTAACGTTACGGTTATTTGTTAACAACTTTCAAATGGGGAAACCGCTGCAAGGAAATTTCGTTTTTATATTTTTTTTAAATTTATAATTTGACACAAATACATACGACGGTTATCGTACAGATATGTTGCCATGTGGTCAGGTGCTACCACATTCTTTTTCAGAACAAAAAGTTACGTGCATTTAATTATAACGACTTTCGATGTGGATATCAAAACAACAGTATCGTTTGAGAATTATTGAGTTAATTACGAGCTTGAAGCGGCGTGATAAGATAATTCATTCATATAAAAATGTCACACGTGTTCTTTTAGTACATTTTGATGTTTCCTAACATCCATCATTAATGATGAATCATAAATGGACTAAAAGGAGGTTTTACGAACTTCTTTGTTAGTGGAGAGATAAGAAATGCTTTGAAGCTATTCTCTTGAAATTTGATATTTCTGCCATGTTTTTCGAATTTCAGTAGCCCTGATTTGAAGATAGAATGTCATTTACATACATAAAAACATTTATTTTGAATGCAAATGTCAAGCGGTCGAATTCAATATACTCACGGAATACAAATTACAACCCTCGTTGTACATCGAGGGGGTAGTTTTATCGTAATATTACCGTTATTATCTCATTTTATCGTTTTACAAAAAACTGTTAACAGACAACAAGTTTTTAGAAGGAGCACTTAAATTTCGTGTTTATTGGTCTCACTTCCTAAAGTATATTGAAATTAAATTTTATGTGCTACTCTCGAATAAACAATCTACAAGACTTTTAAGTTACTTGACATATTCTTTCTTCCCAATTTGACTTGTCGTTTTCAAGAAATATAAATTAAATATTAAACATCCTTAACATTCATTTGAGAATCTGCGCCATTTAACTTAATCATTTTTCAACTGTTCGTGTTTAAAAGGTCCTTAATTTTGATAACTGGAAACTTTTGTTTAACTTGAAATGCGTTGATGTGGGGTTTTCGTTTTAAAATGTATACGATTGAGGTGAAATTTTGTGTGTTTGTTTGGGCTCGGTGAGCATTAGGGTGTTCCATCAATAGACCTTTTCAGCACTTCCGTTATGTAAAAATAATTTTGAAAAAGTTTCGCCGCAAATTGAATATGAATAAAAACATGACTAGTATTTCATCATACAAGAAAGGAAATCTGAAATATGCCATGAATCACATTTCTTTGCCCTAAATATTTTTTATCTGCACATGCTTTTAGACGTTTTTAAGGGATCCTGGTCAAGGATCTCCTCTTCTCACACACACTTTTCTGGTTTAGTCTACAATTTCTTTTCATTAGGTTTTTGTATTTCTCAGATTTTAGTATTCAAACCAAATCACATAAAGCCCAAAGTCAAAGCATTTTGATTTCATCACGACAGAGGTACATACAGATGTACATGTGTATGTGTCTGCACACATACATACATCTTGTACTGGTAATTTTATATTATGCACAATTCGCTTTTGTTTACATCTAACAGTGAGTGCAAGGCGAATATATGTGAATGTGTGTATGTGCGATACATCCCCTAGAAGGAAAGAACATGAAAAAGAAAAAAGATGTGGCCACGATTTGTTTTTCTATTTTACAAGTGTAAACCACTTTATTGAGTGCAAAGAAAAATAAACAAAACTGATTCGAATGAAAAAAATCAAGCAAACAAATGCCTTTTAAATGAACGAACGGTCGGTTCCTTAAATACTTGTGCAAATAATTTGAATCTCGTTATGTTTCGTTACTCTTATTTTATCTCAACTAAAAATAATTCGCGGTAGCAACTAGTCAGCGACAATTGTCATAAATCTTTATTTAGTGTCTGGTGTTATTGGTGAATGTATTTAGAATAGGAAATTAAATACAGAAACACATAATAAGAAAAGTGTGAGTAAAAGTTAACGAAAACGATTTATTCTTGCGGATATTGGGAGGAAAAAATTCAAGCTGCATGATTGGCACACTCTACCGTTTTTTTTATTCGACTCAAACTAATTTTCAATCCCATACTACTAACAAAAAGGGTCGTCTACCTACAATTTTCTTAAAAAATATTTATTTTTTCATCAATACACTTGCGCCAGCGTTTTTCTAAACTTCCGAAGCAGTTTTGATATGTACTTTCTGCTTGTCCTTGAGCTCTCTCAGCGAGAGTCCTTTCATATATCTTTTAAATTTTGGGAACAGAAAACAAAACGAAGGGGGTCAAATATGATGAATGCGGACGTAATTTTTAGTAAAACATTATTTCATCAGTTGTTAACAACCTGAGGCGTACAGGACGATCGCCTTCATTTACATCTTTTCCGTCTGCTTCGAAGAAATTCTGAGTCAAACTACCATCAACGAATGAAAGTTTCAAGTGTGTTCGAGTAGTAAATTAAATTTTTACATAAAATTTATACAAATATTTATAACGTTTTCTGACCTGCTAAAAAGCTGAAACTGTGAATAAATAAAGTTTTGAAAAACTTCCAATCGAATTGACAAATTAACCGCAGAATCATACAAAAAAAGTCATGCAAAATTAAATTTTCGGCACTCGACTTCAAATGTTTTTAAATAAAAAAATTTAAACTTAAACAAGTTGTAGTCAGATCAAAGTTTCTGATATTCCAGAGAAATTGATTTCTTGGAGAATGCTATCGAAGAGTGGCTAATGACGTTCCGCAAACCCAAATGGCGAAAATGGTAAAGCCCAGGAACTTTACCAGAAGGGAGTATTTACATGTTTTGTTTGTTAAGTGTGAGCGTTTTGTGAACTTTTTCCTCTTCCTTTTTTTGTTTTGGTTTTGATTGTTTTTTGTTATTTATTACATTGCGCCAAGTCATGCCAAGCCAAATCAATTTATGTAAATCAAGCGAAAGAAAACATCGATTAAAGGATTTTTTCATTCGAAAAATTCTTGTGCATGTGAAATAAGAATGCGTAGAAGGAAGCTTCTTATCAAACTGACTCTGTTATCATGTTTTCTTTGTAATTTTTCTTTCAGGAAGTAAGCACGTGCTTGAGATGTTCTGCTTCAGACTGATAGATATTTAATGAAATTGCTAATAGAAAATTTCAACAGTGTGACAACCAAGAATTCATACGAAAATTATAGACGAACATGTATGAGAGAAAACTTTTTTAGCAAATCAAAAACTCAAGATTTGCTATCTTATATTTTGAAAGGCTTGTACGACTTGAAAACATTTTTCTTCTGAAATTTTTGCACTTAATTCGATTTTTACACAAAATTTACTATAAATTTTCTGAATTTATTTCCTTTTTATAACAAAAAATCATTCACTATTATCGCAATAATCATTCATTCTTTTCGTTTTTGCTTCAAATAAATAAAATCAATTGTAATCACAAATTATCTTAAGGACGTGGTTGAAAATATCTAACGCAGTTTGGAATGCCAAGTATTCCGTGCGAAAACTTCTTCTGCCTACTGTACTTGCTATTGAACAAAAAGTACTTTTGAAAGTTAATACCGAAATATTTAGAGTTTGGATCACATTCGAAGATTCACTTAATAAAATTTATGGATTCTGTTTCCTTTTCTTTTTTAAATTGCATTTAGCACTTCAGTTCAATTTTGTAATGAAAGCTGATGCGCGAATGTGAGACTTTAGAAGCTGTAAATTGGATTATAATGTGTGACAAACACAATAGAATTTACAGTACTTTAAATCGATAATTAGGGAACAATTCAATAGGAGAAGATGTTCATTCGCTATAAAATATTTGATTTTTACATCTTTTGTTTTTGAAGTTGTAGTTGGTTTAGTATTTCAAACAATATCTCTGTGTTTTGGGATTTAAGAAAAACGATGCTACTGAATCTAAGAGAAATAGTCACATTAAAAATGTTGCTTAAATTTAAAAAATCCATTTATTATCGTCTTAGAAATCTTTGTAATAAATCTTGCCTCCTGAAAGGAAATGCTTTAATTAACTTACATCTTCGTAAAAGCGGCTTTCCTGTAAATTTTAAAATTAATGCCATTTTTTGTAAACGAGATTGACGCAGGAAAGAGTATAAGATTCCATACGAATCATAAGCATCCATAACATGTCTCGCTATATCCTGTGACACTTTTATTATTTTTATACGACATTTTTTATTTGTGGTATTAAAACTCTCAAGAGTTGAAATCTTTAGCTTTATATAAATACCATGGATTTACTTAATTTGCCTTATTTTATTAACAGATTAATTAAAATATTTCCGCAGCTTAACAAAATTTTCCAAATAAATTAACACGCTGACTGATTTATGTGCATAAGAAATTAATATTTGCTTATCATCTTCACACATTTTGACATTTACTTTATATTCATTTTCACTAAAAGAAAAAATAAAACAACATAAAACGTTTAATGAATGAAGTAACTAGAAACATAATATCTTATGAGCTGTTGCTGCGAAATTTTGCAGACATAATGTCTCTTCCGTTTAGCTCAGAGATCGCCAAACTTTTTGTTAGATTAGAAAAATAATTGCCATTTTTATCTAATACTGATTCTTTTATAATTATTATTCACAAACTACACATTGAGTGGAAAGATTAAAAATATTGGAAATTCAGATTTATAATAAAATTTATGCTTCAAATAGGCACTTTCAAAAGTATTCATAGTATTAGAAAACTTTTTTAAAAAGTCGGAATTAGTTTGTACAATTCTGTCCTGTTGTGGATCATCAGTTTTGCTTCTGATCAATTGAAAGTCTACATATGAGACTTGTCTTTACTTTTACGATTTCTTTTCTGAGCCGGAAGTTTTGTTGAAAATAGAATTGGACATAAAGGGGCAAACTAAATTTTTTAATTAAAGTAGTAGAGATCGTAGAACGTAGAAAGTAGAAATTGTTGAACGTCGAAAAAACGTGTTCTGATCAAATAATAGTTTTTTTCAAGTTTATAATAAATTATAATACAAATAAAGTTTTTTACAAAAAATTTTTGTTCACAAATTCTATGTTTTTAACTAGTCATTTATTATTACAAACAGCTGATATCATGCGCAAAAAAGTTTTTTTTTTTTCACAGAAAAGAATGGCATCCAAAAGTAAAAGCTAATGACGCCTTAAATCTGCAAAACAAAATTCAAAGTCACAAGTTTTGTTTATACCGTTTAAAGTTGCATATTGAAACATACAACAAAACAAGTTGATGTACTTTAAAACAAGTAAATAAGAAATTCTTTTTGCTGATAAAAATATTCTCTTATAAAAATGTGAAACCATTTTTGAAAATGTCCTTGCTTGACTACATTTATTGTGTGCAGGATGTTAAAAGTTTATTTAGAATAAACAAAACTGCAAAAAGGAACCAGGATTTTTTTTTTTTTTTTTTGATACAAGAAATAATTAACCGTTTTGATAAATTTGCTTAGTCTTTTCGACGCAAACGAAAGTTTTACTAAATGTTTGATATATTTTTAAGTTAAACGAATAAATATCAAAGACTATTCATTTACCCCCTTATTCATAAAAATTATGAGAGCCTAATAACAGCGTAATAAAACAAAATTTCATATGAAATTTTCTCTATTACACTCTTATAAGCCTCTCATAGTTTTTATGAATAAGGAGGTTAAACTTTTAAGGTCGGCTTTCAAAAACAAGAAAATAAAGCGACCGTTGTGAGATAATAAAATTGATATGTAAAAGTGAAAAAAGCAGGCTTATAACGTATAAAATGGTAATAGAGAAATGTTTTAACTTTGTCTGTTCACTAAAAAAAAACAATTAAGATCGGTTGATATATACTCATGAGCTCGTTGAAAAGCTCGTGAACTTTTTACCAAACTTCTTTTTCTTTGGCAATCACTGGCTCAATCGTAAGAAAGTCAAATAATGAATAAATCTCTTCAGTTGTCGTTTGTGTTCAACTCCTACACTCAGTTTAAAATTTAAAGAATAAATAATTAATACAATTTAAATTCATTGTAAATATTTATAGTCACATATAATCACGGTAAACAAAAGTAACAATTTGCCCCCGACTCGTTTGCGTTGCGGACTGATGAGTATGAGCAGATAAAAAAGTGTTTTAATTGCTTAAAGTGATCCAGTTAACGATGGAAATTTTTGTTTCATTTAAAATGGCCATAAAATATTAAATTGCCCTTTGGCTGTTTAGCAAATATTTAAATAAAAGTGGAAGTGGTTTTTCATTTCTAAATGAACGCTAAATTTAAATTTGAAAGTAAATATTGATTAAATGAAATGAAAGTAAATATTGATGATATAACGAAATGGTGGAATTTTAGTTTTTCTATGAAAATCAATTTGGATATAAATCATAATTAAAATGAAATGTGCCCACCGGCAATGCACAATAATATTAAATGCAGTAGCATCCCTTGTGTATCTCCACTTTCAGAGCAGTAATTTTATTTCATATAAATATGACTGCGTATTCGGAAATTACTTCCAGTTAATGGATTTTCAAAGAAGTGAATAAAATAGCATTTAATATAATTTGTTTTAGATATTGACGTGTTTAATTTATCAAACACGTACTTTGTTTCTAGTGGGTCAAGGTCGTCTATAGGGAGGCATATAGTGTTGAAGTAGACTTCCATTTAATTAAAAAATGAAAAAAAACTAAGAAAAATATAGGCTTAGACATATATAGCAAAGATAACCTGCACATTTTGCTTTTTAATTTAAAGTTTGAGAGTTAAGGCCTTTACACAGGAGAACAATGAAATGCATATACGCATGTAGCAAAATTTTGGATTTATTTGTGGAATGATACTCGTATCAATTGAAGTATTTAAATAGGCCACAAACCTCTTTGAAATTAGAGTGGAGTTGTGGCGAAAAATTCCGGGTGTTTATTAAGTGCGATTTAATTCAATTATGCCTAAAGTGGGAACACTGTCTTGTCTTGTAGTGTTGCAAGCGATCACCTTGCGATCAGCATTAATTGTTTTTTCTTATAACTAGAATGAGGCAATAAAAATATATTATAAAAGAATATTTATTGTTGTAATGACGCGTTTGTTTAACGAAATATTGTCAAAATTCCGTTTATTGAATGTTTTCTGCACGGAATTAAAGTTATGCACACTCGCTCACACAAAAAACGTAAACAATAAATGCTAAGAACAACTTTATAATTCAGTTGAAAAGCTTCGAATAATGTCGAATTCTATGGCACTATCCAATACTTTAAGAATGAAACTGTTTTACTGAATCCATCGTTTTCTATATTTTTTGTTTTGTAAAAAAGACTAAACAATTTGGAAACGTTGTTTCGGTGTGAGTGTGCAAACTGCTAAATTCGAAACACGTGACTGCAACTAATTGTTTTAACGTTTATTATTATGGCATCAGTGTGAATGCAATGAGATGTTGGCTTTGCCTACGACACATCTTGTATTCTTTAATATACTACAAAATACGTCAACGTCTTGAATATATTTTGCAATAAATTTTTTTTTAGGTACAACCTTCGTCCATTTAAATGTGAGAAACTTAATACTTCCGATGTGTTTAATTCGAAAATATTAATTGTAAAATATTGTGCATGACAACGACTAATTAATTTCTCGAGGTAATTTATGTGAAAAAGTTAATTATTTTATTTATTGAAGTCTACTGACGATTTGGTGAAAAGCGCCAATGAAATGCATATAGACATTGCTTAACCACCCAACAAATAAATTTCATAATGTTATTTATTGAAAATAGAATTTCAAAAGACGATTCGCAGAGCAGATAAAATGTGAATCCGACTCGCTTACGAAAAATTCATGAATTGCTTTGGTACACAACTTTTCCTTTTTCATACACTTTGTAATAGTTTTTTGTTCCCTTATTCTGTAACTTTTTGTTGACTTCAACATCAAGACAATGTCAAAAATAAGACAATTACGAACACTTCTTCCCTATAAATTGTCTATTTCTAACAGCCCCTTGACATTTTCCAGGCGTTAAAAGATAGTCGGAGACTATCAGCAGGAATCAACTTCTCAGTTTTGACATTGTCTCGACGTTGCCGACGACAAATAGTTACAGAATAAGGGAGAATGATTTTCATCAATAGCCAATTACTTGCTTCAAAATTTTTTTATGTTTTTCTTCTTCGTTGGCAGTGTAGCGAAAATTCACAGGCGCATTAAAAAGGCAAAAATATTTTCCACAAGACGCAGTTAATCCTTTCTGAGTGCTCCGCGTTTCTGAGTGCTCGTCCTAATAAAACACTGTTTATTTGTTGTAAACATTTTGGCGGAAATGTCCATATCAATAATGCTGAACATAATTTTGTTGTTGTTAAAAATAATTTGTGCAAAGAAACTGCTTCAAAAGTTTACCCATCGTTCGTATCGCCCACAACTTTTACGTGTCGCCAACATTTTTGCCAGAGTAATTAGCGAGCCTTCGAACTTGTGTCTATTTGAAAATTGGGATTGCAATTCAGCAATAGTGTTAAAAAAATTCAACTTATAAACTTCATTTCGACTCCTTTAGCAGACTTTCAAATATCCAAATATGCAAATCGTGTTATGTTCTTTATAATGTTTGCCTGTAATCAAAGTATGACCAAAAGCATGTAAATAAATTGTCATCTTTGACGTGCTGCATGATAGAATTTTCATTAAGCACTTTAAGCGATTGGCAGTCTAATTACGGATGCCTCCTGCAAGGCTACAACCAGCAAACTTAATTCGTTGGCCATATTTTATAGTTCATTTTATCATGTGATTGTTGCAAGTGTGGCAGTGGTATCAACTCTTCGATTTCCTGTAATCTCGACAAACCATTCCGACTCAGCGGCAGTGCGCTGATTTTACTGTTGGCTTGTGAATCGTGCAGTGTTTGCTTTTACTGCTCGTATACAAACGATTTGGAACTAACAAAAACCCCTAACTAGTTCTAGAAAAGCTTATACAAACATACATACATACATCTACAATGATGTATGTACTTGGGCATGTACATAAATATTTGTTAATTGAGTTCAGTTATTACACTTGCACGTACACCTTTTCCACATCAAAATGACGATACGATATATCACAGAAAGTTTAATCAAGTGCAAGTATGGGCATAAATACGTACATGCTTGGGTATGTGTGTGTTTTCTTATACATTTTCAAAGTATCAAAAGTTAAGTGCTTATATGATGTCACCAGTATGGCAGTATTTAATAAAGTATAATAAAAATGACATAAAATTGACGGCAAGTCCGTTCCACGTAACAGTAGCCGAAAAAGTAATTGTCGTAAGATTATTGCTGCTTAACTAAAAGATTTATGTCTGGCCAAATAATGTGGTGTTTTGTTTGTTGCTTTAGCTATTTGGCTTTTAATTAAGGCATTAAAAGCATGTACTTTTCTAAAATGAATTCGCATTGAGTTGGTGTTTTGTGTTATGAAGGAGGAAAAAGTTACACTCAGGGATTGTAGAGCAGAATATTTAAGTAAAAAAATATATGAAAATATATATTGTAGAGCAACTAGTTTGTGCTAAAAATAACCGCTAACACTATGACTCAATCACGAGGAATTGCTTTGAGACAAATACTTCTGCGACCTGTCTTAATTGGAGTTGGTTGGGAGCAAAGTGTGACTCATTTATTTTTATAACTTTTAAGTTTCTACGTTCGTTGTCCGCAGTCCGAGTAGGATTCTTCATTTAATCGAGGTTTTGTATTAATCGATTAATATCGCGGTCTAATTATGACAACAAATTTGATTTTCCAAAAAAAAGGATTTTATTAAAAAAGTAGCAACAAAAGCAGGAAATTTTTTTAATAAAAAACAATATCAAAGCTTGAGCTAATCCTCTAAAATAATCATTCAGAAAGAGAATGCGTTGGAGATATAAAGTTAAGTGTTATAAAGCATATACATTTTATTTTTGTTTTTTCATGTCTTTTATAAAAATTGGTAGTTTTACATTAAGCCATTGAAATCTCTTTCTCGTTTCATAACATGTTCAGGGATGTTTACTTTACATATAAAAAAAAAATAAATAAATATTAAATTAAACGACTAAAATTATTCGAATTATTCGTTAATTGCAGATAAACAATTTTCAGTTGTTCGAAGAATTATTCGCCCAAATTTAATCAATTCATCGCACTGTAAATGGTTTGAATACCCTGGTACTTACCCACAGTGCGTCAGTATCTTGAAATTAAAACCAAAATTTTACTTTTATTTATTTCATTTTTATTGAATTTATTTTTCTTTGTGAACTTTTTGTGTTTCTTGTCGCCCTTGCTGGCTTGCTTATCCCAACATCTCGAACTGCATCTGAAATATAAAAAATTTAATCAATAAATTAATACATTTAATTTTTGTATTTTCTTAAAATAAAAATCATAAATATATAATTAACTGCCTAATTGAAATTATAATTATTCGAAAAACAAATTAAGCCAAACGCCTGAAATACTCTTTAAAATATCTCGTCTTTTTTGTGAAAAATTATTATAATTTTCATTATTATTATGAATTTTTTTAAATTATTGACTGCACTCCCACGTACACGTACACGTCTCCTTTCAAGCAATTTTCATGAATTAGAAGAAAAAATGCCAGCCAAGGACGCATCTGTAATGATTTGATCCGATTAAACTGAAAACATATTTTGGTTTTACATAATCCTCATGTTATCCTTTTGTTTCCACTAAACCATCAATATTTTCAACTGGAAAATGTTTACTCAAACTAATTTGTTGTCTTTCCTTTCCAAAGATTCTAACTGTTAGCAATTTTGGAATGGCCAAAGCTTCCATTATAATAGATTATTTGTTTGTGTTAGAACTTTTCTCAAGGGATGATTAGAAAACAGATTAGAAGATACAGAATTTTGTTGTATCTGTCGTAGTTGATTTTTCGAATTCAGCGCAACGGCAGGTCTTTGCTCATTTCGTGAGAAAAACGCTTACACGCTGGCGCACTAAACGGGATATTTTAATGCGTATAATGGTGATTCGTTAGTGGCTTGCGGGTTATCTTCGCTACAAATACAAAATTTCGCTTAATGACATCGCCATTTAACCAGAAATGCAATTCTTGGCCAAAATGCTCGATAAACTTCACGAACAGACTTATTTTTTTCCAACAACTCACAATTTGGAGGTGTTATTCTGGTGTTAAACGATTCATTATGACTTGCCGAACTTGAACTGAACAATTGATCTCAAACAGTCTGACATTTTCAAGTACCAAACCACAGTTAATGCCATCGATGGTTCTCATGCAGCCAAATAACAGCCTATTCAAACCTACTCTTTTCTATGTAAATGCCATGGTTTACACTTTTAGCGAAACTTTCAAACAACGACAGGCCATTCATATTTATATCAGCCGCTACATCATCAGAATTTATGAACTTTGTTGCGGCTGATTTAAATGGTTTCTAATACCAAAACGACAAAATGCTCCCGGAAGAATATCTTTCAAACACAACTTTATGTTGCCCTTTAAAAGATGTTTTATAAACGAAATATTACATCCGTCTGGCATATCCTCCTTGGATTATACCAGCGCCATAAACAATTTGTATCAACTGCGTTTGGCTTGAACTTTAACAGCAACTCATTTGAACTCAAGCGTCTGAAACAAATAAATTGAAGAGAATAAAAAAAATATTTTTCTTTAACGTGCTTTTATTTCATTTTATTTCATATTTTTATTAATTTTCTTACCGCAAAGTTCTTGACTTTAAAGATATTTCTTCCATCTCAGTTCATCCGAGAGATTGTTTAAAATATGCCGACAATATTATACAGAATATTTATAAACGATTTCATTTTAAACTTTATGACTTTTGGTTCATTGAAGTTGTTATGCCAGACATTGCGAAAAACAATGCTGGGCAAAAGTGTGTACCGTGAGGAGCAAAAATTTATCCAAGTGGTTATTTCAAAATAAGTGCCAAGTTTATGAGCCAAATTGTTTAAACTCATTTTTAATACTTTTGCCTGCCACTGTTCCACTTAAGGTGACAGATATGAACAGTTTTGGCGGGCTACTGCTTGTGGGTTTGTTGTGCCAATTTGTCGTTTTAGCGTCTGAGTTTTGGTTTAACGCTCTGTACCGTTTGGTAATAAATTTAAAACTTTTTTTCATTTTTATACTAAAACGAATACGTACGAGTGCATAAAAATATTCTATAAATATAACGATTTGCTCTTAAATTGTTTTTGTATGTGTGTGCGACTATTTTCCTTCGTATTTGTAGACCTTGAAATTATATGGAACGAAATGAAAGTATAAAAAAAAGTTATGAGTTTCAAGAACATGGAAAGAAACATTTTGTTGTTGTTTGACTAACTGACTCGTGTTCGACTCGCACTTGTACTGACGAGTGTATAACAGCCGTAATTAGTTGTAAATTCATACGTACATGTAAATGTTTGCATGTGATACTTACAATTTGATCAGAGTCTTCAACTGTAAAATCGCGCCAGTCGAGTAAATTTGAAAAACTAAGAAAACTTGGCTCGAAGCCGACACAACCTGAATAATCCGAGTTATAGTGAATTTTCTATGGTCAAGTTATTTTTAACTAGATTTGTGCCACTCAGAGCCAAGACATACAAATGAACGATTCAGTAAGCTGAGCGAAATAAGCGGCGATTTTTTATCTCAGCCCTGCTGGTTTTTGCGTCAGAATATACTTTTAGTAGACTCTTGCAATAATCAACTTGTTATTTTATGGATAGCCCTACAATAATTGGCATGACAGTTATAATCATAAATTTTTTCGATGCGAGACGTTCTCACATGTCAGTTACAAAAGTCGTCAGATAACGTGCAACGGATTCTATGTGCCTCGATCTTTAGTCTGCCTCAACATGATAAAATTGCAAACTTCATATTTGGCATCGCCACATGCCATGAATATCTTTATAAACTGAAAAAATTTTTATCAAATATAAAAGCAGTTCTTGGATTTCATTTGGTAATAATTGGACTAACTAGTAAATATTCAAATATGTTGTCTAAATAATAACTCAAACAGTTTCCATTGTTTATGAATGGTAGTTTGCGGAATCGCTACAATTAATTATCTTCGTTTTAATGAATTTCTCGTCATCCATCGTGAGTGCTTTAAATCAAATACAATTTTCTTACTTTTCCTGGAATTTATTGTTATTTTACTTGTTTTTCGTTTTATATGAATACTTTATTGGAATTGTTACTCAGCAACAGGAAGAAGTTTCAAGCACTCAACCATTTCGTTCGCGGTTATGAGCCATTTTACATCAACTTATTTCGATTGCAGTGAAATGTTCATTTCGTTGTAAATGCTGGAATTGATAGAATTCTTTGAAATCTCTGTTAAAGACTTAATTCTAAACACATTTCCTCCTCCAAAAGTAGTTCATTAAATCACAAACGAAATGCTGCTTGTATTTTGACAATCTATATAAAATATTGTTGTCAGCTATTAAAAATTATGAGAATCACATAAAGTGAATTAAAATAGAAATTAATTCCGAGCAAGAGAATGAATGAAATGAAAACCATATACAAACCATAACTTTTCAATTATTGTTCATTATGGAGCCATTAAATTATTTTCCATGTCCAGCACAATGCATGGATCGCACGTTTTACATATAAAACGTTAATATTATTATTTTTTAAATAAAAACAGAAAAATTAAACTCTGCTGAAATTACAATATCACCACATTATTGTGAACAACTGAATATCTTTTTTTGTCTTGCGTCAGGACAATTATTTAAAACTTAATAAAAATGTGTAAAATATATAACGCCATATCCATAAGAAATAATAGAACTTTAAAAACGCTTCAAAATATATTTGGTATAAAATCGTGCGCGAAGTTAATGTCTAAAAAACGAAGCTGAAGATCGAGGGTTCGATTCCACACTCAGTCCTGAATATATTGTCGAATATTGTCTGATCTGCTTTATTGTCATGGGCATGGCACTGGTCGCTGAACATTGCCGACAACAATTGACATTTATCATTTAGTAAAGAGCGCAACAAAGTGCTCTTCTCTGTTGGTACAGGAGCGAAAATGCGTAGGCGGAATAAAAAATAAAATAGCTGCAATAAATCCTTTATATTCTCATATTTCTTGATATCTCCTCTCAACAGTATCCCCTGCTGCCATATTCACGGTACAATTCATTGCATAAGTACGAGGCATATGCTGAGTGGCGGTCCAATTAAAAAAAATTAATCTTTTGACCGATTGAATACCCCAATATTTCCTTATGTGTTCATGCTTTTAACTACTATGTAAGTAAAAATGGCACATATCATTACAGGAAATGCGGAAAGCCCTATCTACCTCTTCAAAATTTTAAAAGGAAAATCTTAAAATTTATATAGACATTTAATGCAAAATTATACAACAAAAATATAAGCTTGTGGATCCTGTTTTACTTGTGCTGTAGGAATACGCACTAATTTTCAATATAATTCTAAATAATGCTTCTGAAATGTTAGACAGGGCTTTTTGCGTTTTGTATGACGATATGTTATCGCTCGTATTGTTCATTTAATTATCACTCTAGTAAAAAGTCGAGCCCTTACTAAAATTTAAATTTATCTTTCCTCTCGTGGCTTTTGTTTTTATTCATATTTATTTTAAAGCTGAAGCGCGTGCTAAACGTTGCATAGATACGATAATTAATTAAATAATTGTGGGAACTTGTTTTTTAAATGTTTTGCTTCATCTGTGGCACAGTGCACAGATAGACGCTGCCCCATAGATCCGTACAGTGCGCAATAAATAATCAATTTAGTTTACAAATTATTTCATATTGTGTTCGTTATTGTACTCATCCTACAAATTTAGTTGTTTATTTTTCCTTCATTTCCATTTCCATTTTCTTTTATTTGTCAATTACTGCAGTGGACGCAAATTTATTTTGATTATTTCAAGTTGAAATGGTTGTTTAAGCGATGATGTCAATGACTCAAATTAATCCTTTAATTAGTGGTTTTATGTTCTACTATATGTATTTCACTTTAATATGGCCAAATTATTTAAACGCTTTGAACAGAGAAAAGTACTCAATTTTAAAATTTGGTTCGTTTCGCTGAACCCTTCTCATTGTATGTTTGCTTTTGTTTTAAATTAGTGTTCTAGTTTTTATTTTTATGGCATTAAAGAATGCTCGTCCAATTAATAACTTTTCGTCTTTCCAAAATGCAATTGCGAGAATCTATGAAATATGACTGTTGATTTTAGACATAATTAATATATAAAGAAAATATATTTTTCCTCAATATTGGTAAACGATAAAATACTTAAAAGTGTACCACAAATAAGTGTCTTTTATGATTCTATCTAAGTCAGTTTTTTTTGTCATAAAATTCTGAACAGAAACATGAACTAACAAGTTTTCATAAAATTGTTGGGTTTTGAAATAAATATCGTTTATATTTTCAATAGGAACCTGCTTTAGTCGTTAATAACAGTATTTAAATATTTAATTTCATCATCTTCTTGACTATTGTCTTGAGTAAATAAATAAAATTTGAAAGCGATAAACCAACGATGTTTATGTGAGAACATGAAATCGATTTCAAATATTTTCTACGAAAAAAAATTTTAATGTGAAGTCACATATCTTTTGGCTACTCAAAAAATATTCCACAGCTGGTTACGTTCACGATTGTGTAAAATTTAATAGGAACAGAGGAAGGCTTCATTCTACCACGGCAAGCATGTATGGTTGCGACAAGCAAATTCTTGTTTAATAAGAAAAGCAAATGCTTCGGTGAGCAAAAACATTTTTAATATTAAATAGTGTCTGTCCCTTTTTAAAATGGGTGTTGATTTTGCTTTGTGTGTAAGTGGCACTTCTTTAAATTTCGATTATTAAAAATCAAGCGTTTTCAAAAAAAGTCTTCTTCTGCGACGAAACATTATTCATGTGATTCCTGAGATCATAGATCCAACTCTTCTTCCATAGGTCCCATGTCATAAAAATTCATGAAAAAGTGCATTCTCAATAAGTCGCCTCTTAAGAATACAAATTATTCATCTTAACAACTGACATGGGAGACTAAAAGACTTAAAAATCGAACAACAGTAATAAAACTCCCAGCTCTGCAATCTAAGCATTTGAACAGTTTAATAAAAATGCATGACAACCTGAAGCAGTTTTATTGAATGAAATGTTTTTACAATTGTCGAGTACAACTTTTGTGTACGTGAGCGAGTGTTTCCGTTTGTAGGAATGAATGAAAGATGAAAACAAATATTTGAACAAATAAATAAATGAATGAAATAGATGGATGAATGGAATGACACTCAGTCAATAACAAAAGGAACATCAACAAAGAAACTGCAATAATTTATTGGTACTTTTAAAATAAAATGGAAAAAACTTTGTTACAAAACAATTTATAATTTCACGAAATGTTAATTAAAATTTAAGTGTTTTTTTTAAATGGTTTGTTATGCCGTGTAATTTTCCTAAATTTTTTATTTTTCATTATTATAATTCTGTTTCCTTTGGCTCGTTTAATAAACATTTTCATTATAATTCCCAATGTTCTTTATAAGTGTAATAAGAAAGAAACAAACAAACGAATGATGCAAATGATGGACTGACTATAAAAATGCTAAAGAGCGCCTTATTAGCATACAATTGGAAAAACACACACAAACAACAAACAAAAAAATCTATAAGAACAAAAATATAAATACAGGGTGGTTGACATTTAATGCTTTGCTTTGCTTAAAATAGTCGTACATATCGTTTTGTTTCAATATTTATAACATAAATTCGAATTTATCTCTAGAGAGAGAAGAAGCTGTCCCAAGACAAGTCACGCGACTGGTTTATAAAAGGAATTCACCTGCCACAACTCACGAACGTTTAGTTTCACTCATATCTTCTGCAGCCATAAAACAGAAATATTCTATTCACCGAGAAAATACCAGAGTCGCTTATCAAAATCGCAAAATTTTGTTAATCTGTTTATAATTGATTTTAATAATTATTAAAATTATAATTATTACATAAATCATTAATAATTAAAAATTTTTTTCAAAAAAGCATACACCCAGAGAAAAAATGACTCAATACGTGCTCAAATTGACCACAATCAGTGTCAAAAGTGTATCAACAACGTTTGTGGTCAAGTTGAGCACGCCGTTGTCAAATCGACAACGAAATGTTGAAAACGTAGACGTTGTCAAACAGAGCACAAACGGGTTCAACGACAACGTATTGGTGTCAAGTTGAGACCATTCCGTTGTCAAATTGACATTATGTCGTTGTTGAAGTGACACCGTGACGGTGTCAAATTTGCAACGATATGGTGTCAATTTGACACCATTCGTTGTGGATTAATAAATTTCCGTTCCTTTTCCAATCTATTCCCATTAAAATAACAATTCAAGTTATTGCTTTAAATTTTCAAAAGTATTGAAATTCGCGTACGAATTGAAAACAAAGCGTTGTCAATTTGTACACGTTCGTTAACAAATTGACACCGGCGTTGTCAAAATTCAAAATTTGACAACAAAGCGTTGTCAACTTTTACACATTCGTTAACAAGTTGAAAACCAAGTACCAATATTTGACAACATACTGTTTTCAATTTGAACACGTTTGTTTAAAAATTGACAACAAGCGTGGTCAAACATAAGTGACAACGTAGGGTGCAAAATTGACCACGAACGTTGTTGATTTTGCAACGTCTTTTTTCCCTCAGTGTAGAGGAATAATACTTTAAAATCTTCCCATTACCTTTTCTACTTAATGAATTCTTTTAGCACTTTAATTACAATAATGAAGTGCATAGAATTTTTCATACAGTTTTGGTTTCCGTAAAAGTTTAACTTCACGATTAGAACATTTTCCCCGCGGAATATAGGGATTAAAAGGGGTTCGTGTCCCATTCGAATACTTTCACTGAAGTCATTCCATAGTAATTGAATATCACGTGTTATCGGGTACAGGTCTCGTTTGTATTATTGGTTCCAATTTTGTCCATCCGATTTCTTTGTCAGAACCACTTGTAAATCATGCCCAAAGTCTAAATGCCTTGACTTTTTAATATTAATTAAATTGTGCAGTTTCGTTCTTCCCAAGATATTATAAGACATTATTTTTAAACTTTCACTGAAATGAATAAGAAGTTTAAACAAATAAAATCGTAACAAGAACCTATTGATCATTTTATTACTTTACGTGGGCTGGATATTTTCCAATTCCAATTTTAACAATTGTGTCAATGTAAAAATAATTATTTAGAGTGTTGATAACTTTCGTTGTTGTTTTTTTTTTGCGCAGGCGCTCGCACATTTGGTTAACCGTCATTGATTTAACACACACAAATTATCGCTGATAAGAACTGGCCTGATTTTGAGAAAAATATAGTGCTGAAATCATGCTGCTTTGCTTCAATAAAATTTTCAAAACGGTGAATTTAATTTTGCCAAACATTTGCGTTTTACAAAATAATTTTGTTTTTGGAAACCAAGTTCTTATTGCAGTACCCTTTACAAGCCTTTGCTTATTGGGAAGATTTCTACCAATGAAAAGGCTAAAGTTAAATGTGAACTAAGACCCTGGTTAACGAAATTGTGGAATGATCAAAAAACCTGACTAGCGCATTTTCACAACTAGCTTTTCAATTATTTTCTCTTTCAAATAATTTTTAGAATATATTTTTAAATCTTTTCTCCTGCGCCTTGTGTACTTTGGATTTCTCAATTGATTTTTAAAGCATTTCATAGTTTATCACAAAATTTTAATTATTTGTGCCGTTGGAAGAGTTAAAGGTGTGTTTGGCTGACATTTAGTTACATATATTTGAAAAAAAATATATATATATATACATATACATATAGACGACCAACACCGAGGTAAAGTGCTCTCTGTTACTGTTTTGGTTCTTTGTGTTTCGTTTTCATGTGCCTGCATAATATTTGTTTCCGCTCAGAATCACAAAAAGACATTTAAAAAAGGAAATATAAATTTGCAAAATTTATGACCGATTGTTACGGGTATTTAAACGAAATAAGTCGACTTTACAAACTAAATTAAAAAAGTCGTTTTAATTAAAAGGTGCACGATTGACAATCATGATCAGATGACACAATTGTAATTTGATTGTCATTCCGAACGTGCAACGAAATTCGTTTAACTAAATTAAGAAACGACAAAACACAATTCAGTCGAAAGAAGCATAATTTTTCAATTATGAAATAAAGACTTGTTCATGTAATCATTCGTTGTGGTTGCATATAAAATGCAATCGCTTGTGTTTTTTAAGGAAAACGGCTTAAAGAGATTGCATGTGAAGAAAGTATCTCTGAATTCTTTGCTGATTTCACAGACGCGATAGTAAATTCTTTACACTAAGGACTATATAATTGCAGGAATAAAATTATTTACTTTAATAAATTCTGAAAGTGAAACTAAAATCAGGAAATATATTTACATATTTTTAATCTGCGACAACAGTTGTTAAAATCTTCAATGCAAAATTAATTTACTCGCAAATAATAATTCTGTTACTCATTTTCGTAGCTTTTTCAGTACGATGAATAATAATAATAATAGAAATAATAATATAAAGACGTGTGGAATACTGGCCTGGTCATACGAGATAATATTTTTTTATTTGAGCTTTAACTTCCAATCAATTGCACACTTTGCTTGTAACAACACAAAATAAAGTTGAACATTAAACTTGTACTAAGTTTGTGCTTATGTTTAGGTGTTTTCTGTGAATTTATAATATTTAATATTAGAGATTCAATATAAAATAAGTAAACTTTTGCTGGAAGCAAAAACGTTTTCAATACTTTCATAATAAATGGTCGGTATAATAAATGCTCAAATACAGATAAAAACTTACTGCGAAATAAGTGGATGCCCTGAGCATCCAAAAGCAATCTTTTTTGCAAAAAAGTTAATGTTTATTTTCACACCATTCTTCGCTATTTTATTGCGGCTCCATTATAAGTAGTTTTTTGGGTAAGAAATTTTTGAATTATGAGAAATTTGGCACCGTTCTGAAACTTGTTACAGAATTCCAAAATAACTTCTTCAAAATGTTTGGTAAAATAACAATTTAATAATTTTTTTTGCTCATCTACAGTATTTGTAAAACTTTTTTACAAAAAAAAAAAATATGAAATATGAAAGAGAAAGAGAAATTTTTAGTAAATATAGTTTAAAAAAAAACTTAAAAACATGATCCTTAAGAAAATCGAACTAAAAAGTAAAAATAAATTTTAAAATAAACATGAAACAATGATGAACGCTTTTTTTCACAATAATACTTGTTTTTAATTCATGTTTCAAAATTTAGTTTGTAGTTCGATTTTCCCAAATTAACGTGTTTTTATAATTTCATAGTTTAATGTGCTTCGAAAGCGTGGAAAAATACTCACACAGTATGAAAAGATAAGACCATGAACCACACCAACAATCTTGCACGGGTGCACTGTGACGTATGAGTAACATTATTTATAATATTAAGTACATGCATGAAAGCACATTAAAAAATGGAATTATATACAAATAAACACACAAGCGATGGTAATAAATAAAAAGCATTTAAAACTTTAGCGTTCACAGCCAGCGACGTGTCATTTCAAAAATTTATTTAAAATGTTTTCTTGTTACTAATATTTTGTTGTTGCTCGAACTAAACAATAAGTTTATGTTAAGGAATATTATATTCACAAATATCATATATCTCTTTTATATTTCTTCTTGCAGATAAAAACTAAACAAATTCGCTGTTATTCCACCCCCCACCAGTAACCTTTGTAGAGGTCACTAAGCAAACCAACAGTACAGTGCAGTGCTCAGTCGACCGACTGTCAATTAAAAAGTAAAAAATAAAAATAATAGTAGTTTCTAAAAACAATAACAATAATATAAACAATAACAAAACATGTGTTCATAAACGGTATTCTTACGTTTGTTAAAATAGTACAACAGGCAGAGCAATAGAACGGAAGAAAAAAAAATTGATAAATCAATGCTGTCACAGAATATGAAAACAAAACAAGAATTTATTGACAACCTATTTCTTTTAGCATAATTTTCCATTATTTAAACCAAGAAAGAACCTTCTTCTTCCAACTAAATGAGTCAAAGTCAAGAACGGGCAGAGCCGAGTAAAATAATAAGAAATCTTTCGAAATCCATTTACGAAAATAAGTATCAATTAAGATAAATATACACTGCAACAATACAAACAACAAAGAGCTTCTATTACATCCTAAAAACCTTAAAAACAAACAAACAAACAATCAAACGTTCTGGTTTATTAATGTGTGCGAGTGTGTAAATAATGATTCGACGTTGTTGACAATAAACACTATCATCCTCATTTTTCCCCATCGCCAACAAAAGTGAGTGGAAATTATTAAGTTTTGGCTTTCGTACGAATGGCTTAAGGCAGCCAGGAAATATTCTACATCAACTTTCAGAAACGTTTAAGTTAAATTAACCAAAAAAAAAAAAAAAAAAACAAAACTAAAAATAAACCCTATAAATTACTGCGTCAAAACCAGCGATTCATCATGTCGGAATATTCTTCATTTGAATTGGGATCGGTCGACAGACCACCGAATCGTTTCCAAGTGAATCCAGTTAATCACAAAAACAACAATGACAAAGTGACTGCTGCAGCTGGAACACAGGCTGATGAACCACATGAAGTGTATCGTCGCTTAACAGGGCTTGACGGGGAGCCCATTGAGGACGATCAATTTAATGAGGATGCATCACAAATTCTTAAAGCGCAACAACAGCTCAAAGTTCAAAGGTAAGTGTGACTTTTATTTTAATTCGTTTCTATTATTCAAAACGCCTCATTAGAATTATTAATGTGAACGGGTTAGCACCTGGTTCCAATGTTGGCGTTTGGTCCCGCAAGAACTACAGCGCATGTTAAATATTTATAGAAAAGAGCCATTGGCTGGGGTATAATGCGTCAGTAAAACTGGTGATAAAGTCGTTAAATTTTTGTCAAGTAGAAATAAAATTCTATTTCCTTTCTTATTAAGTATTTATAAAAAACACACACGTTATAGATTAACAAATTAGGAATGTTAATTCAAGTTTGAAAGACCGTGGGATCGAATTTTAGTTAAGACATGGATGGATCAATTAAATGTAAAAATAAGTGAATATTAATTTCTTAGTCTTTTCGCATTATTAACTACAAACTTTTGTCGTAAATAATTTCTGTGAAAATGTTTGTAAGCAAAACCGCCGGTGTTTTAAATCTTCAATCAAAACTAAAACTCAAGTTGTGAATCCTTCCAGAATTGAAGGTATTATTTGATAGTTATTTATTTGAAACTGCCTAAAATACCAATTACATAAATATTTTTGGATTAATCGGAGTTTATCTATTTAGAAACGTTCAATATTACGGGGCACAGTGAAGCTAAATACCTGTTACCCTAAATTGAATGCGCGAAACTCCTAGATCAACCTTCAAATACCAACAAAAACTTAGAGGTAATGGAGGAGGGAGATGCTTATTTACCTTCCACAAAAAGATCAAACAAAACAATTGGTTTCACAGGCATGATCACTTATTCGAAAATGCTTCCTCTGTTGTTGACTTTGGATACAAGTTATAAAAAAAATCATCTTAACAAGCGTGACTTAAGCGTGGCTGCATCAAACACCTGACTATTGGCACTTCTTGGTTGGGAGGCCACACTGTGAAATATTCCTGTTTAATCTCAAAAATGGTCTTGACCTTTCTCTTTTGATAACTTTTTGACCTAATTATTTTATTTTGCTGGGCAACTCCACACGTGAGAATATTATTAATTCCAACATAATCTGGAAGAAGCACCGAATGTTCTAGCCAATTTGTTTTTTTTTAATACTCTTTCAAAATGTTTAATTTCAATTCAAAAATGCTGTTTTAATATTTTGCAATATGACCTATTAAGCTCATTGTGCGGAGTTCAAGATTGAATTGCGGTTATTAAGGATACTTTATCCTCAAAAAAACTAGTACAATTTGGGCAAAAACTTTTTCAGCAGAGAGAATATTTGAAAAAAATAATATTCCCATAATAATTGTACGTAAATTTGAAACGCTCATTTCTGCAATTATTATTAAAGTAATTTAAACTTCCATAAATTATTAGCTTCATAAGAAAGTTTTTCTGGCAACTGCAAAAAAAAGATATAAAAATTTAAAACCATATAAAATAACCACATAATTTGTAAAAGGCACGTAATTGAGTTTATTTTTCTCCGAGCAAGAATTGCATGGTGAATGAAGGAAATAATGGGAATCCGCTATAACAAACAAAGTCGAAAAGTTTTTTTTATAGAGATAAATGCGCAGTACATCTCAATCCCAGAAACAATTTTAAAGTTCCTTAATTTTAAACTTTATCTCTTGAGGAAATACTGAGACCAAATTCCAATCGCAATCGTGACAACCACAACACCTACGACTACAAAACACTTGAAATATCATAAACTGAAAGCGTGTCGATACCAGTAATGAAATGATGTGATGTGACGTGACGTGAAAAAGCAATTAATTTGCTGGAATGAAGATTGTAGCAGATATTATGGCATTTTTTTCAGTCTTGCATTCCTTTTATCTTTGTTTTATATCCTTGTCGGAAGGATATCTGTTGAATATGTCATGAAAAAAAAACAAATAAAAAGACAGAGAAATGCTTTTAGATCTAGAGGCAAATTCGAGGTTAAGGAGTAAATTGGCTGTCAAGTGATGAAAAGTCAAGATTTGAACTGTCATTCTTTTACATTTATTTAGTAAAAGTTGGAAAATTTTAACTATGGAATACTTTTGCCAAAAGGATTTTTGAGTTGTGAAAATTTACTATTAAAATTGTACAAATTTTACTGCATCTCTTCGTAAATTTCGATTCTCCTGAGACCGCTGTACTGCTGCTACAAAAATAAGTGAAGCTTTGTTGCAGGTCCTCTGTCCTACTGGGGCTAGACATTATTAAAATAATAAAAACAACTTTGTGTTTAACGCAATTTACTTCCTAACCTCAACTTTGCCCATCTTTATTGATACTTTCTTCTTTGCCGACTTGTTTTGTTTTTGATTCGGCGTTGGCTAAAAATAAATTCAAAATCCACAGAAAGTTACACTCTGCTCAGGCTTCTATACACTTCTTGAACTGCACCAAAACTCAATATAGAATTAATTTTTTTCGAGAAGAGTAGGGAAATGAAAGTAAAAAATTGAAGTCTGTAAGGAAAATATAAATACTGTGTTGAAAGCCGCTTTTTAAAATACTTTAATTCTAATTCTAATATTGCAACTCTGGTGTTTAATGATAGATCGATTAACTTGACAATTGAAGTTTTTGGAAGCAATATGACCTCCTCTTTCACAATTATGTTTTTACGCGGAACTGGTGCCTTTTCGCAAAGTTCTTTTACAAAAATTTGTTTAACCTTAAAGAGGGGAATTTTCAGTAGTCGTTTACCAAGACCTACACGTGCCCCGAATATCAGCTCTCTAAGCCATCGCGTTTTGGAGGGACTTGAATACACTAAAGGGAAAACTAGGCCCCTCGATAAAACTGTTCCACTTTCCGATATTTACCATCAGTTCCTTTCAGCGTAGTAAATCGGAAACCTTAAATATTCTACAAATCAGTGGAAAATACTGCGGGTTATTACATGTGACCTGCTTCCAACGAATTAATAAGTGGATATTTCGATGTTTAATAATTTAATATTACCAACGCAATTATTGAAAATATTGTTGTAATTTAAATGCGTTGTAGTTTAAATACTGTCCAATTTTTTGTTTCTTTTTATTCACATAATTTGATTAATACATCCTTCAACTGTTAACGTATTAGCACTGCCAAAACAAGGATATCTTTTTACATTTTTCACATGCTTTTAAATCTAAAAAAAAGGATCTCTTCGCAATGAGATTTTATTGATGAAATCCACTTCGAAACGTATCATCAGTTCCATTATCACTGGGATGGATACAAATATATTGAATAACATATTTTTAAAGTTTTCTTTTATTTTCGCATTCTCTCTATTTAAATTTAAATATATAACCCAGGCAAAATAAAAGGAAGTTTCTGTATGTCGAATACACTTTGAAATAAGTATTTTTTTCCAATATATTTTAATACGTAAACATTTCTGTTGCTTTTAAATTATCTTCTTTTAATGAGATGACAAATCGAATTAATTTTATTACTTCTACGAATGCTGCTGGTTGTTGCATTAACATTTATTACGCGTCTATATTGGATTTTTTCATGTGAAAATCTTCATATAAAGGATATACGCTATGAGAACTAACTTCGCCAGGGCATTGGAAGCTATCTCGTCTATAGGAGTATTAGATAGGAAACATATCTTAATACAAAATGTCAAGAGTTTGTCTATGTTGGGTTCCAACACACATGGCATAATCGGCAATAAGCTTTCAAATGAGCTGGCGAACAAGGCCACAACGTGGCAGACAACAACCCGTATTAACACAAAGATTTTTATAGCAACGAGCATTGAGTTACTAAATAGGGCAAATACAGTTCACAAGACGCGGTGTAATAAGAACGTGCCCTAAATTTGTACCAAATGCGTTTAATTCACTTTCTTCTAGATATAAAGAAAAAATTGTAGTGCGAAATGCAAAAATTCTCGGAAATCTATTATCGTCATGTTTAATATAAATTTCAGACCCTCAAGACAAAATTAGTGACTTGAATATTAAAATAAATACATTTTTCACATCGCATTTAAATACTTATTTAAATAAATTTACTTTATGTGGCATTAGAAAATTGTTCTGTTCAGGGAAATTGAATTTGAGAGTGACCCTACGCGCTTTTTAAGGAAGTTAATGTTGTTAAACTAATTCAGATATTGCCACTAGATATGTAATTGAAAACTTATTCTGCTTCTTTATCTTCCGTCCTTTTGGAAATAAAAACAATTGAAAACTGAAAGAGTATCTTATCTGCTTTTTTTTGTTCATTTAAATGAAATTTTTAATAAATAATTTCGTTTCATCTTAAGGCTAAAATGGATTTCATTTTCATAACTTGAGAGCGATTAAAAATGACAACTCGGTGTTATAGATATTGTCAATATATTTTTAATTAAAAAGTCTTTTGTTTTAATTAGAAACATATTCCTTATCGGCCTAATTAAGAAAACTAATTAAATCTTTGGAAAGAAAATTTTGAATGGAGATTTTTTAAATTAAATATGAATAATAACCAAAGCACGTAGATTTCGTCGTACGTTATGCGCGTTCTTTTCTCTATCTGCACAAAAAATAGTTCAAATTCAATCAAAGTTCAAATGGTTTTTTCACTCTCGTGCTGAGAAATTAGGAAAAAAAATTTTGTATTCTGCATATCTGCATAAAAATGCTTTGTGAATCATGTGTGTTTCATAGATATTGATTAACAATAAAATAGTTATACGTGAACTAGAAAACATGTGGCGTATTTAAATACAAGATTAAATGTTTCACAAACTATTTTATCTTTTATTTTATAAAATTCCCTGTAAACCAAACATGTATGGGCATGCAAATGCGTGCAGCAACATTAAAATTGTTAAATGTGCGTTTTTTGCCAGGCAACCAAAATTTTTTGCCAGGCTATAATCTGGAATTAAAGTGTGAAGCATTTAATTCAAATTTAAGTTTTATTGTTGGATTTGATTTTTTCATTGTAAAACAGATTTTTCCACATAAATTGTGTTTTATGCTGAATACAAAAGCGAATATTTTATTTAGGAAATATGCAGTAGCGCGCGCATAAATAGAGATGCAAATAGATATGTTTTCGAATTTATGAGATATATATATATATATATATATATATATATATAGATATATAGAATGTTGCAATATATCCACTAATTGAATCGAAACACTGGTCGGGATGAAAGACCAGCAGCTTTTTTGTTGCTCAATATTTTGATTCTTGGTAAATTTATATTTGGAGCACTGGGGTTGGTGAATAAAATGACATCGATTTTATTCAGTTGATCACTCATATGATTAGAATAAGAATTAGAAAACGTTATATTAACAACAATAATTTAACTTGTGAATGTTTCTTATAATTTAAAAAATTTTTATTATTTTTTTTGGAAAAGACATATTCATTTCTTCTTTGTTTGACTACTTTCTAGAACTATTCCAAAGAATAAATATGACATACTTTGTGGAAGAAGAAGGAGAATATATTCTTCTCAGGCTCTTCTCAGACTCTCTCTCTCTCTCTCTCTCTCTGACTTGCGTAAACTTTGGGAGCGGGAGCAGTTTATGTTAAAGTGGAATGCCCTCTGGGACGTCCGATGTATTAGAATTTATATTATAAAAAGATTATCAATAACTCTGTACCGTTTTGCTTAGATTGAGTTATTTTGTGGTACTCAATCTTCCAATTTTACCGTCTTTTACTGTGCGATATGAGAGTGTATTTGTGGAATCCGATACGCTACCCCAATACTTTATGGAAGAAAATCGATATTCGCTGATTTTCAGAGCTTTATAAAAAGGAAACGTGTTGGATAATGCTTTCGGTAGGAGTCGGCTTTTCTATAGCCGAGAAAACCTTGCACTCTTATGTACATAGAACTTGTCCCCCTCAGCAATAAATTCTTGCAAACTTGGTTTTGAGGTGTTGCAAACTTGTCTTTGTATTTAATAAAGTTCATCATGAATGCCACTTCTGTGTGATGTTGTGGCAGACAAAATGTTTAACATGGTTTCATTCAAATATCTATGTCAAGATGACGCCCCTCTCCAACTTTTTTGCAGCGCATGAGTCCGTTGGCCCATAGCGTAGCAGATTTAATTAGTTCTTAGCCCTTCTCATTACAATTTCTGTTCATGCTCTTTTATGGTTTACATTTCATAGAGCATGTAGTTTTACTCGTAATTAAAACTTTTTCTAGCGAAGAACAAAATGAGAATGTTTTTAATATAAATTTTTTGAATGGAAAGATATTCTTTTTAAATAAATTTCGGTGTAGTTTTTTGTTTTAGTTTGCATTAATTTTGGTACTCTATTACGCTTCGGTTGCTAGCGTGTTCCACAACAAGTGCATGAAGAGAAAACGGTCATTATTAAAAAATTCCATTTTGCATAATTCGTATATTTACAATTTATGAAAACAAGTCAAGTATGAAATTATCTATTGACCTCGTATATTAATTACATTTTTATTTTTATTTTTATTTTTATTTAAATTTAATTTAAATGTGTTTGTTTTAGCTGAAAAACAATTTTGTTTACTTTGTCTTGGGTGTTAAAGATATTAGCAGCCGTGGCATAATTATTTAATATATACAAATTTCTCCCAAACCATTATTATCAGGCCAAAGCTCGTTACATTTAATTGGAAAATAATTGGAAATGAGACAGTACTGCCGGACTCAAGAGAAAAATTTTCTATGATTAATTTCCAAATAAACGTTAGATCATGAGATTAAAAAATATCACTTATTGAGAAAAATATAGTTTTTTTTGCTGATTCAAGGAATTTTACATTAAACAAATAAAAAAAATTATTCCATTCCAGTAACACTGTAACCATCAAATGAAGGGAGCATCAGCAGTGTTCATAAATAGAAGAAACTTAAATATCCCAAAAATACTTCGACACATCCAAAATACTGTACGTTGCGTGTAATATGTGAAGACCGAACTGAGAATCGGAAATTAGACTAGATACAATATTTTATAAATAAAACAATAACATATTATTTCCGTGATCACTATTGCAACCCGACATCGGATCTTTTAATAGTTCGCAAAACTTAAATTCTTTTAGCTGTTAAAATGTGTAGATGGTTCGCTATAAAGCGAATTTTTAATAATTCAGTAGAATGAATTTTTATGTCTAGAATAAAAGTAGAAGATTTTGCATAATTGGTTTAAAAATACTAAAAAAATTAATTTTAAGAAAATTGCACAAAAAGGTTAAAAGTTAACTTAAAGATCAGCTTAAAACAACAATGAACTAAAATAGTGCACAAAGCGATTACACTTTTTTCCGCAATAATACTTTTATTTTGGCTCCTGTTCTTTCAAGGTGATTCCGAAATTCATTTTCAACTTTTTAGTTCGATTTCCTTAAAAAGCGTGTTTATAAGTTTATTGAACCCAATTTTTTATATGCGAAGGCGTGTAAAAATGCTCACACTGTAGGAGAAGACAAGAACATATGCCACACCAAAAACTTTGCACGAGTACTCTGCGATGTATGAGTAACATTATTTTTTATATTAAGTATACGCATGGAAGTAGAGCCAGACACATACAAAAAAAAAAGGCATAAAAGTGAAGCCAATAAAAGCGAAGAGGACTAAATTATGAAATTGCACAACAATCGATTAAGAACTGTAAAACCGACTAGAAGTTATTCCAACAAGGAATCTTTGAAGTTCCTTTTTCTTTGAATATCCAAAACGAAATGTTTTATTGTTAACAAAATTAGTATGGAAATTTGTAGCTTCTGTTGGAATGTGTGTGCGTGTTAGTGAGTGGGGCTAAATTGTATGTCATGAAATAAGTCCTCAATAAATATTAATTATGAATTTTAATTTTAACTTTTTTGTTAATCTTTTGTTGGGAATAAAATGTTTCGCTAGGGCAGAGGATATTACCAAGCAAAAAGAAAACAGTTTGCTTATTTTTTTACTTTTCGTTTATGTTCTTCTTGTTTCATTTTGGCCATGTAAACTTTGGTTATTGAACATATTTATTTGCAAAGCTGTGATGAAACATTTTATGTTGACTTTCCTAATGTTTGTAATATTGTGCGTATGAAACAAGAGATTCAAACGGAAACGGAAAAGTGGAATTTGAATGAACTAAAAAAATACAATCGAAACAAAAATTCACTGAGGAAAATTATGAATAAGATATTGTGTGTCAACGGTGATTAATTTGCAGCAAGTCTAAGATATTTTGTTGTTGTTTTTGACTTTCCAAATGCGTCATTAAAGTATCAAACGATCATTGTTTTCGTTATTATTGGAATTCATAAAAGAAATCGTGGTTTATTGTGGCTAGAGCTGGAATTTTAAACGCATCTTCTGCCAGTAAAAGATACAAAATTAAGAAAAACTCAAGTCTTGTAAGATATTTTCTCGACTTGTGAACTGTTTTTAAATGCCCTCGTTGCCGCTGCGGCTGGTAGATAGCAACGTTGAGCTGTTGGTCTAGTTGTCGATGATACTTTCCGACTGGATGTTTTTTGAATACAAGCAAATCGCTTCGTATACAGAGTCTTTTGTGATTTCTGTTATACGTTGCGTTTTATTTAAAATTTAGCTGAAGAAAAATGCGTGTTACTTTGGTCTAATTTTTTAAGCTTCTGAATATATTGATTTTTGTTTTATTTAGTAAAAGTATTATATTTTCTGCTCTTAAACACAAACAAAATTAATAAATGAATTCAATTTGTCATAGTTATTTTCAGAATACAGTGCGAACTCGATTTGCGCTCAAAAGTTAAAGTTATTCTGTTTCATTTATGCGATTTCTCTCTACTTTCACTTCCTTATTCAGATAACGCAATAAACTTTATTCATCTACGAAAGTTAATCAAATACTGATCTGGATTCGTTCACAATTTGATATTAGACGTTAACAACACCTTTTTCTCTTCTGTTTATTTGCTGCTACTAGAAAAATAATATGAATTTAAATTTGTATCAAAACTCTTATGTGATCCGCTTCAAAGTTGTCCCCTCAGATATATTACAGTTGGGCTAGAGTTTTTCCAACTCCTCAAACCAGTTCTGTCATGGAATTTTCGTCAATTCGGTATATATCTCAGTCGTCGCAAATCTCCGCCCTTTCATGAGTCTATTCAATCTTGGGAGCATGAAAAGTTTACAACGGGCTAAATCTGATAAACACAGTAGCTGAGACATGACTGCAGTCTTGATATATTTTTCCCGAAACTTTTCCAATACCGAATCTTCTTTTATCCATCACAATTTTCATATTCTCAACCTTTTCGTTGTGCCCGGCACAAATTTAGCCGAAATTCTAATATTTACCATATCTTATGAACAGACCGCATATATAAAAATAAGCCGCAAGCACATACGAGCGATATTATTTTTTGTTGGCCATTTCGTTTATGTGTAAAACATTAATTTTACAAGTTTGCTTAACAATTCACTTTTTCATGTTGAAGGAATTAATGTCAGGTAAAGACGTGTTATTACAGTCAGTTATTGCTGATCAGCTGTTGCCTTTTTATAGCAGAAGCAACAACCCCGATTTCCCCTCGTTTGCGCCAATCGAGGTTGTATCGTACGAGTATTATTCCATTTGCGATGCCATCTGTACACCAACAGTTAATAGATGGCGAACGGTATGAGTAACAGTAAAATTAATTATTATTAATACTTTCCCATATCTGGAAGTCGGCAACGTACATCTACAAAGAATTATTAACTTGTTCCGATAAAAGTAAATACAACTGACACACACATATGCGATGTAGTCGTGTTTGCGTATATTTCTGTATGTAAATATGTGCATGTCATCAAAAACAATATGTATTTGGGGTTTTTTTTTAACTTTCACATAAAATACAGAACGCTGGGAAAGGAAATTAATCTTTTCTACTGTTTGTGATGTTCGTGGATTATTCTCATAATGGTTAGAGGCAGATCGATGTATTTCATTATTCTGCACGCGTCGTTATTGTAATGACAATGTATGTATGTGTGTTGGCTTTTGGGATATTTTAGATTAAAATATAAAAATTACCTCTGAATAACGAGACACACACACACACACACACACACACTTATATATATATATATATATATATATATATATATCTATTGAGTGTTTTGATGCTCAACAATAAAACAACAACATCCCAGCAAAAAGTCATGTCACATTGCTAGGCAATAAAAAAGTATTGCGACTTCGCTGAAGCGCATTCGTGGCTGATATTGATGGAAACCAGAAGTGATATAAAGTAAAGAAAGTATTTTGCCTTTACAAACCTGCTAAAATATTTGCTGGGATATATTATCACAAAAGCAAAGTAAGTTTGTGAGTTTCAAATAATAAGGATTCACACAATATTTTTATGTTTCGAAAGGTCAACTACTTCTAGTTAAATTTTCTGACTCATTCAGAACAGTTAAGGCTGCTTCATGGTTTATAAAGCCAAATGAATGTTTGGCTTAAAACCAAAGTTGTCATGTCAAATTATTTCCATTCATATTGAATCTTGCATGTATTTGTTAGCGTTGTCAAGTCGCAGCTTTTTGCATTATTTTTAGTGCTTTTTCGATACATCAACATGAAAAACTCTAAACTGTTGCTGGGTGTTTTTAAAATAAATTTTGGTCGTGATGGTGCTACTAAAACCAACAATCCAAATGGATTTTTTAAATCATGAATGCGTTTCGTTATTTGTTCTTTACATATTAAATTACTAAATTTTAGATTTTTGTCCAGCTCCAATCGGCTCATTTTTTAAAAAAATTTCTTCTTGTTGTCTAAGACTTTATATGTAATTCAGATTTTTTCTTAAAAAAATTTTACTTTGCCAAAGTCGTTTAGATTTGCATGTAAAATTGCTTGGAATTGAAAAAAAAGAAACAGCAAGGGAAATAAAATTAAGCGATGAGAGAAGAACATCCAAGTCCGTAATCACATCCTATTTCTTTGCCTGTGCTGAAGCGAACTAACGAGCGGTGCTACCCGTAGTAAATACGCATGACGGGCAATAGTGACTTCCGTGAACTTTGACTTCAAAAGCAAAAAAATATGCCCAAAATATATTTCCATCTGTTTTTTTTTTGTAACTGCAATTACTTTCCTCTATGTATTTATGATTTCATTCATGAAAATGATATTAAAAAAAATTTATAGTTTTTATATAGATTTTATTGCTTTTTAAAATTTAAGAGTTGACAACGCTGTTTGTGAGGTTCATAAGGTTGGAGGAATTTATTAAATAAAGTTACACAAACAAACAGAAATAAACTCATAATTTCATTAAGATTTAAAATAGCTGGAATGGAAAATGTGCTCTAGGAGTTCAACATCACTCGCCTTTTGAATATATAAAAATTAAAAACCATAAAAATTATAATTTTCATGGAAACGTCAGATAAACTCTTTGCAGATAGTCAGTCATCTGTAAAAAGATAATAAATGATTTCATTCTAATTATTGTTGCAGGTTTTGGATTTCTAAACTTTTGTGGATGATTTTTTGCGTTCATTAAAAATTTTATTTAAATATTTATAATTGCAAAGAGTTTCAAATCCCTTTTTGAACCTTAAAACTGAAATTGATTCAAGCGGCAGCCAAGCAAGATGTCATTGACTTTTATAATAACTTTGTAATTTTTATTAGTAGTTTTCGATGCTGGAAGCGTGTCCAGGGTTGGGGAGTGTGTTATTTGAAAAATTTTGTTTTTTGTACCTTAAAACCGTTTGACATTAGAAAATTTTTAAATCGCTTGTAAAGTTTCTTGAGTTTGTTGACTCATAACACCGACATTTCCACATGGATTTGGAAGAATTTTTCTGCTTCTAAATTTTCTTATTTCTTATTTGTCACTCTGTCTTTGTTTTACTTTTGTTGCTTTTGTCATTGAAATATTTGTACTAAAAATATTATGCTATTAAAAAACATAACTTAAATTTTTGTTAAGAAAAAGGAGTCCCCAAAGAGGGTCACATCTTTACGTCAGAAACAATATCCCGCCTGACAGCTGGTAGTTACTTTTTAAATAGTTTTGCTTAATATTCGATGTTACAAACTAGAGCGAGTTAAATGAAGGATATTGACAGATGAATCAACAGTTTATTGGTATTACAATTTCACTTTAACCCATTAAACTTGTTTTTAACTTGTCGCTCGTTGAGGCTTAAGTTGTTATTAATGACGTCTGACCAAATCCTACTATTAACGAATCTCACTTTGTAAAAGTGGATCTAAATGAATTTACAGGCAAGTTGCATGATCTGTTGAAGAAATCATTTTAATTTATTAAATAGTTCTGCCAATTGCTCACCAGGATCATACGGTTTGTTTTTATTAAATTATTTCTTAGAGTACTCAATCACGTTCAGATATCAATCGCACAGAACTTCGTTTCCTAAAATTTGATTTCATTTGTGAACAAAATTTTTTCTTTGTTTTGTATTGATTTCAAGTTGCGAACCTTAAAAAAACACCCTCTCACCCTCTGTGATAACATTATTTGCCAATGTCCAACTACTTAATAAGCTAAATTCTATTACTGGTATCTTTGAAATGAACCTAAAGGCAATTGTGTAAAACAATTTTTGTTTTTGATTTATCTTGCATTTTTTATTTTTTTATTTTTTTCAAAAGCAGCGGTATCTTTGGCAACTGAGTTGCTTGCATTGCTAAACGCTAAAAGCAAGTCATTTATTTGTATCAAGCGTAGAGGTCAAAGGTAACATATACAATAAAATTTTATTAGCGAGGATTATGTTGCGATACTTGAGATGCTACATAAATATTCATTACACAGATGACAATCGTAAAATAATAAAGATTTATTTGTCCAAATTTGAAATTGGTTAATGTTTTTGAAATTTGCATTATTGATAGGCTGTGGACTAAATGTTGGTGACCATTTTCATAGTGTGTAAGAACGATGAAAACTTTTACCCCACTACTTTTAAAAAAGTAGTGGAAATACTCCCTTTCTCTAAATATCCTCTTGACTATTGATTACCCGCTTCATAGTGCACAAAAGGCACTTGGCACATATTTGCGCAAAGAAGCATAACCATTAATAAAAAATATTTTGATGCAGATACGTGTTTGCTAAGTAAATAGTTTTATTTAAAACTGATAGACACGGTCATGTAGTCCAATAAACACTTGGCTGCATTAAAATATTTTTATTTAGTTGTGGTTACACTTTTTAGGAAATAAATTATATAACATAAATAAGTGAAGTGAACGATATTAAAAAAAACTTTGCATCATTAACTCCAAAAGTACATATTGAGTTATGACAGTGTTGCAATAATTGAGAGACATGCTTTCTTTTTGTTGTGTGGTTAAACAATATTTTAAAGGTTCTTACATAAAATCATCGCTAGAATTTAACCTCATTCCGAATTAACAAAAATCAACTGAGAATTAAACCAGAAAAGGCGTGATAAACTGGTTTTCTTATTTTCGGATTAGGTTGAAATGTGCGCATATAGACGTACTTAACTACGCAAAAAACAGAAAAAAAAGAATATATATATTTTATAAATTGAATGAGACGATATCTGAAATAAATTGCAATCAATGCTTTCCGATTCGGTTTAGTAGAAACTGTCCCCAGTTGAAGAATCATTTTAAAATGCTTTAATACGCATCATAGTTTCCTATTAAATAATTTCTTATTAATAAATTCCAAATGATATTGTTAAGTAATTCTGTGTCGTATTTTGCTTCCTTAGGCAGCTCGATGATTCTTTGCCAGTATAATTAAACATCAATTAGGCCTAAAGAACGCAAAACAAAAAAAGGGGAGTGTTAAAAAGTGTGATAGAAAATTTGGATAAATAAAATGCGCCACCAGCAATTGAAATAAACGATTAAAGCTTTTACTTAAGATGTTTCATATCGTCTTTCTTTAGGGCACCCCAACTTTTGCTTTCTTTCTGCCAGATGAAATGTTTTCCTTTAAAAAAGAACAAATCAATTTGTTTAAAAGGAACTTGTGTCGCATTATATTGGTTCAATAGCAAACATAAAAGTTTTACTTGTGTTTTAGTAATAATTTTCTAAGCTTCAGGTCTTTTTGTTTTAATATGTATTTTTAAATATGCAATATTTCCCCAGTGCTTCAGGAAAAAATATTTTTTAATCTCTTTTTCAAAACAAGAAAAGAATAAATAGAAATCAATAATTAAATTTTAGTTGAAAAAGTTAGATATATTTCAAGTCCTTTTAAATTTTACATTATCCTTCGTTTTAATATTTTTTCAGACAATCAATCAAGAGCAGTTTTCGTGACAAAGATAAACCTTCACGCTTCAAGGACCTGCAGACGACACGCTTTCAAGTTGATCCACAAAATGAAGACGACTCAGATGATTCCAAGGAGGATCGTGAGCTTTTGGAAAATGAATACGATACCAAATATGGTAAAAGCTTTCGGTACGTTTGGCGTTATAATAAAGTATTTTTGTCGTTTTTGTTTTTTATTGTTATTATTATTCTTTTGTGTAGACACTTTACCAGAGAAGCATTGCCTCGTTTGGATAATTATCGTAACATTATGTCTATACAAGCTGCCTACCGTCCCACCTTGGATGAACTTCACAATGCCACACTGACGGGAAAGGTAAGAAATATATTGTTTTTTCTCGATTTTTCTTTTTAACTTTAAATTAAGTCTTCTTCATGTTCAGCAGGATGGCTTATATTATTACTAAAAGTAATTAATTCTGTTTTACATGTTTATCATGTTCATAGGCTATTAATTATCACTTTTAATTGAGTTTGATTTCCACGATGAAGGGTAAAATCTAAACTCAGGTCTTCGAGTAATCAATTTGTTGCAATCAAATTAAGAATAACATTCAAAATTTCTCGAAATCGTAGCAAGAAATTCATAATTTTTACAATTACAAAATTACAGGCCGAGGAATCGCACTGACCAGTAATTAAAACATACGAACACTTGCTTATTCCGAAACATATTCCAACACAAGAAGACGGTGTATTTTATAAATTTCAGTATTACAATTAGAAAAGTTATCTTTAAAAAAAGGTGTTATTTTCTCATGATGATTGTTTAATAATTTTACTTTCATGGTATAGAGCATTGCAACTACTTTACTTTGGAATTAGAAAACACTTTTCTAGTAATTAGTCTCGCAAAATTGAATTTAATATAGCAACCATCAATCTAATTATTCTATTTATTTATTGAGCATAAAACAAACAAAAACAAAATAATCATAATAATTTTGAGTCGTCTCTTATATACAGATTTGATTATGAAATAAAATACGAAAATTCTATAGAAAATATAGCAGCACACTTTAAATCCCTGTGTTGCCGTTTGATTATTTTCCTCATGCCCAAATTTCCAAATTTTTGCTTCCTTTTTATTTAACTCTTTTAGTTTGAACTTCTTTGTACTTAAATACATGTGAACGTTCATTTTACATGTTTGCTTAAGCCAGTTGTTTAAGTCTTTGCTGTAAATATTTGGATCAAACTATTTATTGTTTTAATAAATTCAATTAAGATTGATATCCTAATGATCGTGACGTGTTTACAATTTTTAAATATGGCGAAAGAAATGCAAAATTTTAAAATCACAGTCAATTCAAAAACATATCAGCAGCCTATAAACTGCTCTATCAATCGCATCGAGCGCAATTGATTTCACAAATTATCACAACAACAAATATAATTTGAAACCCGTACTCTTTACTATTAATTTTGGCAGCTCTCGACATTTTGCCTGTTTGAAAATGTGCTCAATACTATACAAAATGTGAGCCGCCACAGCATTAATTATGTATGCAATACATCAAACACATTCACAACAGCAGCCTATCAACTACACGACTGCAAACGAGTGGCCTTTTGTTGTGTACACATGCCAGTGGTATCACTTTCATATACATACTTATGTTTTAAAAATGCGGTTACGCAATGGAAACTTATTTAAAGCTCGCAAAAATTTAAAAGAAGATCATTTAGTTTTCTATAAAGATAATTTTTTTCAATTAAAATAAGTTAATATTGTATTGGCAACACTAGATCCGCTCATTGGCGTTCACAAACCCGCTCATTAGCATATCTTGGTTACAGCTACGATGGTTGTGAAGTCAAATAGTCGCCATGTCGCGAAAATTATCACATGAATTTAATCCTACACGTGTGTATTGTATTTTTGACAGGTTGTAGTCGGTAGCCTGCATTTTCGTTAAACCATATTGAAATGCCGCCATCATATGGAATAGTTGAATTATTTCTCTTTATTAACAAATAAACTGGGGCAAAACTAATTCAATAGTCCGTTAAGAAATAATTGTGTTCTTTTCTGTCCTAACACATCTCAGTTCATTAAGCAAATGTTTTTATTGCGTTCTGTCTTTTTATTTCAATTTGTCTGTTTGACCTCAAAGACCTTTTACTTCATCCAAATGATGATTGGCCTACTATATTATGAATAAAAACACAATTTGTACTGAAATGCTGCTGTTTTAATGATCACAAGTGGTTGACACGAAAAACTTCCATAAAGGAAAAACATGTGTCGTGTCAATTAATTAATGAACTCTTCACTTATGGCCTGGTGTGGCGTACAAACTGTCGGATAATTAATTAAAAAAGATGACTGTGCCATCTCAAGTGTATCATGTTGTATAATTATGTTTCTAAAATAACGAAAACAAAAAACGTAACAGAGTGTAGTTAAAATAACTTTTCCTAAAAGTGAGTTTTCCTTTTTCATCCTCTCGGCGAAGATGTATTTCAAAAGACTGTAACAGTTTTTTATTCTGTTTAAAACTCCTATCAGACTATTGCTAACCAAATATTTTCTTTTAAAAATTTTTTGTTCATTGGTCTGTAATACACTAAATTTTCCTATTTACACATAAAAATTAGATGTTGTCCCTCAAAATAAAGCTTGGAACGCTAATGGATTCGTCTCACAAAAAAATAAAAGTGCGTTTATTTCACTGAGGTAAAACTGCGTCTCGTCACTGAAAGCTCGTCACTGAAAGAGTTGAAGGCTTCAGTTCTTTAATAAATTGAATTTTTTAAGCGTGTAAACTCAAATCTTTATTCCGAATTCTTATGAGTGAATCTCGAGCTCGAGAGATGAATAATTATAGGGCACGACAACGATTCGTCTTTTGATCTTGACTTCATTTATGGTGTATGATGGGGCTTAAGTGTAGTTTTAAATGTTATTAAACTTAATTTTCAACAGTTGTGTGACGCACGCTACAAACCAACGGAAGTAATTTGGAAAGTTAATTTTTAGCGATTATTTTTTCTATTAAGTATGAAACGCCAACCACGAAGCGATTTGCATGTCTGTGGAAAATGGTCAGATTTCTCATCAGGAGTCGAACCAACAAACCATTGGACTGCAAGTGTTGCAGTGTGTATGCCATATCGGCATAATAAGAAACACACAACGGTATCGAATTCGTAAAACAAAGATGTCATTAATTCTTTGTGACGCACTGTACTTAAAGCATTTACAATTTGTTTCTTTCATTAGTCGAATCAGGAAAATGCGAAATATAAATGCCAATGAAATCTAAAAAAAAAAAATCCTTGACATTTGAAAATTCAGTGAGAGTTCGATTTTTACACGTAAAGATTGTCGCAGCACCCCCACCATCGCTCGTCTAATAAAATTCATTTTGTTAGCTGAACTGTTCCCTAAATTTGCCCCAACATAAGCACTATTCCTGCCACATCAATCTTACATGTTTTACTTATTCTTCTCGTTTTAATAAAAAGCTCAAAATTTTAAATTGTTTTTATTTTTTTTACTACAAAATTACATTGTTTTAAGATTAATGTGAAGGGCAGTGTGACAGATTGCTTTCATTTGAAAATTTGAAAACATTCAAGCTGAGAACATTTTTAATGAAAGAAACCACGTCAACATAATTGGGCATTTGGCTCGAATATTTGTTTGCCATCTTCTATTAGCTTTTATTGGCAATTCTATTTCCTTTTTAAATTTAATTTTATTGCAGGGTCACATTTTACTACAAAATTAAATCGTTTTATTTTGGAATGGATTTTCATCATCATGGACATTCATCAGTGTTGTGTTATGAATTATATTTCATTTTTTTTTTTTAATTCAAAGAAAAACCTTCATCATATTTTTTGAAGCTCATTTAATTTCCAACAGTGCCAGGACAAAAAATTTCTTATCACAACAAAGTGTGCCACACAGTCGAAGCATGAATTTATTATAATCAAACACACGAAAATATTTCAACAATTTTCTATCTGAACAACCACAACGATGCATTCATTCATTCATTTGATATCTTTTGGTCTTTTCTTTATTCCCCTCACATTTTGTAGCTGCGTTAACAGATTTAAGTTTTAGAACTGTGACCGCACAAAGAAAGTGTTACTTTTTTAATTAAATTTAAAAGCTTTTTATGATATATTATTATGAAATTTTCTAATTCACGTTTGTTTGCCTTATGCACATTTTTTAAAATAAATAAAGTTTAAATAAAAAAAAAAAATAAAAAGACAGAGTCAAGAATACAAATTCGGAAAGAATCCTTTTTGATTAAATGTTGGCCGAAATGTAAACACAATGCGAGAAGTGCAACAATTTCATTACACACCAAGTCTTCTGAAAATCAAATATTAAGAAAATTAAAATTAAAACGAAAGAAACTTTTCCAGTAAAATATGTTTACAATAACAAACACAATAGAAAAGAAAAACTAACAGTTTTGCAACTCATAGTATTTTTAATATCATAATTTTTAAATTTGAAAACTAAAAGAGCACAGCAAAATTATCCATTCCAAATATTCCATTAACAGTATGTGTGCTCCTATGAAACAACAACTTTGTTTTGGTACCATCATATATTTGAGCCGCTCTTAAAGTTGTTGTTTAGAAAATTTTATAATTTCACTGTGTAAGTTCGCACGATTTATGCAATCCGACGATCCGGGAACTATTTCGTCAGAAATTCAGAAAAAAAGAACTCAATTAATGTGAAATTTATAACGGGAGAGACGAACCTTCCATTTCTACTTTGTTGTCAATGCAAAACGAACTCAACTGCTTTAAATAAAAAATAAAAAAAACAAAAACAATTAGGTTTGTATCGTGTGGTTCATGCTTAACGCCGTGCATACTAAACAGGTCTGCTGTATAGAGGATTGATTGAATAAAAACAAGGTCAACGTGTTGTAAGAAACTAATTTCTATTGTAGTGGCTCCCATTCATGTCAAACTAAATTGATTTTTATGCTGATGCTCTCATACATTTTGGTTAAGACTAATTGAAACGTTTTGTTTCTTGTGGTTAAATTAAGTCGCCAATTTTTTTTTCGCCTCAAGAGAAAATAAGTTTATCAAAAGTTTATATTTAAATATTTTATTTTCTACTAATAACGCAAAAGTTCTTGAACAATTATAGCTGGTACAATATTGAAGCGGACTTTATGGAAATTCTCTCTTATGGCATAATTACAAATTGTAATAATGAATAACAATTCAAATTAACTAATTGAGATACAAATAATTGAATGAAAACAAGAGTCTTAAAGTATTCAATTTCTATGGAAATTTTTAAATGTTTTCATTTATTTCTCTAGTTGAATAAATTTGAAAATGAAAAGAGTCCAGTCATTATATTTGTGAATTATTAGATACTTAAGTGTTCCTTTGGTTGCACATTCAATTGTCCCACTCAACATTAGATTTGCCAAAAAGAATTTAAAAAAAAAAATATTATGCTCAAACAAGTCATTGTGTGGAAATAATCAAAAGCCTTGACAACATAAAAGTGGGGTGCATTTTGACAATAATCCTCACTTTACTGTTTCATATACACAAATACACACACATGTGATGCTCATATGGGCACGTATATGGGCATTTCCATCGAAAGCTCCTCTTCATACAATTTGAAAAATCTTACATTTATGCGAAACCCATTTCACAAAACCGTCACCTCTATTTGGCAAATAACTGCACATTTTTTGCTTTCAACAATTGCAGCATCTGCCGATGACACGTGCGCAGTTGATGAACAACATTTGCATCGATAATATATGCAGCAACAGAGATGTTTCAAAAAAAAAAAAAACAATATAGAAAAATTTTACTGAAAAATATTACTAGTGATCTTTAAGTGTAAAGTTACAAAAAAAATTTATTAAATAATACTCGTACATATTTTTTCAATTATTGAAATGCAGATGTGTTTAGAGTGCTCACTTCAGCTCCAGCTCTGCCCACATTTAGGGAGCCTATTTCTTCTATCCTACTTTCAATGGGGTGGCTTGAAGCTATAGAGTCGTTCGCTATGAGAACTGATAAGCTAAAGCATAAAGATTTCGATAAACCTGCTAATTATTTTATGAAACAATTAAGTAGGAATTTGTTTAAACTCCTGCTTAATTAGAAAATTTTTACTTACCATTTTGATTTATAATTTCGTAAAAAGATCAACGAAAAAATAGAAATATCACTTGCGACTGTGTTTAAAAATAGATTCCAAACAGTATGGATGTGCCCCTATTGTCCTTGTTTGTTAATTGCAATGAGCGCCTATAATTTTTTCCATATTGATTATGGAAAAATATTTATCTTGTTTATAGAAAATGCAAATTGCCAGTTGAGAAATAAGAATTACAATCGATTATTGAGTTTTTATACTGGGTTTTCTATCCTTTTAACTTCATTGTAGTGTGTGGACGGATGCAACATTTCTATGGGCATTAGTAGCTAAAACAAGAACACTACCAATTTCTATGTATAAAAAAGAAATCATTTAATAGTACTTTAAATTTTTCGTTAGTTCGGCCTCATTGAAATTTAGTTAGATGTTTGTTCCGGAAAGCTTCGTGATGGTTTAAAAAGGTCCGATTTGTATTCGTACAAATAAGTGTTGTTAAAGTTTATTTTCGTAGAGACGCTACTCAATATAACATTATTTCAGGAATATCTATTTTCCAATAAAAATAAACTTTGGCTTAACCATGCGTGTAGGATTGATACGCACGAGCAATTTTTTTCTCTTTTACTTAAATTTTTGGTAAATTCCAAAACATCAAGTTACTTTGCAGTGATACAACTTTACATTGTTTACAAACACATGCGAATCTGTATCGCTGCAGCCTTCGTTAACAAACTTGTGTGTTTGCTTGATGAGACTTGTGTGTTGTTTGAGATGAAATTAAATCAGTAATAACTCTCATAATAATTTCTTAAGCACATTTTCCTGTAATTAACATTTTAAAAAGCAAGTTAAGCAGAAAATCAATATTAAAATAAGATTTCCACAATCCATTCGTTCGCGAGAAATGGAATATTTATATGAGGAGCATTCAGTGGGTGTTCCAGTGAAATCCTTTTATGCATAACACATTGAAAATATTTTATGTTTATAAAAATAAGTGCAATTATTGGCTACAGACAAGTTAAAGTTCTGTATGTTCATCATTTTATACAAATATGGCGGTTATTAAAGTATTTGCACTGAAACTTTTCTCTGGTACTTGTTTCCAGAGCTGAAGCTAATTAAGTTAATTCAACAATTTCGCATTAAAATATACACTGAACATTAAATATGAGTGCCAGCTGCAGCATGATTTTGCATTAGCACCAACAAAATACCGGCTTCCACGTACACGTACAAGAGCTCAGCCCACACACAACGAATAAAAACATTTAAAGAGTTTTCCTTTTTCCATCCTGAAGCTGTCAGTTTTAATATAATTAATATAAATATTTAATAATTCTTCTTTATCTCTTACAGTTTTACGACTTGTGTTGGGTTGAAGAAGAAATTGTTTACTATGTAATTAATTTAGTGAAATATTTAAAACTGTTTTAGTCTTGAAGAGTAATTTCATGTAGAGCTCGTACCTGCTACATTTTATTGATTTGTTGTTAATCATGATAAAAACCAAATTGAAGTGCTCAAAGTAATTAACTTGTTCACACAATAATGGAAAAGTAATAAAATATTTACAGCGGTATTCAAAATGAAAACATTCATGAAATTCAACTGCGTCATAACGGCTGCTTTCATGAACTTTGGCAATAGAATTGTCTGCAGAAAGTATTCATGGCTGAAATCGCATGGACGAAGTCATTATGACTTAGTTCAATATCATTAGTTGTGCTATTTTTACGTCTAGATTTTCATGCTTTTAGTTAGTGCTTTTTAATGGCTGATGCAGCTTCCTTAATGACTAATTCAAGAGCAAGATTCGCAGTCATGGGAACAACCTATTTCAAAATCCTTTTGCCATAAAACAACGGCTCCAATTCTAAACATTTTCTTTTGGTACAAAATAGCGCATGGGGATTTAATAAGGGGTCTCCACATTATTTCAGTATTGAAACAGTTTCCATATAATTAGGAACTGTTTTCAAATTTTTAAAATGAGAAAGTGTAGCGGCTCTCGAAAACAGCGCTATTCTACTTTGCTGTGTCACTTGAAGATTAAGTCTTTAGATTATTTATCATGTCTCAGTTGTCACTCAGTTATAATTTAATTTGTGCTTCATTAATGATTCGGAATGTTTGACTTTGGAGGACAGGCTAAGAATATTTTCGTTTTGGCCGCTTAGTTCAAACATGTGTATGAGCCCCTCCTTTAACTTTTAGAAGTCCTGGAGCCTGGAAGTTTAGAAAGAGTGTCACAAATATCCTCTGGGTTTCGAAAGTAATTTTTTATTTTCATTTGAAAACATTTCTAATGAAATAATGGAAAAGAAATCCGAAAAATGTTGTGCACTTATTAAGCACACACGTACAAAACATATCAACCGGGGGTGGATACATGTAAATGACTATATGTATATGATGTGCGTGTCGTACGTTTGCGGCAAAAGAGTTATAACTAAAAAGAAGTTATTTCGAATTTACATGTAATTTTTTTCAAAAGTGCTTTACATATGTTGCGAATTTGGGAGTAAATGTTTGCACACTTTAACGGCCAATTTGAAGATTATTTAGTATAATTTTTTTAGTTGTGACTCTCTTGCAGCAAATGCTGGGTACTCGGTATAGCTGCTGTAGTTGGTGTGGTCGTCTTTTAGCATAGATTTTATACTATATTACTCTTTTGGATTGTTTATAGTTAAAGCGAGTATGTATTTCTGTAGTCTTCAGCTTGAATTCGGAGAATCTCATGCAAACATGTGCTTCGGTAGCGTTGCTTATCTTCTGTTTTTGCTCGTGTTTGAATTGCTGTATTTTGTCAATCACATCATAAAAGGAATTTATTTGATTCTATTTTCTTTCTTTTGTATTTTCATTTTGAGAAAAATATTCAAATTCCTCACATTTCTTTTGTCAAATGTTTTGTTGTTTTTACCATGAAGAATACGCACAGCTTGAATCGCAACCAAGATCCGGAAGGAGGCGGAGGCGCCATGAATGGAGTGTTGAAGTTTGGTTGGATCAAAGGTGTTTTAGTGAGATGCCTGCTAAATATTTGGGGTGTCATGTTGTTTTTGCGTCTCAGTTGGGTTGTGGGACAAGCTGGCATCATAGAGGGATTTATTTTAATATTAACCACCACAATTGTCACCAGTATTACGGCCTTGTCAATGTCGGCGATAAGCACTAACGGTGTCATCAAGGGCGGTAAGTGTGCTCACAGGCAATTGAAATTTGTTTTTTGTTTTCATTCAAAGTTTATTGATCTGCAAATGTGTAACGAAAGTAAAATTACCTTAATTTGTTTACTTAATTTGATTTGTTTATTTCAATAATATTAACATCTCAGTTCAACTCAGTTCAGTTGGATAAAATTCTTATAAGTTTTAATTTAATTAAACAAGCAATAAATGCTTGCTAATCTACAGTTGTCATCTCTATAGAAAATTGTTATTGCCGGGTTATATAATCCATAGATCCCTATAATTTTTTAGCATATAATTAAAATAATTGTTCGACTTCGAGATGTAGATGAGAAAGTAAATCTCTATATCAAATCCTTAATGTAACAAGTGCCTAACTTACATTTTTAAATCGTTTTATATGCTGCGAAGGGCGACAAAAGTTGTGAAAGCAAAATATTAATTCTTATACAGATTATTCTCGGGCCTTTAATGTACCCAAAAATATACTTTTTTTGAAATTTTAGAGTAACATTTCGAAAAATAATGTAACGTTAGTATATTCCAATATTCATGGACTTAATTCAAGATCAGTAGAATAAAGAAGCACTTGTGAAAGCTGTCAAAACGCCTCTGATACCATCAGCAGTTTTTTATATAGAAAAAGCTCTTTTTTTTACAGCTCAATATGTCCTTGAGCTCTTAAAGAGCTGAAAGACACGCCTTTGTCGTGTAGCGAATAACAATACCAAACGAAAAAATTATGAATTGATGATTGTGGGCAAATGTGTAATAAATCTAATGAAAGGGTTCGTTGAGTCAATTTATTAAAACGAAAGACAATGGACAAAGAATATTATTGAAAATAATTGACGAAATTCTAAAAAATTTATCTACTTAAAAAAAAAAAAAAAATTTATAAATAAAGAAACAAATAAAAAAATTGCAAAACAGTAAAATACGTCGCTATGAAATTTCCCTCATTAATTAGTATTAATTTTCTTTCATCTGATTAATGCTTTAGGTGGCACATACTACATGATATCACGTTCTTTGGGGCCGGAGTTTGGAGGTTCGATTGGTTTAATATTTTCGCTGGCTAACGCTGTGGCATGTGCCATGTATGTTGTCGGCTTTTGTGAATCTATGCAGGATTTGCTAAACTCAATGGGTGTCAGTATTGTCGATGGCAGCACACAAGATGTTCGTATAATTGGCAGCATTACAATATTAATATTGCTTGTAATTGTTGTTGTTGGAATGGAATGGGAAGCGAAAGTAAGTGAAAATTATATTTGTATTAACATCGAATTAACTAATTAGTTGTAAGTGATTGGAGTCAATTTCATGCTGTTGCATAGCTCCACAAATACACATGCATATAATATTTATAAATACATCCACATTACGTGTGTGTAGTGGAAGCAGTAATTAAGAAAATTTTATTAACACACGCACGTGTGTGTGCATATTAGAAAAATATTAGACAGACGCCGTTTCATTTAAAATCTATCATTAAAATAAAATTTGTTCAGACGAGTTCGAACGTATTAATTGATGTTGCTTTCTCCAGGCACAAATCGGTCTATTGATTATATTGCTAATAGCCATAGTTGACTTTATGATAGGCAGCATTATTGGACCCAAAAGCAGCGAAGAACGTGCTCAAGGTTTCCTTGGCTACAATTGTAAGTTTATTTATTTATTATTATGATTATTATTATTTTATTTTTTCTTTCCTTTAATTATAATTAATTTTTTGTGTGTAGTGACTTTGTTAGAGCAAAATTTATTTGCGGACTACCGCGTTGAAAAGGGTGTACGTCATGATTTCTTTTCCGTTTTCGCCATATTCTTTCCCGCGGCGACTGGTATTTTAGCTGGTGCCAACATTTCGGGTGATTTAAAGGTAACACGATATGCTCATCATTATAACAATTTTATTATTTTCTTTGTTTTTAATTATTAAAAAAAATTAATTTATCTTTTATCGCTTTCCCTTGGTTTGAAAAAGGATCCCCAAAAATCCATACCGAAGGGAACGTTATTAGCCATTTTAATAACGACACTGACATACTTGGTTATGGTTGTGATTGCTGGTGCTACGGTGGCTCGTGATGCGACCGGCAATGTAGCTGATATGGCGAATGGCTCTTTTGCTTTTCTGAATTGTACAGGAAGTAAGTGTTCCATACACAAATTATTTTATTTTTATTTTGATATATTATCAGCTGTACTTACTCGGCTTTCATTGAGTTAATAATGAGCTATTTTTACGTTTATTTATTGAAAATCTTAAACGCCGTTGGTTAGGAGAAATGTTGCCATGTATGAAAATTTATCTTATTTGTAAACTTTTCGTAGGTTCGAAGAGATGAAAGAAGATATTTAACCAAAAAAAAAAAAAAAAAAAAAAAAAAAAAAAAAACATGTCACTGTTTGAATATTTTACGCTTGTCTTCGTATTTCGTGATCGATTTAAATTTTATATGATGTTGGATTTTATGCGTGTTTGCAAAACTTTTTATTAGCTACTGGTGATGTTAGTTGTAAATAAACTTACGCGTTTATGCTATTTAAGACGAAATATTATGCTAATTTGTTGTCCATTTTATGAAATTTAGGCGAAACTTTCGGAACTAAAAATTATTTAAAGACTTAAATAATTTTCTTTCTGGTTGTTTGATTTAGTCAGTCTTGTACACTTTGACGCCGTTGAATCGGATGCTGAATTTCAGTATATAGTGATTTCTCTGCAGTATAAACTTTTGAAAACACATATGTATATAAATCTAAAGGACAGATCCATGATTATTTAAATTGAGAAAAGTTGTATTGGTATAATATATTTGATATAAAAATATTTTCAAGCTGTTTCGAAGAGAAAGGCAACACTGGAAAATTAATGTTATGAAAAAACTGCTAAAGCAAGAATCCATCTCACAAAAGTTATTATTGAAAGTTATTTTACGATAACTTTTTCAGTTCCTTGCGAGTATGGGCTTCAAAATTCATTTCAAGTTATTGAGTTGGTATCAGGTTTTGGTCCCTTAATCTACGCTGGTTGTTTTGCAGCTACTCTCTCATCAGCTCTGGCCAGTTTGGTATCGGCACCAAAAGTTTTTCAGGTAAAATCTAATAATTTAATTACAACTAAATCTGTAATTGCAAAAGAAATTAAAAAAAGAATATTTATTTATTGTTCGTGTAGGCTTTGTGTAAAGATGAACTTTATCCAAAAATTGTTTGGTTCGCCAAAGGTTTTGGAAAAAATAACGAACCTGTTCGTGGATACGTTCTCACTTTTGTAATTGCGGTAGCGTAAGTTTATTACAATCAATCGTTTATGTTTTAAGGTTCTCATTTCTATATATTTTTTTTCTTGCTTTTGTTTTATTACAGTTTTATTTTAATTGGCGAACTCAACCTTATCGCTCCACTTATATCGAATTTCTTTTTGGCTGCTTATATGCTGATTAACTTCAGTACCTTCCATGCCAGCTTGGCTAAGCCAGTCGGCTGGCGTCCAACTTTTCAGGTATTTATTAATGCTAAATATTTATATGTATTTAAGGCCTCATTCACAAAAAATACTTTATGTTCATAAGCAGGGCATAAAACAAGCTTTCCATACTTATAAGTAGCTTGTAAGCTTAAATATTTTTTATAAATAAGGCTGAAGCAGGTAGCTGAACACATTTATAGTTATAAATTGTAGAGATATTCTCTATGAAATTAACGAATTTTAATATATCCAGCCTTTGCTGCAATATAATTTATAGAATTATATGCCTCTAAAGAAAATTTTTCTTATGAAATATTATAAATTTTGTGTTTCCACTCTATTGCCAAAAGATCGATATGCATTCCAACTAACGCATTGTTTCATTAATGAAACATGATATAATTACTAATAAAGTATTTAGTTAAAATATATTAACAATTGATGTGTTAAATTGTAAAGGTCGGTGTCAATTGATTAATGAAAAATGCCATTAAATCTTGTTAAAATTTTGTAAATACAATAATATTGATATAATTTGAGTGGATTCAAAATATTTTTACTAAGAAAATATGTTCGAGAAATCATGTTAATTGTGCCAATGTTACAGACATCTTTCATCTTAAAAAATTTTAAATTCATTAATTAATTAAAAAATGTATTAATTTTACGAAGAAAAATTTATTCAGTGCATAAATAAACCTAAAAATTTTGTAATATGTTAAAATTCTTTTATTAAAAAAATCCTTTCATTTGCAAATGTTAATTTATTCAAAATAGTTCTACAATATGTGGCTGAGTCTGTTGGGCTCCATACTGTGCGTGGCTGTAATGTTCTTGATATCTTGGGCAACAGCGTTGATTACATTTGCCGTTGTGTTGGCATTGTACTTAATTGTTGCCTATCGGAAGCCTGATGTTAATTGGGGCTCCACGACACAAGCACAAACGTACAAGAATGCGTTGTTATCTGTGCAGCAGTTGAATAATGTTGAGGAGCATGTTAAAAACTATCGTCCACAAATTTTGGTGTTATCTGGTTTGCCAAATACTCGTCCGGTACTTGTTGACTTTGCCTACATGCTCACGAAGAATCTTTCGCTTTTGGTGTGTGGTCATGTATTGCGCGGTTCAAGTTCACAACGTTATCGTAATTATTTGCAAGAACGTGCTACTGCTTGGTTCCGGCGTCATCGTGTTAAAGGCTTTTATTCCATGGTTGATGATGAAGATTTTGAATCCGGCGCAAGAGCCCTGATGCAGGTTAGTGAACTTAATTTAAACAAAGGAAAATAATTCATATATATCGTTGGCGTCGATAATAATAAAATTAAATTAATATATGTATAAGTAAATAAATGAAAAATAAATAAGTAAAGCAGGCTTAAACTTTATAAAAAGTTGTCACCTCGAATTAGACAAATGCGATATAAATGAAATTTTAAAAGAATTTTGTTTCCAACGGTTTGGTCAATTGGCTTGACAATTTATGCCTCTTTAATATACAGTTGATATATTATAAAAATCCATATAGTCCAGTGCCCGCGATAAATTTAGTTATATTACGAATGCAAAATATATTAACATTTCTACTATATCTAATTAAACTTTTATTACTTTGAACTCCCTATTCCTTCAAGTCCTTTGAATTTCAAATGACCAATTGTTGAATATATTTAAGTTTGATTAATTTCACAAATCAGTAATACGTCTTATTAAGCGATCAAAGATCATGGGGTTATAAATAAGTTTTTCTTTTGCTAACAACTTTTGCCCATAAATTACGAAATCTATCACTAAATATTTTTTGTCATTTCAATTCCGTGGTCATTAAGAATTGCTGCTATAACTTCGGTTTAATTTTCTTTTAACATTCGATTTAGTGTTGATTGAATACTTTTTCTTTTCTTTGAACGCTCTCTTAGGCGGCTGGCATAGGCAAACTGAAACCAAATATCTTGTTGATGGGTTACAAGATGGATTGGCAGACATGTGAACGTAAGGATTTAAATCAATACTTCAATATCATGCATAAGGTAAGTGAGAAATACTACGTAAATATTATACCCAGCATTTCTTTGTATTAAGTGATTTCTATATTCACCTGCTTCATTCGTTATCATTTGCTGCCTTTACTTATCATGTGCACCAACATACTGTTGTATTAAGATCATATTTTTGTTTCTTCGTTGCATAGTACGCCAAGAAAAGCCATTAGAAAATGTGGCAAATAAGTTAATATTAACCAACTCGCATTTGCTTTGGCTTTTACCATAAAATCATGAGTTCACTTCAATACAATTTGAGAAAAAAAAACTTTTTAGCCCATCTACAATATTTCAAAAACAGATTGAGAACTACATAACACAGCAACTAAAGCAATTCCATAACAAAATTAATCAACATTTATTTTATTTCAAATCCATAGGCTTTGGACATGTACTTATCCGTCGCTCTCCTACGAGTGCCGGAAGGTTTGGATTGCTCCAAAATTTTGGGTGATGAAAGCAGTGCACAAAGAAATATTGTAGATGTGCCACGGACTTTGCAACCCAATGAAAGTTCGGCTGATCTTAGTGCCGTAGAACAAAATGCTCACAATGGCTTAAGTGGCAGCATGGATTCATTAAGTCGCAATGTTTCACAAGGTATGTTCGTGTGTGTGTGTGTGTGTATGTGGGAATATATGAATATAAATCTACGTATGTATGTCTGTATATGCTATATATTATTAAAATATGCTACAAACATTTGCACATCAATTATAGAATTTATAGCAATAAATAATAAATAAATAGTTAAGGCAGACAGACAGAAATTTTTTTTTACAAGAATTGATTTTATAAAAAAATTACAATTTACATGCATATAAAAAATCTGAGCAATCAATTTTATGTACAATTTCACTTAATTCAGTTAATTAAGATAATTAGTGAGTTTACAGATTGAGTTCGAATTATTTATAAATAGGTCACGTTGTGCACTTTTCATTTATAAAAATTTATCGAGAGTTCAATCTCCCATAAAAAATTAAATCTTCACCAGGATAAAAGTCAGAAGGAATTTTATAAAAATTTTTTCAAAAAAGCTTTATAAATAACGTGACAGGAAGAATATATTGTAGTTCGGAAATTACTAATTAGCGGTTTGTTAAAGAACAAACAAATCGCAGCTAATCGGATATTTCGAAATATTCTCCTAAATTGATATAATTCATAAGAAATTTCCTAAATTCTTATTTTAATGTTTAAAAATTATGACTGGTTGTCACATAAAGAAATCCCTAAGAACATAAATATTCTACCTACTGCAAACCTTCTTAGTAAATATTATTACACTACAAAATTTGTCCTTCTTCAGAAATATACCAAAAGATTTGATTTAAATGATGTTTTTAATTGTCTTGGAATAGCCGTAGAATAAAATTCAAATGCATGTAAAGATTAATATCTTCGTTACTTTAAACACAATTTGATTAATTAATAACTATTTATATTATCTTGTATTTTGCATGTTTTTCTATATACTTATAAACAATAAAACAAACACAACTATAACAACAACTGAATTATGATTCCGCACCTGTATTGTGTAAATATTTTTATTATATTTTATTTTTGGCAAAACAAAAAAATATATACATATCTGGCCAAAAATGAAATTGCTGAACATCACTCTTGCCATGTGTAATGCCGCACTTCAATAAAATGTTACCAATAAATAATCAATAGGTGCAGCCGATATAAGAAACACAGAAAATGATGTCAAATTAAAAAAAGGTAAGTGATTTTACCTATTATGTTTTAGTGTTAATTTTATTTATTTCTTACTCCGGATTAATGCTCGTTGTTATATCATATGAAGAGGTTCCTTATATTGGTGGGTTGGTCCATATTCTGTCTCTAGTGGTCAAATTATTTACATGACATCAAATAAATTGTTTTTAAAATTTTTTATTATAGACCCTTAAAGAGACAAAATGAAACAATTTTCTGTGCTTTTATCTCCATAGACTACTCCAAAATGATTTACATAATTAGTTTCGGCAGACGAATAAGAATTATTTGTAGTTTTAAAAAATTTTTTCATAAGTTCGAACAAACAAAAAATTTCAACTTATAATAAAAAGTATTTCGTATAGTTTTTGACGAATAGTGGAAGCATTTTTTAAGACTTTTTATAAAAATTGCATTATATTTGGGAATGTAAAATAATGTTTCAGACTGCATAATTGCCACATATTTATACACACGCCCCCATACACAAAGACATAGTGACAATTTCTAATAAGTAGTGTGGGAACTTAGAACGCCGAGGTGTGATGTAAACTTCTCGAAATTTTCCCAGCGGGAATTGAAAAAAGTATATCCGGTTAAATTGGGAAAAAATTTGTATGTCCGACGCTTTGAAATCAGTTTCTTTTAAGGTAACACTAACATCGTATTCGTGGTTAAAAGCTAGCTGATCCAGCAAAACAAAGTAAATTTCCAGCATTTCAATCCAGTTCTTTTAGAAGTCGCCCCCAAATATTTCATTTTGCAACGGAGTCTTCCCCAAAAGTTGTTTCCTTTAAGAGCAAATATGACAATAGCTGACAAAAGAAGTTGCTTGGCAGGCAATCACATCAAACAGAAGGTTACTCTCATATCAATATTCGACAAATTTATGTTTAACAATTTACTACAATAAAAATAAATGTTTTTAAAAGAAAAGTTTCTGTTTCATTATTAAGAATTTTCGAGAAAGGATGTTATTGGAAGGACTTAATTTTTGTTAGAACTCTTCTTTTTTGCTGATAGTTTTCAAAATAAATCATTGTGGAAAGTAGAGAAGCTTATTGTTTAAATTATGAAAGAGAAGCTAAAATAGAAAATTTCATAAGGGGTCTTTTTAAAAATTTTCTTAAAAAAGGCAAATTTTTGAGTGCAAGGTAATATATTATAGTAAGTCGATGGTTCCCGTGTATATATTATTTTATGGAATGTTGGCAACCCTCCCTAGTTTGTCCATTTCAAATTTATAAATTGTTGCTGTAAAATACCAGGTCCCCATAATCGCTAATAGGTAGACGATTTACTTTAAATTTACATTAATTTATTACATGCGCCTGAAAGTATGCTGCAATAAGTAAACTTTAATATGCAAGCAAAACTTGTGGTCTGGTAGCACTTTTGCTTTTATTTTTACTTGCTGAAAAGGCATCCTTCTGTGAATTATGGTCGCCTATTGTTTCGATGATTTTAAACATTTTGTCTTAAAAGTTCTTTGACCAATTTTTTAATTTTAAGGACATTTTACATCAGGGTATCATAATTGGCAGAAGGTATTTAATTCATGCATATAAGTTGTTTATTTTATTTTTGTTTGTAACTGAAGCTCCTCCCCCCAATATAAATGATAAGTAATTGTTTTTTGTTTATGTTTTGTTAAGCTGTTTGCAACGTGTTCTCAAGAGTTGCCAAGTATACCCTAAGAAACAAATTTACAACGCATTATAGGAATTAACTTAAATTACGCACTTAGCACGCACTTACCCAATACAGGAGGTATATAAAACATCACATTTCTAGCAATTTATACTTACATCTGAAACCAATGGACAAGTTCTTATGTAATTAAAATAATCACTATATTTATTAACTATATGAAGATGCAAATTTTTAAATATCCTGTGATTGAATTATGGGGAATATAAACATGTGAGCAAATCCTCATGTAATGAAAAGTGTTTCTTTTATTGGCATCCCTTGTTAGTTCTTAAGATGAGCAAATTGTTTGAAACTGGTTTTTTAATATCAGGATCTCACAATGTAAAGAGAGCGTGCAATCAATGCATGATTAATCAATTTGTATTTTAAAACTAAATTGGATCAGGAATGCATTCATAAATATATATGCACGTATGTAAATATAAAGTTTCAACTGAGCATATTTTACATACATACATACATACCTGCAATCATATTTACTTACATATGGGGTATGTATGTATGTATGTATGTAAGTATGTCAGTTTATTTTATTTTAATCTGTTGTTCCTTCTTTTCTTCATGTGTTGCCAATGTTTTTTTAAGAAATAAAATTATGGATTAAAATATCGTTTTTTATTTCACTTGGATATATTTTGCGATTATTATTTGCTGTATAAATAATATTTTACGTGAATATATTATATGCATGAAAGTGATCATAAGAAACGGGCTTTACAACAAAATCTTTTGAAATAAAAAGTAATTCATTTGATTTTGCTTAATATTTTTTTAAATTTATTATTTTGTTTAGTGAGTTTTGTTTTTTATTTTTATAATTCAAATGGGGATATTTTAAATAATTTACGGCAATTCTCAAACACCAGGTTGTCATAATATCAAGAATGTATGTACATACATACATATGTACATACATTTGTGTATAAGTAGCACATTTTTTAAATTACAAAAATAATTACACATGTTCATACATAGATATGCAAGTATGTATGTATGTATATACATATGTCCGAATTTTATGCATGTCTTCTTTTGATCTTCTTTCAAAGGTTTTATTGCGTGGACATGCGTATGCATTTACATACTTACATACTTAAAGTTTTCATCACACTGTAACAAAGCAATTACAATTAAGTTAATCTGCTAAGTTTATGCTTGCCTGATATTTCATACGTATTCTCTCTATTCTGTGTGTCCCTTTGCATTTTCACAAAATCATATCGTCAACGAAAATGCCGAACGTCCCTGATATGATTGGAAACATTCCACAGGATAAATAAAATGCCATTACGAAAAATATATTCTCTGTTAATGTATTGGAAAAAAATAAAGTTAATTGTAAAGGTTAAGTTAGAGCATTCTGGTTTGTTGTTCCTAGAAACAACAGTACCTTTTTTCGTAATGCATACATACATACATACATACTTGCATTAATATTTTTATTATTTATATATATATATATATATATATATATATATATATATATAAATGTATTATATGCAACATAAGAATTTAAAATAACAAAGATACAGGAAAAGTTTTTACTGTCAATCTTGCTTTTGATGTCGTTTGGCATTTTCCGTGACGATATATTCCTTGCTAGTAAAAATATATTTATATATGCATTTATGTATGTATGCACATTTAAACGTACGTATGTATGTCGCAACATGATTTCTTCTTTTCGTTTGTCTTTTGCTGTTGCTAGAGCTGCCATATCTCGTTTAACAAATAAAAACAGAGATATTATCGCTAATATCGATTTCATATTACAAAGTTTTATTTCATCATATTAATATTATGATATGAAGTTGGTACATACATATTTCAACTTGATAATATATTAATGTATGTATGTGTTTTTGAACACATATAGACTTCCTTTTTAATAGCCTATTAGACTTATCACAATGCGATTTTTTCAACTAATTTACGAATTTTTATATAAATTCTCAGATGGTTTACAAAAGCCTTTTCATATAATGAAAGTATTGAAACTTTTGTCCAATAGTTTCCAAAATAAATCATTTTCTAAATAAAAGATGCTTATTTTTCAGTTTAAGGAAGAAGAGTTAAAATGGTAAAATTCATAAGAGGTACCTCTTTGCAAAAAAAAATTTTATAATAATTTCCGAAAGTTAATTTTTTAAATTATGAAAATTGTAATGTGCAAAAAATTACTTTTTAAAAATTTTCTTAAAAAAAGGTTAATTTTTGTTTTGTTAAAAGGTTTTTTTTTTTGCCGATAGTTTCCAAAATAAATCATTTTCGAAGGCAGAGAAGCTTATTTAAATTATGAAATAGAAGTGAAAATTTAAAATTTCTTAAGGAGTATCTCTAGATACTTGGACATATACATATGTATGTATTATATATATATATATATATATATACATACATATATATAATATGAAATTTATTTGTTGGGTGGTTAAGCAATGTCTATATGCATTTCATTGGCGCTTTTTACCAAATCGTCAGTAGACTTCAACCACAGTTTTGAAAAGTGTCAAACTTCTCAACTTATTAAAAGACTTTTATAAACCATCTGTGGTTAAAGTCTACTGACGATTTGGTAAAAAGCGCCAATGAAATGCATATAGACATTGCTTAACCACCCAACAAATAAATTTCATATTATAATAGTACAATGACCGTATGTCAAATAGTTAATTTATTAACTATATATATATATATATATATATATATATATATATATATATATATATATATATGTGTATAAAACCTGAAAAATATTTTCAACTGAAGTTAACATAATAAAAAATTATAATAATAAATTTACATAATTTCACGAAAAACATGTGTTTCCTAAAAACTATGAAGTTTTTCCCAACACTTTTTATTTTTGTATCAAAACCTTGGAGGATTTCCAAAAATAGTCTATTGCCTAGAATATGTATGAATACCAGGGTATTTAATTAGTGGAGGTTTTATATTAATCGAATAATCGATTAGTTTGGATTGGGCGGTCAATCGACAAATTTCAATTTTGTTTCGTTGAGTTGTTGAAAAATTAAACTAAAAACCGTTTATTTACAATAAAAATTTTATTTATGAAAGAAAGATAATTTAACAAAAGTAATTTCATGTAAGAAAAGGCGAAAACTTTTTAAATAAAAAATACTACGAAAGAAATTCTCCATTATTCGCCGTAAGTTATTTGAAGTATTCTTCAACAGGCAAAATCAATCGATTGATCGAACAACGTTTAACCGTTTGAATACCCTAATAAATACGCCCTCCTGTACGACTACGTAAATTTTTATATGAAAACAGCAGCGAACATTAAATGCGCGAATGTGAAAAACGTGTAGCTTTTATTTAAAAACAATCCGGGTTTTGTCTGCTACGAGCGATAACTTTAATAAAAGTTTTATATCAGAAAACATTTAAATTGTTACTGACAACTAAACAAAAAGCGAATTTATTTGGAATGTGTGTTGTTCGTAGGGGAATAATACGAGGAATAACGAGATAATAGAATGACAAATAATGGAATCGATGTTGACAATAAAACTGTAAATGGTTACGTTGGCCTGTGCAAATAGTGTGCTTTTATCAATTCGACAGCTATCGAGCATTGAAAAAAATCCATCATCGAGTTGAAATAGATTTGGCTTATTTTATATTACATTTCTTACGTAGAATATAATAAAGTTTTTTTTTAAGTTGCTGTAAAAGCAATTCGTTAGCTTACAAAATTTTATGCATGTTTTATCGCAAAATTATAAGATCTTTTTCTTTTTTTGTATAAATAATTCTGTAATTTTTGTACGAAAAATGTCTAACAATTAAGATCTGAAAAGTAACATTGAAACGCTTTCATGGTACTTTTAGGGCAAGTTCGGGGCGTATGATCAATATTTTGTGCTTGATCTTGAATAAAGTGCTCATGCGTAGAGGTGTATGATATTTGCATTAAACTATTTAATAAATTAAGTTTAAACCGAAACGAATTTTTCAGAGTGAAGCTTTTTATTTTCAAACAAATATGTTGAATAAGGAAAACGAAGTTTTGATTGACTAATTGACAAAACAAAATATACGACAAAACAATCGCCATAATTCTTAAAAAATTTCAATGAGATATTTATTTACAAATACACTAACAAACAAATTCAATTGAATAATGAGGTAGACTCTGGTTGGGCCTTAAAAATTCTACACGACCTGCATACATTTTCTTCATTTTTGATATATTCTATTTTATTATTGGCTTTTGCAATAGATTTGGTACTCGGACAACTGGCTTTTCGACTCTGTCATATGGAACCTCTGAATAATACAGAAATAACGCATAAACCGAGTAACCGATTCGCATGAAACAAACTTCTATCCAAAGTTTTTCGAGTACGTCTTGTATTTAATTGGAATTACTTTCACTAGAAGGCTTAATAAAAGTCATGTACTTTGAAAGTGATTTCATTGGAGAAATGTGGCGTCCTGACCTTTTTACAATTTCTTTAATATTTTTTTAAATATTTCCTATTACTAACATTTAAAAAATAACACAAAAATAAATCTGCTATATTTAGATATTGATTCTTAAAATTAACATATTACTTTCGATTTGCATTTAATGTTTTGCAGCCTCAAGTACTAGCGATTTGTCGTTTGTGGCTGGCAGTCAAAATAAGGAAGTTTCCGGTTTGCCAGACCCAGCTGATCCCAAATCACCACCATTTTTGGTAATATTCTTTAATAAGTTCTCATGTGGCATAATGGCACTAACTTAAATTAATTTATTCTGTAGACGAATTCACTGCGTAAATCTAAAAACAAACACGACGACCCGGCTTCCCTGTATAAAGGTCCAGGGGGTGCTGAATTATCCAAGGATGTGATCAATCAATTGACACAATTTACTCGTAAACGCAGTCAAGCTGTTATCGATGTCTGGTGGCTGTATGACGACGGCGGCTTGACACTTTTGCTGCCCTACATAATTAGTACCAGGCGAACATGGCAGTCGTGTAAACTCAGGTAAATCCATTTACATCAAAAAAGACATCATACATTTTATTCAGTTTTTGTCCTTGAGTGGTTACAAAAACTAAAATAAAGTCCTGCGTAATAAATCTCATTGTCTTCAATGCATTGAGTTGTAAGTTGTCGACGAAATGAGAACTAATTAAATTTTATCAGCGATAATTTAAAGGAAAAAAAAAAAAAAAGAATTGCCGAAACAGGTGAATTAAAACGGAAGCATGTTACTAGCGATAAGGCTGGATATGTCCTGGATAATTATTAGCAGACAAGTTATACTTAGGGATAGATCGTTGGTTTTTTTATTTTATTGTGTTAACTTGAAGAAAGTTAAAAAAATTTAAGCGACAAAGGAGTTGATTGTAAGAAAATGTCGCGCTTTCATGCCTCTCAATTATTGCTCAAAGGATTAATCGTTTTCCACATTTTAGAACAGGCAGTTGAATTTCGGAACTCAACCGAAATTAATGTTCGTTAACAGAAACTCGAATTAACATAAAGCAATTAAATACTCTGACTATAAATTCTTTTAAATGCAAGCAATCATATGAAAATATTTGAATTATAAACTCTTTTTGTAAATAATATATTAGAAATGTTTTTCTGCTGCAAATATCGTGTAGGTTTCTTTTCAATTGGTTTTTTTTATATTTAAGTTTGTCGTTCTTCACTGACAACCAGTTAGTACTAATTCGACACACGTCACGTGACTATTTGTGGCAGGTTCTCCATCCCCAGGTTGGGTTGTAACATTTTAAAATAAATTATTTAAATATGCTTCAATATTTACTACATTTCTTTGCACAATCGATAAAAAAAATAAAATAAAATTATATAAAAAATATTTTGTGACCTGTTGGCTATTTTCCTAATTCGTATTTGAAAGTTGCTCAGCTGGTCCAAGTCCTTAAACCTGCAAAGATAAGAAATAAAATTACAAAATCTGAATTTTTTATTAGCAATAAATAAAGTTTTATATTCTTGACTAAAACAATCTAACAAAGAATTATTTCAAACCAGCCATTGTCTAACGTTTTTATCTAATCGCGTTTAAATTTTTTACTGATCACCTGTTAGTTCATATTTAATTTTGTTCGAATGGGTTATTTACCTTCCAAAAGCAATAAAATATTCAAGATTTCTCTTGCGTTCCAAAATTAAATTTATAAATAAGTTTCCTCTTTATATTTGAAATTTCCCCTCGCAGCAGCCACTTTTTAAATTTATTATTCTTTCTTCATATTATAAATTTAAATTGAAAGAAATTATTATTCATTCCATTTTCATTTGAATGCTATTATTTGAAAACATGTTTTGTTTTTGTGAAGATACATTGAGAAATTAATTTGCTCAAATTCTCATGCAGATGGACACAAAACCGAATCTCCGAGCATTAAATTAAACTCCTATGAGATTATTTTTATGTTAAATACACTTTTACGTTATTATTTTTAGAGTCTATGCGCTGGCAAATAAAAAAGCAGAATTGGAATTTGAGCAGCGTTCAATGGCAAGTCTCTTATCGAAATTTCGTATTGATTATTCAGATTTACAATTGATACCGGACATAACAAAAAAACCACAGGAAACATCAACGCAATTTTTTAATGAACTAATTAAAGACTTTGTGGTTAATGAAAAGGAAACATCATTGCACGAAGACGATGGTAAGTAAACATGGAAATAAATATAAGATTGCGTTCATTATTTGTGCCGTTCCAGTGCTTATAAGTGAAGACGACTTGATGGCTGTACAGGACAAAACAAATCGATATTTGCGTTTACGTGAATATTTGCGAGACCAGTCTACTAAATCGGATCTGGTAGTAATGACGCTGCCTATGCCACGCAAGAATATTGTGTCGGCCCCGCTGTATATGGCCTGGTTAGAAAGTTTAAGTCGTGATATGCCACCCTTCTTATTTGTGCGTGGCAACCAGACAAGTGTATTGACGTTCTACTCATAAACATGCTATCACATACCAGAACCACTCACATAGATATTCGACCTGACCACTTGCGATTATTTATATATTAAGAGGAAAGAAAGAAAGAAATATAAAACAGTGGGTGGCAAAAGAGAAGCTATTTTTTATTCCTTCCTGCCTTTCGTACAGTATCACTATATTTTTATTTATTAATTTTTGTTACAGTTGAGCAGATAGAGGCTCCTTAATTTGTTCTATACCAAGTTTTTGTTTCTTTTTTGTATTATTTTGAATAGAAGCATGAAATATGAAAAGTCGTCGGTTATTTATTTCTATGTAATACTTTCAAATGATTAATTTTGCAAAAGCAATATAAATTCCAAATAAATTCATACATTTTCAATGGCTTTTTAAAAGATATAGGATAAACGTACATTTTATATCTATTTGTGTTTGCTGTTTTGCAATATCCATTTCATTTAAAGTTAAATTATTATATAATAAAATTATTCAGAGAAATAATCACTATAGAATAAAAGCGCTGAATATTGTACGAACTTAATAATATTTAATTTTAATACAAATTTGTATTTATTTTAATTCTTAACTGTAAGTTTTAGTTTTTTTATTTTAACTACACGTAATTATCATCTGGAATATGATAATAATTATTAAGAAAAGTAATGAATATCATTTAATAAATGTACACAGATAAAACACGACTAACACCTCGAAATAACAGCGGTTTTCAAATTAGTACATATTTTTGGGAATTGTTGTTTAAAACTCTTTAATTTTAATCATGAGCTGCTTCTTTTTTCCCCAAATCTTACTAAAAATTCATATTTTTCGAGTTTTTTTTGCCGAAGCATAATTTTGCGCTCAACGATGTATCTTCTGGGCTGTTGTTAAAAGTATGGAGAGGTCGTTTAGAATTCTTTTTTTTCGCTGTTGCCTAAATTTTTGTGTTTTTATTTCTTAACTTCAAAACAACGCAGCTTGTTCTACTCTGCTGGTATCTGAAGCCAATTTAACAAGATAACATAGTTTGCAAATATGAAAAAAAAAATTAAATAAGTTCAAGTTCTATGTTTGTTTCATGGCACTCGTGCAAAAAACAACCCAACAAGTTTTTGCGATTAATGCGTGTAATATTTGAAGGTAAATAAGACTACATACAACAAAACTATCTACCAGATAGAATATTTAATTTATGTTTTTTTTGCAAAAAGCTGTTGTTAATTACTACTTAAGGGAATCGAAAATAAAAACTCTAAATGGAAATCGGATCAGACGTTCAGGAGAGTAAAAAGTTTTACATATTTATATCTTCTATCGCACCGGTTTAGCAATACTGTATTAACTCGAAATTTATGTGCTTGGCAAAAATAAATTCATAACATGGTAAAAATTTCTCATAATTCAGAATTCTTTTTATTCACAAAAAACAAAGTTGCTGAAATGGTTTATATCTGTAAGTCCAGAAAACTAAAAGATTTTCAGTTGTTTGGAATGGTTGTCCACAACAAATTCTCGTTTTGATATGGAATTAAAAAGGATGAGGAATTAAAAAGGATAATACATAAACATTTTTGTAGTTATCTCTTCTGAACATTTTGCATTTTTTATTTTTAACTTCGCGAATATATAAGAAAAATTCCACATTGTGTCATTTATATTGTGCTGGCTTGTGCTTTAAAAATATTTCGCTTTTCAATGTTTTTTTTTTAATAAAACATTCTCATTTGCGAAAAAACTGAATTACAGGATTTTAAATTATTACAAATTATTCAATTTTCTTTATACGTGTGTGTGAGAATACAACAACTTTATTTTTCGGAATTAAATTGTATTTTGATAATTCTTATTTTTTAAGTTGTGTTCGCAGTCTATAAATTGTTTAAGAATAAAAGTTCGAACATCGTTTTACACATTTATTGTGCAAATTGATGTAAATAATGGAGTGAATTTTATTACAGAAAATAGCAGGAACAGAAAAAATATATATTTACTACTTCAATGGGCTCATGTAATAATATTACGAAAGTTTCAGTTTACCACTGCTTGTGCGTACGTGGTGTTAGGAAGATACGGATGGCTTTGAGCACGAGAAACATTAAATAAAGTTCAATAACATGACATAAACGGATTTAAAGTTTTTGCAAGAACATTAAAACAGCAAAATTTTTTAAATAACTCGTGTTCATTGAACACGTAAGTGACATTTATTTATCTTGACTATGAACTGTTCTCTGCAGCAGGTCCATTTTTTCACCATTTTGCTTTTGATAAGAAAGAAAACGCTTTCAACGAGTCAAAATTTTATAAATTTTTTTATAAATATTGTAAATGAGTAAATGTTTGTTTATAATTTATATAATTTATTCTTCTTGCGACGCCAACACTTGTTCAAAACCACCCTTAAGGAAACAATTTTAACCAACAAGACTTTTCCTACATGATGTGCAAAGTCGCGATAAAAACCATCAAGTCAAATGTGTACCCACAAATGCCAGAAACAGTCCACCATCCAGAAATATTTAAAATGAAACAAATTTATAGTTATTGTTTTTATAAATGGAGTATTCTAGCTAATTGATTTCATACATGCAACAGAAAATTTATTTCTTACTTCGAAGTAAGATTCCACACGTGTTTTCCAAATTTTGTGCGACTTTTTTACCTAGAAAAAGTGTAATGACGCAGCTGATGCAATTTGTTTAATGAATGAATGCAATAGTGCATTAAAAATATTGCGAATAATTTAATTAACTCGAAGAGTAAAATGTTCTGTCTGAAAATAATTACTTTTTAAATTTCTGATATGCAGTTTTATTCTAGGAATCACATTATGTGCGATTTATTATGAAAAATTCGGTTGATAATTATGAAATGGCTCATGAACTTTGTCGTTTTTTGCGATCAATTATTTGCACTAAAGGAAATGAAATTTTCAGTTTTCTCCTTCCAAAGAAAGAATTATACAATAACTATATTTAATAAAAATTGAAAACCGAGCAGGCAAAACAATTATAAAAGTCTGTAAGCAGCTGCACTCATTTATAGTTTGTACACATTTTTAGATTTCTTTGCTTGAAATTTTAAATTATTAACATTCAACATTCAAAGTATTGGATTTATTTTCGCAATTTATATAAAATATAAAAAATTATTACCACAAAGCCATTTCAATAAAATGTTTATATTTTTTTGTAACATTAATTTATTTTATTACAAAGAGATGGCTGCGTGCTCTTCCTATTTTTAAACAACATGCACCACTACAATCAAAAAGGTTTGAGAATATTTGCTAACGTTATATGTCATATCCGCATAGTCATCAGTCAGCGTTTTGCTGCGTCAGTACAGGACGAAATATATTAATTAATATGCGTGCAGTTGTACGCACGTATGTGTGCGTGTTTGTAGGTATGTATGCAATTAATACTGCTACACATGTGGACAGGACTTGCTTCAAAGGTGTAATATATTAATAATTTAAATTTTTTATTTTTTTTAACTACATTTACTTTGTGTTATAATTAAATTCCATAAAATATGACAAATTAAGAAAAAATGTTTCATTCACGAAAATCAGAGTTCTAAAATGTACCGTAAATTATGTACTTTTGAGTTCTGCAGGTAGAATATTGAAACACATAGACTCTAATCGTGTTTGTGTAAAAGATATTAAAAAAAAACAATAATAATAGTTTTCCTTTTATGTTCCTTCTACACTAACAGATTCGTTCACAGAATTTAGTCAACACAAAGATCAAAGCACGTAACATATTTATTGCATTCTATTTGTTTGTAGACGATCAAACCAATTCGCTGTATACGATTCATTACGTTGCTCGTACACACAAGCCAGCACACAACCCACTAAAGATCGGTGATGTGGATATAATGTCTTTAGTACACAACTGTTTCAATAGGGAAAACTGATCGCTATGCACTGTTTGCTTCTGGCCTTAAAAAATTAATAAACTCTATTCTGATTGCGTACAAAAAGACAGATTTCCAAAACATGTCAGTAACAGGTATGTCACATTTAGCCTTTTCTAAGGAAATGCGAAACAAAATTATTTGTTTTGGAAGAAAGGGGTACCCCTTACACAATTGTTTTTCCTTTTTTTATAAATGCGGCTTCGATGGATTTTAGCAACTTTTTAGTACAAAAGTTAGTGATTTAAAATAATTATGTAAAGCATTATTTGTCAACACCAAAACCTTGTGAAATTATTGCTGGCGCATATGGCAAAACTACAATCCATTGAAAAAGGAAAGGAGCGGACCAATTTGCTTGTTTTCATAACTACCGGATCAGCTTTAGGGCAACATATAGAAAATTCTTGTGAATTTACCAATAATTCTACCTTTTGGTTTTCATTTCTTTGCGCTAGAACTTGACAAGCATTTGCTAGCGTATAACCTTTTGGTCGTGTACAACCTTAAAACAAATTTAATGTCGGTTTACAATAAATCGCTAATTTAGCTCAAACTTATTTATGCAATAAATGTTGCAATACAATTATAGTGTGTCAAGCCATATTGAATTTCCATAAAATTATTCTGAAATCAACATGGACGGCAAGCCGGATGTGAGTGAGCATAAATAAACACAAGAGTCACATCATTCGTTCTGGATATATTAAAAGCAGGCAAGAAGTATGGTAGAGCATCGGACAACAAAGACATCAAAGTGAAAATATACATATACACGCACGGAAACTGTTTGTCAAAGTCATCATGTGAATCTTGCCCGGATGAACAAACTTTATTAAAGACACTGAAGCTGAATAGCACAATCACTCAGCCTTTGAAAAGGTTATAAATAAAATAACAGAAAAGTAATAAAAAATAAGAAAGTGAGAATAGTTTTTGATACTGAATAACAAAACATCATCTGTTGTTTCCTTTCTTTTCTCTTGGAGATGGAGGAATTGGAATTGGAATTGTAATAAAACACAGAAATATGTTTTGAAAATCAATTAATTGGCCAACTGCCTTTTGGACGATTCTTTCTGTCGTTCTGTCTTGTTTAAATTGTTTGCTTATTCTTGTATTATTAACTCATTCTTTTTTATTATTTTGCTGTTCTTTTGTTATTGCACGACTAAGTTTTAGGTTTTATGAATATCCTCCAAAAATAGTTTTTTATATTTTTTATTTCGTTGCGTTTCCCTTTTTATTTATTGTTTAAGATAAACCCGGTTGTAAATATGAGCGTAGCAGTGAGCTCTCTAATACACGATGGCGTCAACCGTTGTCCATCCACCAGTGTCATGACTTCGTCATTGAAACAGGTCGACAACGACCATGCCCTAATGAAGATCAGCGGGGAGTTGCTTAAATGGATGGTGTTCAGTTAGGGGTAGCAAGTGGAATTTATGTGGTTTCGGTGGTCGGTTGCCATTCTGTCAGGTCCTAAGTTGCTGGTTTTTACCTACGGTAATAACCTGCAGCTCTGCCTTCGTACATAATTGGCGGCCCACGTTGAACGAAATACATATCGCCAGTGAAAATGGGAAAAGCCCTAGATAAGATATTAAAGGTTGAACAGATGAAGCATAAAAGCTGTTCAATCAAAATATGTATTGACAATTTCAAAAAAATCTGCCAATTGAAGTAAAAAAGAACACAAATTCTTATTAATTTTTTAATTTTGCACTAATAATTGTCAATATATTCTGTCATATAAGTTTTAAGCTGCACCTACTAAATTTTCAAACCGTTAGATAGGGCTTTTAACACTTTATGTGACGATATGCGTATAAAAGTGTGCATTTAGAGTTTGAAAAAAATTTTAATTTACTTAAAACTTCTATACAGATATTGTGCTTTTAGTTTTATCATTTTGTTTTAAATTCACTGGTGCTAATGCAGATTTTTAGGAAATGTTTACCTAAATTCCCTTGGGAAAACTAAGGATTTCTCTATAAACTTTTTAATATTTAAAAGACAAATTGGTAAAAGAGCAAAAGTATTAAGTTTTTTTGTGGCGAAAAGACCGTTTCAAAGTAGCACTATTTTAGTTGCCAACATAAAATTTAAGCTCTGCTTTCTGAAATTAAAAAAAAAAGATAATTCTAATTTGCACTTAAAACTATAAATTTTTTCGGTGTTGATAAATTTCTTGCCAAACTAAGAGGATCTCCCTCTCTTTTTTCCATAATAATACTTTTAGTGCACAATTTTCAAACTGAAATGTTCTTGTGGGTTTTACAACTTTTTATTTTCCATATTCTGCACTAAAAATAAATCTCGTAATCTGCAAAATCACAAATAATGGCTGCTTAAAACAATAAAAAGATGTTGTGAAAAAATAGAGAACTGAATGAAATATGAGAAATTTCTTCGCGCATGAAAATTGTTGGTTTTTTGTAATATGCCAAAATTTTAAAATAAATACAAGTTGTTTTAACGACCAATCATTTTAATAACTTAAGTGCGACAAAATTAATACACGTGTAAATTTAAAGGTCAGCTTCAAAACAGTTAAATATCTTTGAATTTTCCAAATTACTTGCATGTACTGATAAAAAAATAAAATTTATGCAGCTGCATATTTTAATTTCAATATTTTTCAATCAAAACAAATTGAACATAAACACCAATAATTATAGCAATTCAAAATAAACATCGATGAATTCAATGAAGTATTAAAGAGGAATTTTTTAACTTAATTTTCTATACGCTCAATGGGAAACGGAAGTTGAACGTTATTTATATAGAAACTATTGCTTCTTCCTCCGATTCATGTTGTTTTTTCCAAATCTAACGCCAAAATTTATGTGTAAGATAATGGCAATTTTATTGTATTGTTTTGGAATCCATAGATAAAAAGTTTTATCAGTTTGCCCATAAACATTGTTCGCTCAAGCCACATGCATGTTTATTTAGAAGAAAAAAAAACAATAACAAACGTTAAGATGTGGGAAAAACAAAACTATACCAAATACAGTTAGTGACACAGCAAAAGAAGAATATTTATAATAGGGATAAATAATATATACGAAAACATCAGGGATGGCATGAGGACTTTCAAATTGTATCAAAATTCTTAAGAAATTGTGCTTGATTTTGTCGTAGTATGAAGATTAATGATTACAATTAAAACGTATATCAAAGTTCGGATCTGTTTTACAAACAGAAGCAAAAGGAACTTTTATGGAACTCAAGAGAGGCAAGTCTGATACCATGAACATGGCGCACAGGGTGATTGAAAAATTTAATTTTCAGTGCGTTTGAATTTCATTCTAGTAATTACATTTCCAGCGTTTGTAAACGGTCGACAGCTGCAAGTTTTACAATTTGGACTTTCCCTCAGTGTGCAACCATCATCGAAAAACAGTCTTCATCGGTCGATAATGATGTGCCAACAAAACATTTTTTATTCTGTAAACATACACACACACACATGATGGAAGACTTACATATAAGTAATAAACAAAAACAACAGTGAAAAATCAAACAAGAATGTATTATTATAGATTCAGGCTTTTTTATACACAAGGATAAATAAACAGAGATCTTGGAGGATAAATCAAGGAGCTAAGAAGTGTGTTTTTGCTTGCTGCTTTGAAACATTTCGTTTTTATATTTTCTATGGAATGAAAATAAATATCTCTGTGAATTGCAGATTGGATTTGCTTGCTACTAAAACTTATTTCAGTCCTTTATAAAGCGATTGATTGTTCTATATTGCCGATTATAGTAATTGCTGATTAGATAAAAGCATTCTTATCATTCCTATCGAAATTTCATTGTTCTTCCAAAATTGATTGCACATTTACTGCAGGCAGTAATAGTTTTATTACACAAGAGATAAAAAAATAATAGATTAACAAATATGTACACTGAGTGTGCTTGAATAGCATGGCTTTAAAAATATTAAGCAAAAGAAGTGCAAAATATCTTTTAGGATTTTCCTTTTAAGGACATAAAATATAAAATTTTTGTATAAATTTGAATTGGATTTATTTCTTCACAAGTGAAAAGCACAAAAACTTTGTAAAACTGAGTCATGTTTTAGCGATTCCTTGTTGCAAGATTTTATTATGTACTGCCTGGTCCATGATGTCACTCCATATCATTTTTGTTTAATGCATTCTGTCGACAGAACGATATCATGGTCGGTCGGGTAGATAATTTTGAAAATGCTTTCATAACCAAAAGCAGTACTTCATTATCCATAAAACATGTTAATATAGGGTGTTTTTATAGAGTGATGCAAGTTTAAATCATATTAAAACATAGTAATATATTTTTGATATCAATTAAACGGTCTTTATTGGATAGAAATTTTATGACATTAATATTTAAATATGATTTCGTCCATGTGTCCGCCACGGCTGGCGCGTACAAGGCGCAATCTGGAACACCAATTTTCACAAACAGTAACATTCTGACCATCATCGTTTTTGAAGACACATGGGCCAATGACTTCGCCACCCCATAAAGCGCGCCAAACAGTAATTTTCTGTGGGTGTAATCGTGTTTCGACAAAAGCTTGTGGATTATTTACACTCTGTTTATTTACACCCCTTCAACCAAAAATGGGCTTCATCGGAAAATAAAATTTTGAATGGACGAAGTGCACGATAAGTTTGAAGAACAGAACCATTATTTTGATTAAAAATTTCCACAATTTGGACGCGTTGCTCTGAAATGTCAAATCAAACTAAACAAAAAGCAACTATCAGCTGTTAAATGGGTGGTCATATAAAGCAGTGATGACAACTCAAAGTTGTATCACTCTACAAAAAACACCCTATATAAATTCTATATCTCCTGCTCGCAATTTATTGTTGTCAAAATATCTGTTGCATGCTGCTAGTTGAACAGCAAACTGAGATGTTGCCAAGACAATTTGAATTTGCACGTAAGCAAGATCCTTCAAATCCCTGCTGAATTCCACAGCATCATTTCTTTAAAATTTAAAATGTTTCTGCCCACTGTTAAATTTAAATTTTCCACGTCTAAATAACATTAAGTAAAAAAAATTATTGTGCTTGTAATAATTTTCAACTCAATTGAGCAAATAAAAGTTTTGCATAAATTTACATTTTTATTTAGTTTGTTTAAGAGTTGTTAATAATTTAGTTTTCAAAATTGGAAATGGATTATTTATTGAATTTTGTTTCGAGTTTTATGTGAACGTCATAAATGGGTAGCACTGTGGTTTGGGCAGAACCCAAAGTTAGCCAACAAGGACGTTGCTCTGTATTTATTTCCTGTGCAAAAATACTGGGTCGGGAACGTGTTAACTTAACAAGAGAAAATAAAAGTAGACCATATTAATAAATAACAATATGTTGAACTAAAACCAAACAAATTCAATAAACGTGGCAAATTTGCTTGCAAAGAGAACTTTTCGCAAAATACCTCAAAGTTTTCTAATTTTCATCACTTGTTTTTACTTGTTGTTAACAACAACATTGAAAAGTAAAATGCGAGAATGTGTACGACCCTATTTTTCAAATTGAGAGATTGAGAATATTTGGAAAGAAGTACATTCTTTCTTTAAAAATAAACAAAATACTTTCATTTTGCCATTATTCATGACATTTGAAGCGTTTGATTAAATTTTCCAATTCATGTGAATTTTTGTTAAAATATATATAAATTAATTTTAAATTCATAAATAACTTATTTGTTTAGTTGCTGTTGACAAAGTAGTATTTTCTGAGAAGCCATTTTAATTAACTCTTTTTGTTTTTTAAAAATGACGGAATTCATGTTAAATTTAAATCGGAAAAAATCAGGAACCATTATTAAAAGGAATATTATATTTTAAAATGTAATTAATGTTTATGCATATCGACATAAACATGAAATTTATTTATTGAAGTACGTTCCCATAAATAAAAAATAATTCTTGTTTCTAAATGTATTAACGTTTTATTTCATTTGTTGGCTCCATGATAAATGGTACGTTTAACTAAATATTTATTATTTTAAAATGTTACAGCAGAACTGTTTGATGTGTGTGTGTATAGGCAAACAGGAAAGTTTCCTTAATTCCTACTGAATGAAAGCCTGAGGGATGGAATATATTTACATGGCAGACGTGGAATGCCGAGTGCAATTAATGTTTAAAACATTTAACAACTTTAATATTAAGTGCAAAATTGAAACACAATTTATGTTCGAGTTATGCGATAAGAAAAACACCACTTGGGGAGTTTGCGCTCAATATATAAGAAATAATACAACAACATTTATTGAGAAAGAGAAACAACAAAACATTCAGATAATTTCACATCTTCTTGAAAAGCAACTGTTCAGTAGTTCACTATGTTGCATGTTTATTTGAAACTACTGTGATATAATCTGAACAAAAGCTTCTTATGGTTTCACCAACTTTTTAGCTCTTTAATATATAAAAGTCTGTCAATATGTACCAGTTACATTTCAGTGATTTAAATATTTCTCATTTTAAAAAATAGAAATAAACCAGCCTCTGTAATGCCAATCTGGCGCTGAGGCGACACATGTGTTCTGGTTTTTAAAATTTTTTAATAAAAAATAAAAAAAAGATCACAAAGCAGAGCATGATCGCTGAAGCATAACTTGTAGCTCGAAATCAGTCCTATACTTCGTATAAAAATAAATTTTTCTCAAAAATTATTTACTGCCAATTTCGCAATGTTGAAAGAATTCCTTCTTGCGAACAGATGTATTTGATATGAAAACAAAATTTTATATTATTACATATTTTTGGGAATTGTCGTTTTAACTCTTTAACTTTTATTTTCGTGCTCATTCTTTTTTCCCAAAAGTTATTTATTAATGTTATTCTAAGAAATATTGGGTAAAGGTTCCCTGATGATTTGCATTAGCCTCAGTGAAATGCGCATAGGAACTAGCTAAAACCCCTCAATTGATCACTTTGAAATTTTAATAAATAACTTTTGGGAAAAAAGAATGAGCACGAAAATAAAAGTTAAAGAGTTAAAATTTTATATTGTTTTTTGTTTCAAATGTAGTTGTACGAAAGAAAGAATTCCTTTCATGTCCCGAAATCGGCCATTATATTTCTTTTAATTATAATTTTAATCACATTTCAAGTACCATGTCAAAAGTAATTTTTCCCATCACGATATTATTAATTTTTTTACTGTGTTATCTCAACGAAATTTAAATAGAAACACTCAGTAAAATATTTTAATACTAATAGAACTATTTAATATTTTAATTTTCACATAAACATCTACGAATGCAGAAGTATGTTGTCAACACAATAAATAAAAGCAAATGAAATGAAAACAGTAAAATAGTTTATGCCACTAATAGTTGGCAGGAATTGAAAGTCGTCTGCTATTATAAACGACAAGTTGAAACATAAAATTTTTCTAAAACCATTTAGATCATTTGAAAAGGAAGGTTATGCTGTTATGAGCACTTTAACTTAATATTAATACTAGAGTTAAAATGAGCACATCGCAGTATTCGTTCGGGAAAGAAGCACATGTAAAAATATATCCAGGCAGCACACTATTCTTCTTAACACAAATTTGCATGAGAAAAGAATACTACTAGTGAAATATAAAGTCATCTCCTAGTAAAACAAACATTTCGCTTCCTAAAATTCTTCCACATTTTCAAAAACAACTGACTAAACCATCAAGAAAAATGTAACAAAAATTTTGTAAAGTAGCTGTTAAAATTGTCAACATCTTTGATAGCATGAAATACATCTGAAGAGTTGAGTTGACTTGTTTAATCGGCCATGGCAAAGCACAAAAAAATTCTAGAACAAATTAACACAATTTCTTCAGCAAACAAACAATTTATGGGTTCTTTAGCCCTCCAACATGTAACACAAGCAAATAGAATAAAATTTCTCTAACAGAAGTCGTTAACTCTTTTTCTTCGTTAGTCCTAATTTGAAAAAAAAAGATTAACAAAACATATTGAAATCAGTTTTAAGAAAAAAGGAATGTAATTTCTGGCTTCATTACTATGGAAGAAAAAGGCTTGTGGTAGTTTTTTATTAAATTTTATTTAGACTAAGTCTTATTCGATATTTCGTTAACATCTTCAGGCAATAACAATTATTAAAATTTTATAGAAAAAAAATTTTATGTTATTGTATTTGAAAAACAAATATTGTGAACAGTTTTTTGTCATGTTTCAGAACTATTTATCTATAAAATTTTAATAGTTTTTATTTCCTGAAGATGTCAACAAACTGTTAACGAAATATCGAATAAAAATTAGACTAAATAAAATTTAATAAAAAATGACCACAAACTTGATTAATATTATAATAAACTGATAAGGTCAATAAAGATGAGACAACAGAAAGAAAAGAAAAAAGTTTAATTTTTACCTGCGTTTACCGCATAAAACTACAGCCACTAAAATAGTAGCAAACAGGTTGATTTTTTTGTCCTAATTAAATTTCTGAAAATATTTTTTAAATCATTTAAGCATGCCTTTAGTTTCGGGTGGACGATAATATGTCAAGTCATGTATTTTGAATATACTAAATAGGGGAGTTCAGAATGCATATTTAACAATTTCTTACCCATGGAATTAATTTAAGAATCTTTTTCGAGATGTACATCTAGAGACGCGGGTTTCAATCATCAAAATTTTGTGAAAATCTTTCATTTGTATTTAGTTTAGAAAAAGCTACAATTTGCAAATAGGATATCCACACCAGCAGCTCTCATTATTAACAATAAATTGTATATTCTTTTCCGGCGTCAATAAACGGAAGTGTATTTTCCTGCGACCAACATGTTGCGTGTTCTGCACATAATTATTTACATATTAGCAAATGTTATTTTATTTGTGAATAGCGTGCGTGGAAACGTTATATATTTTACTGCACATTAATTTCTCTACAAACTATTTGGCATAATTTCATATGTAAATGCTTTACGCAGTGCGATACGAATCACAACAGCAATTACAATTACTTTGGCTCTAAAAATAGTCAAATAATTATATGGCAAAAAACATTAGCACAAAGTAGTTTAGAAAGTTCTAAACGTTGATGAATAATGACAATAAAAATTTAATTATATTCCACACATAATTACCAACTTAATTACTGCATGGAATTTATAGTTTTAGTACAACATGGATGGACAGCACACAATTCGTCATAATGAATTGCGATAGACTTGAGTTACATTGCAAGAAGTTTACAGGAGAAGTCAAAATTCTCTGTAGCAAGATTGTGGATTTGAAAGATATTCTTCATTTCAGAAGTCTAAAATTTAGCAGCAGAAAGTGTTTTTATATGATGCATTATAGCCGATCAAAAAATCGCTGACCACGACGAGGTAAAAGTTGTGTTTAATATTATAAAATATGGGAAGAAAAGAGTCTAAATTTTAAGGGATGTTTTCATAAAAAACGAGCCCTCTGAAGCTTTTCGAAGTAATTATTCATTATCGAATTCAGCACTTGAAAGATTTAATATGAACCCAAAATATTAATTATTTTCATAATAACTATTTTTATAAGCCAAGAATCATTCTGTTTGATATTTATAACAATAAAAATATATTTGATTGGTATAGTTGTTCTTCGCAACAAATATAAACAGCTCTCATTTAAGCATTTAAGTTATTCATCAACAATGTGAATATATCTTTTTTAAACAAGTTTTCAGGTTTCCATTCCTACAATATTTCCCAGTGCTGGTGCTGTGCTAATCTCTTTAGTAAATAAAAATCCAAGAATCAGTTTCATAGAAAATGTTTAATGTAAATATTGTTGGTTATATAAAATTAAATGCAAATTTAGTCATAATTTTCACAATTGAGTAGAATTGTATAATTCCATAGAATATTTGCGAGAAAGTACCTGGATATGAAATATTTGTGTGCATTTAATTTTAAATAGAACGGCAGATGGTATTCGTGTATGGATTGTGATTCTTTCGGGGAAAGCGACAAATGGTATTGGTGTTATGTGTATGTATGTGCATGTAAATACAAGACTTTAAGTTCCATTGATGTTCAAGACCTTAAGTTGCATCAAGCATTTTTGATAAAAAGTTAAATAAATTTAATCCATCATTTTGATTTTGTTTTCTTTGAAGACTACCATGATTTTATTTTCAATAAACATCTTCTCATTTCTGTACGTAAATGCAACTGAAATTTGTATGGCTATAAAATAATACTGCGCTGCATTTGCAACTTTTGTTTTAGTGTTTGTTATTTAAAATAAAATAAAAATTTAGTTCTAATTTGTAATTCAGTCATAATTAATTCAATTAAATATTTACGAAGAAGTGCCTGGATGTAAAATATTTATTTGCATTTAATTTTAAATAGGAAAATAATAAAACAAGCTCGAGTAGAATAAATTTGATAGGATGCAGACACATTTTTAAATCTTTCTAGTCGTTGTTATACATAAATTGCCGAATATACGAAATAAATCTCGTATATGGACGTACTCGTATTTGCATGTAAAACACAAATACATGTCGAACTTCATTGATGTTCAGAACTTGAAGTTGCATCCAGCATTTTGGATGGTGCATTCTAAAAAGTTAAATAAATTTAATCCAGCATTTTGACTTCAAAAGGAAATATATAAAAGCATGAATATATTTCGTCTGCAACAGACAATCTCTTCATTTCTGTACGTAAACGCTACTGAAATTTGTATGTTTATAAAATAATACTGCGCTACATTTGTCAACTTTTGTTTTCAGTAGTTTTGACGCAAAGAAGAACGAAATGATATCAATAGAACTTTTTATTTAAGTTCTATACTTTTGAAATCCTCTTTTGAGCTTTCCGCGTTTTATTTTTTTGTTTGTTTGTTTGGGATTATGGGGATTTTTATTTTTAACCAACTATAAGAGGTTTCTTTCTTGTATAATCGCTGGAAATGATATGAATTTGAACATTTAATATTATTGTTGTGAAGGAAGAAATTTTGATTAGTAGTCGAAAAAAAAAACAATTTCAATTTTGGGAATACAGAAAGTGTTGCCACACTTGATCGAACCATACATTTAATATGTTAAGTTTGCCGTTAAAATAAAGTAGTTATTATATATCAAGTAGAGTTTTACAAAAATTAAAAATCAATAAACACTAACTTCGTTTTTAAAAATATTTATATACCAGTGCCTCGTTTCTGTAACTGAAGTGAGAGCTTCTCACTCTGTGAAACACAGAATGAGTCAGAATATATTTCTTAATGCAAATATAATTTTATAAGGTTTTCATAATAATCAACATATTATTCTATGGATAACCCTACAATAACGACAGTCATAATTATTTAGTTTTTCGATGCGAGAAATTCTCACTTCAGTTACAGAAACGAGGCACAGGTTTCCAACTCTAGAGTTTCAGTGTAATATTTTTAACTTCTCGCTAACGAAATAAAGATATGGGACTCAAATAATACACATGAAACCAAGTGCAAAATGAGCTTCATTTCAGCAATACAATAAATAAAAGAATACTAAATATAAGAGAAAAATTTCAATGTCACGAAATTTCATCTTGTGCATTTTGCAGTTCTGAGAATTTGATCCACTTATTTTAGAAATTCAAGTCAACAAATGATTTTTGCAGCAAATACTTAAACGTTGTGTGAACCATGTCTTAGCCAGTTAAATAGTTGAAAAAACCCTATTGTATCACTTAATATTTTCTGTGCATTTCCATGAAAACACAAGAGCGTTTCAATAATAAGTTTTACACAATATTCTAAGAATTTACAAAATTTCTATTTAACTTTTAATGTCTTAAATATTTCATTACAATTGGATAATAATTTATGAAATTAATTTGGTGAAGCTTTGAGTGAATTTCCAAAAAGTGATTTTTTATCCAACAAATGGAAAACACTAGGAAAATCGAGATCGGTGCTTTGAAAAGAGGAAAGCAAAGCTTGTTAATTTATGTTTGAGTCCATTTCGAGTCCATTGATGGGAAGCTCGTTGCAACGTTTCTAAAATGAATTAAGAAATCAGTTTAATCGATTTGATCTACAATCTTCTTTGTTGGAACGGTCTTTTGATTATTCATTATAAATTCTTACAATTCAAAAAACTTGGTTCAGCCGATTGGGAGCTAATACTGCCTCCAAGTGGAATTTGAAATAGTATTTTATTTTTTACGATATAAATAAAAAAAAGTATCAAAAACCTACTTCAAACGATTTTCACTTATGGCCTTTTGGTCACAATATATATAACAATAAAATATATTTCAAGAGATTTCCTCTATTCAAGCCTTAGATCATAAAATTTTAGCGTTAAGAAAAAAAATTTTGAGCGATTTGTTAAGAGATAAAATATATTTCAATACTGCGATCCCTGAAGGTATTGAAAGTCCCAACGAAACAACGGATATATAAAAGATATAAAATTGTTTTTTATTTGCACTTAAATTTAATTTAATGTCTTTAGAAACCTGAGTAGAAGAAATTTCTTAAAGTAATAACAATATTAGGAAAAAGGAAATGGTTGACAAGAATTCATAACATTTATTTATAAGCGATGTTCAGACGAAAAACGCAATTGAGTCTTCACTCAATTAGAATTGTTATCACTCAATTAGAATTGGAGAAACGAACATGGTTTAATCGTTAGCGTTATTTTTTAAGTTTTATTTTCGTAACATTATATTTTTATATTGTACAGACTTTTTGAATTCACTGAAAACTTTTTATAGGGTTTGCATAGGGAATATAGAACAGTTAATTTCTAATTGCTAAATTTATTAATTGCTTAATAATTCTAATGGCTCAATAGGATTATGGCTCAACATGTTGTTAGTGTGACACAAAATATTAACTGAAATTAAACAGTTTGTTGCAAAATGTTGATTGAAACGGCGGAAAATATTAATCAGAAAAATAGTAGTTGTACCGCATGCATAATTTTGGACAAAATTTGGTTTAATATTTTTTATATTTGATTTTTTTTCGTTATGACTTGCACTCAGGGAACGACTCCTGCCTATGCAATGCACTGCGCCGGAACTGCAAAGATAGGTTCTCGCAGGGTAGATAGAAAGAAGAGTGTCTGTGGACATTCGATTTAAGCCCACTCAAATTAAAAGTGGCGGAAAAGAGCTCTGCAGGTTGTTTGCTTCACATACATATTGTCCGGACAAAGAACGAATTCGCATCGTAATGCGTAGTATGGCAGGCATTGCCACATCGATCACAAAGGCATGGTTAACGCGAAACGCCTTGTGCGCGGGATCGGATATAATTAGATATTCTAAAGTTGCTTTCCTGCTGACTTTGTTTTTAATTATTACAAAACAAAATTTAACAAATAAAAAAATATATATGGAAGCCAAACTAGGCCAGAATAATAAATAACTTTTAATTTATTCTGCCACTTTGACTTGATTTTGTTGTTTCCGTTTTTCATTGGAAATTATTTCGTATTATAGTATTTTATTTATAAAGTTCCTAAAGTTTTTGTGTGTCATGCCTGTGGGAACTACGTACAGGATGGTATCTGCATGCAGTTCTAGAGGAACGTTATCTACAAAAGTATTACAAATTCATTTTGAACGTGTCTAGACTCGTAATTTTGTTTGGCTTTAGCTTGATGTAATGACATTAGCTTTTACTTTGTCGTGGATATGCATATCAAAGGCAGATAAACTCCGGGGATAAGTTACTTATTTGTATGACGTATTCGTTTATGAATATGAAACTAATTGGATTGTGGCATATTTATTAGCAGTATCAAAAGAACGACCAGACCTTAAGGGACTTATGCGGGCTTTTTATTTCCATTTTAAATTTGTGTTTCTCAGAAATTTGTTTATTTCTTTTATAATTTCTTCTCCATCTAAGACAGGCACTATCAAACCACAACGTTGTTGAGTGGTTTATTTATGCTACACAAGTTCTGAGTTATTTGTTTGTTCTAAAAATTGTTCAGTTAAAAAAATGGAATATGATATTAACATGTCAAATTTGCGAAGCTCAATTTATAAAACTTATGGAGTAGCGATATCCAACGCAATGCTTTAAATTATTTGTATTTACTTGAAACCATTGGGTTTTATCATATTTTGGCATACGAACAACTTTCATGTAAAACATTTTGTATTTAAACTTAAACCATTTCGATATGTTGGACTGGAAAGTCTCAACTTTTTCCACATCGATATTTCTCGTGCAGATTTTGTTTTGATAAACTTTCTGAAAGAGAGTCATTATCCATGAATACAAGGAGTCAAAGAAGAAGGCTAAAAGATATTTCAATGTCTTGTGAGATATTAAGAAACAAACTTTGTTATCAGTGCAGAGACTTTATCAAATATTCAGTACAAATAGAGACATGTAATACAATTAAAATGGGCAATACCAAAATATGTGACGGTCTGTGATTTTGCTATTTATATCGCGAGCATAACTAAAGCAACTTTAAAATTATCAAAGTTTAGATGTTTTCATTTTAACAGCAGCTTCAAAAACAAATATTCCAAAATAAGCATGCTGATGCTTTTTCAAAAAATGCTATTTAAAAATTCAAAGTGATCAAGTGAAGCCCCTTGCGCATTTCCTTGGTGCTCATGCAGATCACGAAGAAACCTTTACCAAAATTTCTTCGAATAACTTAAAAATATTATCTCAAACTTAAATTTATAAGTAAGAAGTTCAAATAAGTATCACAGTCGCAACAAAAGCTCATCCACCACTTCTCCTTTTTATTTTCTTTGTTTTTTATTCTACATTGGCTGGCGTTTTTCCAACTCCAATTGCAGTTGTAAGAGAAAAGAAGTAGAAGGCTAGAATAAATAATTATGAGGTTTAAAATATGTAAATTTAAAGGAAGCACAATCGATATTATTTGCTCCGTTAGCCTTTAGTTTCAAACAAATGTTTGTTAAATGTTCTTCTTTTTGTTGTTGTTGTTAAAACTTTTATCAAATCTTTTGTTAATAAATTGATTCAACAGAAACAATTCAAAAGATTCGATAAGTTGTTTAATTGACGTTTATTAAACACAAACTGAGGCAAAATAATTTTAATTTACATAAATAAATTTCATATTCACATTCACTGCCACAAATTAAAACTAAATATATGTTGTGGCAGGACATGGGTCTTATCAATGTTTAACATCGTCTAATACTCATAATTCTCAAAAAAAAGAATATGAATTGAATAAAATTTTGGCTTGTGTTGGTTACCAACGAAAATATTATAACTTGTAGTGCTCTCATACTTGAAGTTAATAACAGCTTTAACAGTTTTAATATCCATAAACAGCTAATTTTACTTTTAGACAAGTTTAACCAATTCAGGTTTTTAAATGCAGTCCAATGAATTTGAAGAGATTTTACCAACTTAAAGCCTAAATTTGAATGACTGACTGACTGATTCATCATCGCCCAGCTCAAACCATTAAACCCAGAAAATTTAGATTTCTTATATGTGCAGATGTATAAATCTACTGAGGAGTTTTTTAAAATTCTATTGCGAACGAGGCAAAAGGGGGAAAAGAGTATACCCTCTTCACGTCTCAAAGATTACGATAGAAAAAATCAAAACGCAAAAGCACATAAATAATGCTCATATATAATTCGACAGATACATTTTTTTGGTACATTTTGTACTTTTAGAGGGTAAGAAGGGGCACAAATTATACTTGGTACTCTTCTGCACTATAGCATATAGTAGAAAGATATTTAGGGCCTTCTATTTTTCTGAAAAAAATCTTGAATATGTTCTGGTACTTTTTGGAAATTCTAATTTATAATATATATATATATATATATATATATATATATATATATATATATATATTGAAACCTTTTTCTATATGTAATTTTAAAGCTACGTTTAATTAAGTGAAAGTGGTAGTTTCTTGAAGTAAACTTTTTCAAATAGGCACTTTTAAGGAAATACACTCATCTCAAGTTTTTTTGAAAAGGTACTTTTTCGAGTGTTATAATTTACAAGTTGCACAAAACTTCATATTCTACGCGATGGATTAGGCTTTATTACTAACATACGCTAGTAAAGCAGCGAGTAGGATGTTAGTTAATAATATAATCCAGGAAAATTGTTTGCGATAACATTAAAATATATGAAACTGGGAGAATATATTCTGTAATTTAAATTTTATCATTCCAAAATGCTAATCATTCAAAACTAAATGAATCTATTAAGGATGATTTTGAACTAGAATTTCTTCAAAGATCTATTTTAATTGCAACAGTTTAATTTTGCTTTGAAATTTCCAATTGTTTTCGTTCACAAAATGTGCCACTCTGCAAGTTATAAGACTCGCATATATTTCTTTTTGCATATTTTCAGATTCTTTGATCACTACAATTATTATACTTATAATTCAGGCGGAAGTCTCATGTCAAGGGTTTAATATTCGAATATAAATTAGTCTTGCGTTGAATAGTTCTTTCCAACTAGTTCCGTTCTTCTGGCAAATTTTAAAATAAAACACTGCATTGGGTGTTACAGTAGAGTCCCGACAATTAGTAATCAAAGCGACCGATTGTTTCTTAGAGTATCTTCGGCGCCATGTCCATGTCAGTGTGCAGAGTCGAACTCGAGATCTATGTGTTGTAGTCTTGCGTTCACCACTTCAACGAATATATTCTTTTTCTATTCCTTCCAAGTTTGTAGATTTTTTTTTCACACTTTTACAAGTGAAAAGAAAAGTTTTAACATATTAAACATTTTCCTATATAAATTTTTCCAATATATAGAAATATTTCCCTTAACATGACAAAAGAATAATTTCTCTGTGTGAGACGGTTTTTGAGATATTAAAAAAGTTCACCGAACAAATTGGCAAATTCGGCGAAATTATGAAGTTTTTTAATATGACAAAAACTTAATAAAACACTTTCTAAAAGTTTTTCGATTTTTACTGTCCTTATAAACCCGCAAAAAATTATTGAGATTTAATAATATCAACGTCAGAAAACAGTCAAATGGCCGGCAGTAAATAACATCTTTATTTTGAATTGTTACTTCTGCCCAAAATTTAATAAAATAATTTTGTTTCTTGATATATAAAATTTCACTTTTTAGCAAGTGTTGCAATACAGATATGTCGCACACGTATTTTTATAAAACAACTTCTAAATACATACAACCGTTGAGATTTCTTCTGTTTTTTCTTCTACAAGGATTTAACAATTACTAAAAGTGAAATCCTTTTGAGGGCACTTTTATTATGAATGAATTTATTTATATCCTCTTGCCTGTTTTACAAGAAATTTCTTAACGTAGGTCCGAGCAAACTCGCAACTTGTTTGATGCATACATGTTGTAGCCTGTTCGAACTTACATTAAATAATATAATCTTTTAATTTTACGCGCTTTACTTAGTTAGTTGGCATATGACTGCAGACGTGAATAGTTCATTTTCGAAGTAAAAGGGAGTTCTATTTATATTTCAAACATATAAAACTTATTGAAATTAAAATACCAAAGAGCTTCACCAAGAATATAACGAAAGGATAAAATACAGGTGTGCTCATTGTGGTTCGAAAAAGATGTTTATCAAATTTTATTTATATACACACGAAAAATTGCTTGGAAATATATAAGCACGTACATGTGTGTAGCAAGTGTGTGTGTATAACAAGTGTTAATATTAAATAAATCAAATGGAATTCATAAAAATTATTTTACAATAAAATCTTGAATTTTAAAAAAATCTGCAAGAAATAAATTAGAATCTGTTTTTAGTTTTCAAAAGTACCGGCCGTTATATAAAAAAATGAAGATATTCCCATTAAATATATTATATACATATAAGTGAAACACGGTTTGCTCGTGTTCAGAAAAACGGCGGTTCAATTTTTGTATAACTCTGTGTGATTGTGTATGTCTATGCTCCTGAGTGTGTGTGTGCAAAACAGCAAAGTACAGCAAAACACAACTGACAGAAATCATACGTCCTGAAATTATTTAAATTTCTGGCGGTATTCTGACTTTAATTACCACCACATCCAGTGCCATTCATCCATCAAATTCGTTTATTTCAACCAACTGTGTAAATACGTTTAATCGACTTTATTGTGCTTGTGTTTAAAAAGAATTGTCAAAATGAACAACAACGTACTCGTGTATATGAACGTACAAATATATCAAAGAGGTTGAATATTAATTGAATAAATGAAAAAAAATAAAATAAAGCAAAACAAATAAAATAATTTTACGAATATGAATTTATGTTTTAAATTCCATACCAAAATCCCCATAAAAATTTTATTAACACTCTTTTCTTTTATATTCTTGTACTTTTGTGAAATGGTATGCAGCAGAAACACTTGTATTAATTATGATCTTTTGTTAAGCGTAAAAGGCTTAAGTGATCTTATTTTAAGATATCTTTTGAATTGTGGGATGTAAGCATTTATACATCAGCTGGAGCTGAAATGTTAGACAAGACATAAACGAGGTCGTTTATACAAGATAATTTAGATAAAGATTCGAAACTATTAGGACTAAAAGGATATTAATAAATCCGAGATAGATTAAACATTTTTAAGGTTTCCAGTTTGTGTCTTGCGCAAAAAAACATTGATCTTACATATTATTGTTATAAGTCACGTCTTTATCTTAAACCGATTTAAGCTGCTGAAGGGACGAAAAGTTTAAAATTTTTTCTTAATAAAATAAGTTTCGCCGTAAATTGCAATAATTTCATAGTTTTCATATAATTTTACAAATACAAATTAAATTAATTAAATATTTTTAATTTAATTTCATTTTCTGAGGATACAACAGCAGCTTATTTACCTGCTATAACCAACTCTATTTTTACACTATCGATCATAAACTAATCGAAAAGTTATAACGTCACAGAAAATGCATAAATCGCTATCAAACATTTAAAACATTTTTGAAATAAAAAATGTATCGACAATTAGTGCAAAATCTTACACAACAAGTAAAAAATCCCAACAAATTTATATTTTCATTGTATAACTTCGCTCTAATTGTCAATATATTATTTCATTTAAACAAGTTTTATGATTCACCTGTAGAACTTTTAAAATGTCAGAAGCCTTTTTGCATTTTGTACTACTTCTTAGTTTTCTTAATTTAATTTAGTCCTAAATGTTGTAAATCACTTTGTGTTAAGGAAATTTAGAAGAAAGTAAGAACAAATTTTCACTTTTACAATTTTCTTCATCCAAGAAATCGATATTCATTCGTTGATTTAATAAGCAAAAGGTATTCAGTTTTTTTACATGTAAAATTCATTAAATCATAAAATTAACATAATTGGACCTTAATTATTTTTTTATAATATATTTGTGTGTCATGATATCCATGTAATTGTTAAGAAAATACTTTTTATTAAAACAGATTTACCGTCTTTATTATTTCCTCTTATACGCTTTTCGAGGTAGAGGATTTGTTGAATGGATTTCTAATTCCGCTGATACTACAAAATTTACCTTTTCTGTTGAATTCGTAACTGTTTTCATGAATTCATATATTATGAAGTATTGCTTTCATTTGGCCAATTGTATGCGACTATTGGCAGCAGACCTAAAGCACTTACTAACAATTAAATATAGAGAAAATGAGTTTCAGAGAAAGAAGACTTGACAACTCGCATGCGATGTGCGAATCTGCAGAGTGTCAAAATAAAGTGTTCCGAATTTATCTAAGAAGTAACCTTCAGTTCAATATGGCCCCAAATCCATTAATTGGTTTTTGCGTGATAGTGGACCAAGAATTTAAACTCTGTTTTTTCATGTAAAAATCACTTTTTTTGTTTCTGCAAATTTGCTAAGAAAATATGACAACGCCGCTTGCAGCCAAAGCTTTTGGTGAATGTATAATTGTAATTATAATTTATTGCATTAATAAAATAAATTACAAAATGTTATGCACTCGATTAGAAGAATTTTTTTTATTCGATTTCCACATAAAATTTAAGCTTATAATTAAATTCATTAAAATTCTTATTTATTAATTCGCTGCAAATGAAAAATTTTAGATTTAATTAAATTTACAAACAATCCACTATATAGAGAAATTTGATTATCCATCATAATTTTAGTTTTTCTACTCAATAAAAAAAATACATAAATATAATGCGATTAAATGAACAAAAAACATTATTTTGCTGTCAATTAGCTGTTCAGTCCGGCAATTTTTTTTATTGATATTTGATATTTTCAAATTAATGTACGAAATTATTTTTTAAATAATTATATCGATAGATTTTAATTAAAGATACCATTAAAATGGAAAATGTTTTGCATACCAGTTGGTAAACTGGTAAATTTATGGTATTTAAATTTTGAATTATTCAAAATATATACGTGGTATCCTTTTTATAGATAATGATTTCGAAACTGCAACATTCAGCCAACAATTAAATTAAAGTTAACATACGTTTGATAGCTGTTTGTTACATGACTGAACTTGAAAATTAAACTAAAATATTTTTCGATTCTAATTACAATCAAATCATCATATTACGAGTAGGTGGCGCCTGCAGAATAGCTGAGGAATATGTTCCTGCAAACTTGAAAAAGTATATACGCACTTTTTTATATACACACCGTATTCAAAATTAATATATTTGAAGAAAGTATTTAGTTGTGAATAAAATGGAATTGCTTTTTTTAAATAAATTATTAGCTAATTTTTCGTTTCAGTATTTAAAAACAAAAACCATCATGATTAAAACTAAGGCATTTCATGAATAATAAAAATTTGTATAAGAAATAAATAAATAATATAAATCATTTATTTAGTACTCAAAATAGAGTCAAACATCGATAATTCTGTTTAATTTGAATACAACGCTCTCTGGAGAATATCACATAGAAGACAAAAATGCACGCGATCATCGATTATTAACAATTCGGGAGAAGTACTGGTATTTTCTCACAATCGAAATGTATAGTGACAACCAAAATCACAGTAAATTAAAAAAAAACCGGCAAAAGACCTCAATTTAGGTCATCTCGAGATTGCGAAGAGTACAAGCCCATGTCAAACTGACAGTTTTGATCTGATAAAAATATTTTATGCGTGAAGATCTTTATATCAAGGAGCTGGAAATAGCCCATATAAAATAAATAATAAGAAACAAATTTTTACTTTTTTTTACCCCTGACCCAAGTGCGATTTGTTTGTTTAAAACTTCGTGTGTTTTCTTCTACCAAAATTTCCGTAGAAATAAAGTCTGAGAAGACGTTAAATGATGATTTTATTAGAAACAAACTGCCGATTAAAAGTCTGCACAATTATTTGGGGTTTTTTTTCAACTCCCCACTGTAAGATCCCTTATAAGTGTTTTAAACACGCTGCAAGTTCGTTAATTTTGAATATCATTTCCATTTTCTTCTCTGCACTGTCCGTTCTTCGGTTCAAGATAAATATATACAAAATATATTTAAAAGTTTCCAAAGAGCGATTCGTTTTAAATTCAAAAGCGATGTTACATAAAAGTTTTTTCGTGCACAGTCGTTTCTAAACAAAATGTAGTGGAAAATCGTGAAAAATAAAGCATTTCTACGAAAATCCATCCGATGAATGTTATACAAGATAATGCAAATATGTATGTACGTATATGGTATCCATGTATGTGTGTGTTTACTACTCGTAGCCCTCCACTGTACACGACAGCAAAGTTATTTACTTGCGGCCATCTGCGAAAAGGTTTGATTTATTTTAAAAGCAAACCGACATTTTGGTGTTTTGAATTAAAGCTGAAAGTCAGACGAAACATTTTAGGCATTTTAATTGAAAATATTGTTCTCTGCACGAAGTGTTACTTCAACAATTTGAATCTCTGCACAAATTCTGTTCGTTTTTGAGAACCGCAAAGTGACTCAACTAACAAATATATTTATTATGCCAAGATTTTTTTCATTAATTTAAACACAAATGGAAAAGTGTTCCCTTCTCCTACAAGTATCAACGACTGGTTAAAGGTGTTCGTTCAAATCTTCTTAAAAAATGTCTAACTGCTGCGTTCTTCTGTTCTGGGCGATGGCTGTAAGTACATGTTGTGATAGCCTGTTTATTCATTAAACAAATTTGTAAAGAAATTTATCATACAAGTAGTTAATAAACGCCAAATGTGGCCTTTTTGTTTTACCTTTATTAATTTTATGTTGTAGTATTTGATATTTAGGAGATACAGCATAAAATTGCAGCAATTGTCTCGATTCAAGAAACAGAAAAAAAGTTAATTAAAAAATTGATGCGACTATCTGATATAATTTGCCACTTGTTCTGTTTTAATAAAATGAGCGAAAACGTCCTTTTTCAAGTTAAGCTTTAATATAATGTGTTAGTTGCAACATTTTAATTGTTTTCAAGAACATGAATATAATATAAAAATATGATCATGTTAATATAATATTACGAGTTGTAGATTTCTGACTAATTTTACAGGTATTTTTTTTTTTATTATTTTCAAACCATCAACCGAACGTCATATTTTAAACTCCATATTGTACATTTCAGAACCTTGTTTGAAGCTTTTAAGAATTATTCAAAGTAGTTTAGCTTTAAAACAAAATTAAATAAAACACTGCTTTTAATTTGAGTTTTATAAACAGGAAATAAGAAAATCGTGTTAGTATTGTATTTTTGTTCATAGTTTTTTTTAGCTTTGAAAATCAATTTGTTACGATTTATTCCTGATGATGGTAACAAAGTATGTGTTAAGGATATATTGAGGTCAACAAAATTTTATGATATTTGGAATATATATTCAACAAAAGAAAATACGAAATATTCAAAATATATTCAATAAATAAATAAACAAAAACCTCAAGTCGACCTTCAAATTGTTTTTTTTTTTTTTGAAATATTATAACAGAGCTTGTGAATTCAATAACTATTTTTATAATATTTGAAACTTGCCTATATTTCACAAATGGAGCCAAATTGAAACTTTGACGCAAAATACAAACTATTGACCAGTCCAATTTCAATAATTTAATTCAAAAACTATTTTATATTTAAGACACAAAAAGGGTTAGATTTGGTTTAAAAGCACGTCTTGTACAGTTATTAGTTTTAAAGAAATTCCATTATTAAAATTTCAAGCTATTAATAGAACAAAAGCACCAAAATTCCATTTTACTTTGCAGTAAAATAAGTGCTTATATCCCACTGTGCAACAACCAATTAATTTATTAGACAATGGCAATGGAAAAAATCATTCCACGAAAGTAATCTTTTATATTTTCAACATTTTTATTTTGTTTTATTTCGAATCTCTCAATATAGTTTTAATTTATTTATTTAAACAAGCAAATAAAACCGGTCTACATTTAAAGTAATTAAATACTTACAAATCCATTAAATTAAAATAACTAACGCAACATACAAGCGTCGATATGAAAATGGCAATCAAAAAGTAATTTTCATGAAAAATGCTCTTTGAGCTAAATTGTATTTTAATAAATGCATCTTATCCAACAACAATATGAACCCAATAATTATTGAAATAACACTGTGCAACAATCGCACAATAGCTGGCGACATTGTTGAACAACTAGTTAAAAAAGATTGAAAACAATAAAAACAAATTAACAATTATTATTTTTGAAAAATAGCTTTGTTGGACAGTGTAAATATCCCCCTGATATTTGGTATTGCTAAGCACCTGGCAAATCGGATTTATTCAACTTGCCAAATAACTTTTGCATGTTTCATTAATTTCATCAATTATAAAGAGTTGAAAGATTAAAATTTTAAACATGGATTCTCAGAAATGTTTATGTTTTCAAATCTGTTTATCTACTGAATCACTTGAGCCAATAAATTATTTGTGAATGCTTTTGCCCTCCTTCTACCCGCTAACCATTCGGAATTCGAATAACATATTTAACAGTCAAGATATTAATTATGTTCAAGAACGATAAGGTTTAAAACAAAATTTGTTGTTGTCAAAATTCATCAAATAAATACGAGTTTGTAAATATTTACTTAGAATGTAAATACATAAATATTTATATAAACAAATATGATAAGACATGAATGGTTAATAATGATGTAACTTGTAAACTAGAAAATTAATTTAAATTACAATACCATAGAGAACAAGTTGTATTGCAACCAGAAAAGAATATGTATGTAATTTAAATTAAATATATATATTTTGTAATTTTATGTGAACATTTTTTCATAACATTAAGCAAATACGAATATCATTAACAACTTACGCAACAGGTCAGAATAGTGCTATTTTCGAAAGCCGCTACAATTGCATTATCAGTACTCGATTTAAAAGTTTTATTTCAATATATCAAAGAGTGATTGCATTTTTGCTGAAGATATAAAATTTCAATATCAAAAAGTTTAAGCGAATTTAATTAAAAATCAACATCTGCTCAATTGAATTTTCATTGCGATACTAGGGAAACTATTTGACAATTTGAGAGAGATTTATTTTTTTAACTAGAACCGACACTGGGAGTAAAACCTTCTCAAGAGCTGCCAGCAAATATGTATATATAAATAATTAGTTGAAATTCGTATAAAAAAGTTTTTTATTGTGATATGATTGCACTCCAATGTGCTTATGCGTTATAACACTTTCATTGCAAACGGGGTTGAGAACTTCCAAAATACAATAAGTCTTAAAGTATACTGACGACCTGCCATTAGCAACAACAAATAAAGATTATCTCTTTGAACATAAACAGTTTTCTTATTTTGCATCATTATATGAACAGTCGGAATTGCTGCAGTCGGAATTCTTCTTAAATTAATATGGAATCATTCATGTAAAAGACATTTTCGGGGAATAGGTTTTCAGAAAGACTTTTCAGTCAATTAAACCTTTGAAAAGTAATTAAGCTCATAGGCTTACATAAACACTATGGTTGGCGGTCAGGATGCAACACAAACTGTTTTTTTCAATTTATAAACAATTTTTAATGAAAATTTTTTACATACATTTTGATTAAATGATTTAGGATGCATTTTGATTAGATTTATTATAATTTTTTACACATAAATATTTTCCAAAATAATCTTGATATTTTTTTGAAAATTATCAAGACTTTTTATTACTAATAAATATTTATAATTGAACAGTCAAAAAAATCTATTTCATAGTTTTTAATGATGTATTTTTCTCGCAAAATTGTATGTCACAAAAGCATTTTTTTTGGATTTCTCTCATATAAAAAATGTATATATTTTTATTCCAACAAAATATAATATGAAATTTATTTGTTGGGTGGTTAAGCAATGTCTATATGCATTTCATTGGCGCTTTATACCAAATCATCAGTAGACTTTAACCACAGTTTTGAAAAGTTTCCAACAAAATATTTTTTACCAAATAATACATATTTTTTCTACGTATGTATATGTACAACCTTATTATACACATACTTATATGTGATCCCTTATTATATGTATGAGAGTTTCGAGGTTTCTAGGCAACACCTCAGGCCACATTTGATTTTTTAAAATATTTCCATCTTTTTAGCTCGTTTACATTTATTAATCTAATTCTACTTAACTTAATCCAATAAAAAAAGAAACATCAAACAAACAGACAAATAAGTGTAGCAATTACATAAACTGTAATTAAGGTACAAGACACAAACATAAGGATAGAGTAATTATGTACTCCAATATACAAGTGGACAACTTGATGGTAAATTTTATTTATAAAATAATACGCACTTGTTTCCAACGTGTAATTATTAAATATATTAAAAAAAGGTTTGATTTCTTGATTTTATTATAAGAAAAGCGTAATGAAGAAAAAATATATTATCTGCCCATGTTTTCATATTAGAACCATTTTTGAATGGCGAGAAAAGAAAGGGAAAAATTCATCCCCACTTGGGCCCAATGATAATTATTACATTATGATTGAAATGCCCCTTTCGTAATAATAATTAACCACAGAATGATATTTGTTCTAAATTAAATTGTTTCTTGTTTAAAGTACGAATGGGTTTCGAATCGTAAGTCCTTAAGTTCCAATTGTATATCCGAGACCACCACAGTGCCTCGTAAGCCATCATTTATGTACCTCATTTATCACCACTGGACAGTACCCCTACACCCTATTTGTGACACAATTGTGAATAAAAGGAAACCAAATTCCATTAAAATTTAATGCAGACATATTATTTCCAACAAAGAGGTAATTAAAAAACGAAATTGTGTTAAAATAGCTTTGGAAAAATTCAAATTTAATTTCCCACCCCACCAACTTCTTAAAGCGTCTGCACCGTTTAATAGATTTGCGAACAATCCCAAGTGTGCCATCAGGTCAATGTTGTTGTTAGTTGTTGTAGTTGTTTCATTCCAAGAAAGAATACAAAAACAACTTAAAGCTATTTACGGTGCGAATTACTTGTTTTTGTTGAACAACGCAGGTCAAAGAAACAATGGCTATTAATTATACATGAAGCAAATGCAATTACTTCAATAAAAAACATATCAACTATATTATTTGCAAAAGTAATTTCGCAACTTGAGATACTAGGGAGCTATAATCGGAGAGAAATGCAATACACACTTACATTTACTTGGCTGTTAGGAGAACTAAATTTCCAATGCTAATGCCGCACTTTTCATTTAATGACGGCTTGAATAAGTAGAAATACTTCTTGTTATTTACACAAATGTCTGCTTTATATGTTCCTATAGACGAGAAGGTATAAATAATAGTACATGGGTAGTTCCATATCAAATTTCCAAAGAGTTTGACGCGACCCCTTTCAATTCAAATGAAATTCGGTCAAAGGATCTCTTTCGTTCCACTCAGCACTCATACCAAAGCAAAAATTTAATAATGTTTTATTTTTCAAAGCTCTCACATTTAAAATTTTTATAACTCCACCGAATTCGTTGAATTTGTTCAGTTTATTATTTAATATCTTGAAAACCATCCCAATACAGAAAAATTATTTTCAAAATAAAAAAAATGTTGTTATTTAAATCTGCATTTCGAAACTTTAAAAGTTTAATTAGCCAAATTAGCATGGCAGGAAGAACTTCGAAAGAAGCCTATTCCACATAAGAGCCGTTCGACAAAAGAACGAGGTCTTTCTGTTCACTGTCAACTCGAGAGCAAAAGGATGCGCTCTGTGTGAAAATTTTGTAGCACAGAATTTGTTTTTTCTTTTAAATATTCTTTTTTCAAATATTTTAACTAAATAATCCAAGCCTCCATGATGCATTATTTTATTAGAGGTTGTGAAAGAAAAGATATTATATCTTAAGAAGGAAAACGAACACATTCCTCAAAATTGTTAAAACTTTTAAACAAATTATATATATAAATATATATATATATATATATATATATATATATATATATGTATATATATATATATATATATATATATATATATATATATATTTTATTAAAATTTTTTAAGTACGAAATAGATTGAAACAGAGGCTCTAGCAGAACTTCATTTAAATTAAAAGTGGTCGTGCCTAACTCGATTTGTATATGTGTGTAAATGTGAAGTACACCACAACAATTTTTTATTTTTGCATTTTATTTTTCTTCTCACAGAACAATACAGGCAACCCTGTTGATCCATGTGAAAAAGTTTTTCCAGCTCCTGAAATTATATCAACAAACAATGAATAAAAGCTGCAGAATATATTTCAGCAAGAGTTAAGATTCCTCGAAAGACTGATGCAACCCCCCAACAGTTATCTAAATAAACTAAAAACTTTTCCAGCATTATGAACAACTCAGATACAACGCAGGCCTTTGGATTAATGCCATCAACTGCGACGAATCATTGGAGTGCCACAACACACTCACCTCAAAACACATTAAAATCCTCCATTAATGCTGCATCATTGCTGTCAACAACAGCTTTGCAATGGCTGCAGCAACATCCCAGTTCACAGTTGCCGGCAACAATGAAAATAACAGACTCCTCCTTTGCATTCCTCAAAAATTTAACGTACACAAATTCAAATATTTATATACCAGCCAGCGCAGGTCCCGCCATCGAAGATGATGAAATTCGGTTAGAGCATGCACCGCAATTGTCCAAGTCGGCATTGATTAAAGTGTATGTTCTAAGCATAATGGCCTTGTTCTCATTGCTGGGCAATTTACTGACCATGTGGAATATTTATAAAACACGTCTTGCACGACGCAATTCTCGTCACAGCTGGAGCGCTATATATTCGCTAATATTTCATCTTTCAATAGCAGATGTTTTGGTGACCGGATTCTGCATAATTGGGGAAGCAGCGTGGTGTTATACCGTCAAGTGGCTGGCTAACGACATGACCTGTAAGCTGGTGAAACTATTTCAAATGTTCAGCTTATATTTGTCCACGTATGTTTTGGTGCTGATTGGTGTTGATCGATGGATTGCCGTCAAATATCCAATGAAATCGTTAAACATGGCCAAACGATGTTATCGCTTGTTAGGTGGCACTTACATCCTTTCGCTGTTGCTGAGTCTGCCACAGGTACGTGCTACATAATTTCTATTTTATAATAAAAGTTCAAATACCATTTCTAACTACCGTACACATATTGTTCCAAAACCTATGGCCATGGCTAGAGCTGTGGCTGCTTTCACCATTTGATGTGCTGTCTCATAATTCACAATTTTTCTTCAATACATTTCTATGCGTATTTTATTGGAGCTAATGCACATCATCATAAAACCTTTGCAATATATTTCTTAAAATTACTAGAAATATTACTTCAAACTTCAGTTTAATAAGCAAAAAGTTTAAATAAACTTTAAAGTTAAACCAGAAATAAATTATAAAATTTTGCTTTTCTGCAATACGTAGATGTAAGAGAAAAAATCAAGCATATCAAACAATTTTTTTAGCGTAAAAACAATTATTTACAGTGTAAAAGCTTTTTCTTTAGGTCTCTTTCGTAAAATGATGACAATTTTATTTAATATTAATTAAGCTTGTGGTCGTTTTTCGTTATATTCACGAAGCATCGAATATAAATCAAACAAAACATAATATTATAAAAGAAAACTGCCACATTTTTAATTAACATTGTGATAAACTATTAAGGACAATCAAAATAAATAAATCATGATGATTTTATTTATTTTCAATATTTTATTAAGGTTTGCTGACATCGCCAGGAAATAAGCGAGAGATAATTGATATTTTTGTTGTTTATTTCCTCAAGATGTTAATGCAGTGCTAGCCAAACAATAAAAATCTATAAAACTAATTATTAATTATAAACGAACCGCACGGATAGTAAATATAAAAAATCAAAATAAAAACAAATTGCAGTTCGATGCGTAACTTATATTTTTTCAATGGCCTTTTCAATTCGAATGGAGAAATGCCATTAATATAAAGAGTTCCATAATTTGATTTATTGCAACCTTTTAATAAGAATTATATTAACATTTTATTTATGTCATAACTTCAGAGATTTCATCAAATTGTTTCTTTCGCCAGTAAAGTAACCTAAAATCGAGACCTCAAATTCGTTTATTAAAATAAACTTCATATACAAAATCCCCAACTATACAATTTTTTCATAAAGTCGCAAACTGACATCGTCAGATCAATTCTTTACTGTGTACACTTTTATATTTTTTTATTATTTTTTTTTAATCTACAAAATTATCGACATGTCACAAACACAAAGTTCTTATGGAAAATATTGCAGCACGTTTGCCATAATTACAGCTTTGTTGTTGTTCCAATGCCAGAATCCCCTTTTTACTAAAATGGCAAAACAAATACTGTACAATATAAAATGTGTTCTAAATATGCCATATAACACAAAAAAAATCTGAGGCATATGTTGCTCTTAGAAGAAACAACAAACATGCGTTGCATAGCTACGGTGTCCTTGGATGCTTAAACACCGATTCATGTACACGAACCGAAAATCTATGATTAAAGCTTGTAGCTTTTATTTAGTTGAATATGTTTCATTTGGAGTTCCACGGCAATTGGACCAAGAAGTCCTGTTACAGTATTCCAACCATTTGCCTTGAAATGAAATCAAAAGAAGGACATTTACAAAAGCTATTTTTGTTACTTATTCGCATACAATTAATATGTTCGCTCTTTCCATATTGTTGGAGTTTAGGACAGATAAGCTAAAAAACTATGCGCTACAATCAGCTGACCTGAGAGTTAGTTGATTTGCTGTGCACACATATACATACACTTAATGCGTACGGTGTATAACACAGCATGTGTACACTTTCGCAAATACATCCATATAACGACAGTATGTTGGCGTTACTTTCGGCTTATCGTGGCAAAAGGGTATGTAATAAAAATAATATATTATCAAGGGTAATAAATAAATACATAACATTTTTTGCAACAGATAATGTTTCTTTCATCATTCTGCACCCAATTTGGGAACAACATAAATAAATGCAAAATTTGCTGTTTTGTCTTTAACTACATATAAACGGAATCGTGAGTAAATTTTCACTAGCAATAAACACATCGTACCCGCATTACAAGTAGTTTAATCGCCGTGCACGCTTACGTGGGTATGCTACTAGTAAAGGGTGTTTTTCATAGAGATGTAAAATGTGAAATGTATTTTTTAAATTGACATGAAATTTATTTTATTCCAAAGGAAGTAATTTTTACAATCAAAAGTTATCAAAAATGCTTCTTTAGGACTTGCACGCATTTATTCACAACTAGGTGCGCCCCGCGGTTTCACCCGCGTATATCTACATCCCATGGGAATATCGGATTAAAAGTAGGCTATGTGTTGAGAGAGTCTTCAGCTGGAAATATGTGTACAGCTATTAATAATCACGATTTCATATTCAAATTTAAAAATACCATGCAGAAGTATAAAACTGCGTTATTAGAGGATATATTGCAAATATTTATACCTACTAACGGAAAATATTATATTCGCAAATTTCACAAAAAAAAAAAAACAAATACAACCTAACAAAAAAAAAAACGGTTCAATAGGCAACGACAAATATTATTTTTTCAAATTAATTAAAACATCTTTATAAATTATAGCCTATGTGTTATTCCGATGTATAAGCTCAATTATTGTAAAGTTCCATTAAAATCCATTCGGTAGTTTTTGCGTGAAAGAGGAACAAACATCCACACATCCACACATCCACACCAGAGAACGAAATAGTGTACAAGAAAATTTAATGTACATCCGCTGTACAATGTACACCCTCAATACATTGAAGACATTGCCTTTCTTTCGTTGTGTACACTTTTCGTTGTGTACACGTTCGGCCTGTACTTGTGTACATCTCGTGTAAATGCCCTGATGGGATTTTGTGAGCTAACGCATAATCAACTACAAGTTACCTCATGGTTATCTCAAATTCCGACATGGTGGTTATGCACACAAACACACGAATGGTAGAGGTTTATTTCTTTCTACTGCGAGCACACACACACACACTAATTTTTTGAAGACGTAAAAACAAATACTCTCTGCTGCGCACACATCCATTAATTTTATGAAGATACAAAAACAAATATAATATTATCATCACCGCAAATGTGTATACGGACATAAAGTGAATTCAATGTTTTCAATGTCTTCGAAGTCTTCAATGTCTTAAATTTTTTCAATGTTTTCAATGTCTTCAATGTTTTCAATGTCTTCAATGCACAGTCCTGTACACTCAAGATGTATTTGTGTATAAAGTGTGGCATGTATACATTTTTCAATGTCTTTTTTTTTCGATGTCGTTGATGTAAACTTGTGTACACAAAGGCTAAAAAAGTACACTATTTCGTTCTCTGATCCACACATTCATACATCCACACACCCACATTCACAAACATTCTACTTTATAGTATTAGTAGGATTTCTATTTATAATATAAAATTGGAAATTATTTTCAATGGAACGAAAAAGGAATTATTTACTTTTTTAACAACCTTTTGAACACTTTGCAACAAAAACAGCAATCATTTTTGTTGTGCTATTGCTAATTGAATTTAAACAAAAAATAAAAGATGAGAGCACGAGCTCTGCATGCAATCTTATTAGCACACATTGATGATTTTAAGCAAAACAAATGCAGTGAGTTTATTTGCATAAAACAACGCGAATCTACTCGTAAATGTCTCGTGCAGATATAATACCTACACACACGGGGTGCAATTCAGCACGAATGTGGTGGCGTATGATTTATTTCAATTGCCGCGGATATTATTCATACGTTGGTATGCATGTTGGCAACATGTTTAATTTAGAAGTGTTAAGGCATCTTCCACAACACTTCTCAAATACATCCACAACTCAGTCGCGAAGCAGCTCTGGGTCAGTCAATAACAAGCATCGATGGCAATTATTTTTTATAGGTAGGCAGACCACTGAGTCTCTTTCCAGAGTTTTGCGTCTCAACTCGTCGTAATTAACTTCTACATCTCAGATGATTGTATAGGATTACGGATCTTTTGAGGAATTTGCCGACGTTAACTATGTTGCCACTTCTTTTGTGAAGGTACGAGTCATTTACATTCAGTCACAGTAACGGATAAACTTCTGGTTTAAATCATTGCCGCAATGGTCGTAATCAGTAGTCGGCAGTGGTAAAAAAAATTGTTTAATATAAAATTATTATTCCAGTATTATATTTAATTTTACAGGCAAAAGTTTTGCTAAATTTTAAATATATATTTTATAACACAAAGAAAGCAACGCGTCTAAATCTGAACTGATCTCAAAGTTATTTCAGCAAATAACTTACAAACAGTATTCCTGATGATTTCAATGCTTGTATAAGTTTCATTATAACATTTTTAAATTTTCTTATGAATAATTTAGTTTCTAGTTATTCTTGACCTTTGGAAATATTTTAATAATAACTTGTTGTTGTTTATCTATAAAGGAGATTTTCTTTGGAATGAAATAAGTTCAGATATTTAAAAATTTATGAACGAAACATGTTAATAAAAGTAAATGAAAACAAAAGAGTAAACGGCGTATTTGATTTATGATATTGGCTTTTTTTAATATCTGTTTGGTTACTCTATACAAAAATATTTGGATTTCTGGAGAAAAGCAAAACATGCTGATATATTTTTCAATCAGAGTATACCCGCATTCTTTATTCTGTTTGCCAACAACTCATTTATACGAGCAAAAGTTAATGAAGTAGAACGAATTGAAGTGGTGGCGGCACAAACGATAAGTAAATAAAAATATTTACCATTCATTTACATACGAAAGAGTATTCGGAACATTCCTCAAGGCATTTCGTCGTACTTTTCCAACAACCTTCTGTCTTCGTCTCTGGACATACTTTGTTTTGGTTTCAAACTTTTGTATTAAAAACGGTTTCCACGTTTGTTTTTGTTCTGCGTTTTATTCACTAGTCATAAGAAGATGTTTCACAACTTTTGGAAATGACGATCGGAATATGTGATATGCCTGATATTAAGTAGTGTTTTCCTCAATTGTTTACATACGATGTTGTTGTGTAAAGGCTTCTAATGTTGTGTCTTTATCATTATTTTCTTCTTACATTCAAAAGAAACTTTGTTTGTTTCAAAGAAATTGAGCACAAAAGAATTAATGACATACATAAAAGATAGATTGGCATGATAAGGGTTGCAAGTCCTTAATAGTTCTACCATTTTATTATTTTTACCGAAGTACATAAACTGATACATGACTATGCATGTCAAGATCCTGTACACATGAATGTGATGAGTAGCAATTTCCATTTTTATATCCATCGGAAACATTGAGTGCTTCATCACCATTAATGATGGACTGGCAAATCGATGAGGAAACGATATTCTTGTCAAAACCTGCCTTTTTCTGACACGTTTCTCAAATCGCATACGATTTTAAACAGTAGAAGAAACAATAAAAAAATCTATGAGAGTTTCCCTTAATTTTTTATCTCATTTTAGAAATTATACACGTTGCAAGGCAAAATTAGATTTGCCGAGCATTTCAAGAGTAAGAAGTTATGCTCCGGTTCTTTAAATGTTTAGTTGATATCTTAATCATTTACTCGTTTATGTTAATATACGTATTATTCAAATATAACAAACACGAAAACGATTTTGTTGTTTTTGAATGATATATAAAAAGGTCCTTTACTAATTCTGTGCAAAGAACTAGAAAACTTTCAATATTGTGTATCTAAGTAAGAATAACTTTTAAAGCATATATATTTTATAAGTATTGATGAACGATAGAATACCTAGTTGAAATACGGCTATATATTAAATATCGAAAGGTTTTGCCTAAAGCATAAAGAGAATTAATATATTTTCAATATTTTACTCTCATATATCTTTAAGTCGAAATAATTATAATAACAATAAAAATATATTATATTTCGTCCACAGCCGTATCCACGGGCTTATTGTTTTTATCAAAACATTGAGTTCCTTGGTAACATGGTTTCCATTTAAAATAATATTGAGCATTAATGCAAGTAAATTATAAAATATTGTTTTCATAGAATTATGTAGAAACGGAAAAAGCCTCTCAAAACATTGTTAAATCAGCGTGTATTTAAATGCACAACAGAATGTGTTGAAGACATTTATTACTCTTTCATTAAAAATTAATAATAATTACGAATTATAGAATTTTTTTTGTGGTAGTAAATTTATTCACAAGAAATATATTTTTTATTTATTATTTTATTCCAGTTTTTTATATTTCGAGTTGCACGCGGTCCTTTTATTGAAGAATTTTATCAATGTGTTACACATGGATTTTACACAGCCGAATGGCAGGAGCAGCTTTATGCCACATTTACGCTAGTTTTCACATTCCTGCTGCCGTTGTGTATACTATTTGGGACGTATATGTCAACATTCCGTACAATTTCCAGTAAGTAATAGAATTATAGCAGAAAAAAAGAAAACGAATATCCTTTTCAACAGATATGACTCCTTTTCATGGTCGTTATGAAATATGTACATAAAGCGGCTCCTAATGCCGCTCAACATTGTGACACTTTTGAAGTTATCTGTGGGCACTGTGTTATAACTGTTTATTATGAAGGATGACACAAGTTCTCTGGACGTATTCGCTAAGTAATCAATTCTTAAGAATTTTCCCTTCAGAGTGGGATATTAAAAACTATTTGACTATCCGTTTCCTTCCATAACATTTTTTCTGGTAAATGGATTTGGATTTTACGAAATTAAATTAGAGAAATTTGTGATATAAATGTTCGAAGACGTTACGACATCATTTTGTGTGCCAACCGCTCATATAAACTTTGCCAAATTACTACTAAACTTTTGACTTCTCATTTCCTTTATATAAATAGACACAATATCTCAAATAAATTACAACTTTGTCAAAAAGAGATTTTGAATTAAGAAGTCAGTATGTGGTATTAAGTTGAACCAGCCGATTTTAAATCACTTTCTTACACATTTTTTGTAAATGTAAGCAGTAAACGCGATCTTTATCAATTTTTATAATAAAATTTGGTAAAACTGCGGTTGTTTTCTAATTATTTGTTTTGCATTTCTTTTGATAAATGACTGGAATATTAAACAAGTAGCAGCCATATTTAAATAGGCGTTTGAAGTTTGGAATTTATTTATTTAAAGAGTGGCTCACCATGAGGTTGCAAAGAACTCATGATTTTTAATCTGATAAAAAAAATACTACAGGCAGAGTTTCCTATCCCAGAGCTAAAAAAAATTAGAACCAAATTTCAAAAAATAAATAATACTTTTAAAAGCATGTTATATATGTTACAATTATGTATGTTAAGGCAGTTTCAGTTGAGAACACGATATGTAAGGAATAAAGTGTATATAAATACTTGAGTTGTATTTACATTTTGAAATATTTTCTACAAACAGTAATAATTTCAAATTCAATTTTGTCCAGACCGGCATAACAAATATTTCATAGCACAAGGGAAAGACTACATCAATTTGAACTATTCAACCTGCACAGTAGAGTAGAACAGCTGTTTTCGAAATCCGCTACAGTCTCATTAGTACAGTACCTCACCACTTCTTAGTTGGCGGTTCTGATTCTCTATACCGTCTGGTTACAAAATGATGAAGTTAAAATAAAGAAACACGCTTCTAAAATAAAATAAAAATCATATTGCTGACACAATTCTTTTCGATCACTAAAAGCGGACTATGGCCAAAGCCATCAATGCATTAAAGTGGCGGAAAAGACCCGCAGGACCACTTACTTCAAATAATTTAATTGTATCAAGTGATCAAATTCAACGGATTTTTGTTTTAAACAAGAAATGTCATGTTCTAGTGGGACGAGGGTGCCGACCAGATTTAGTCTAGACTATTATAAACGAGAACAAAGAGTCATGATTAAATCACGTTACATCCCTAAACAAACTTGGCGCTTAAAGCAAACCAGAGGTTTTAACCCGACGGTGGTATAAGTTCCTTGGAGGTAACATCTATTTTTAATATACTTCAGTGAACATTTGGGCTGTACAAAAGACACTCATCTGTAAAATAATTAAATAAATACTGAAGGTCACGGCAGGCTAAACTTTCCACAATCGTGGCACTTTAAATATACATAAAGCATTCGATAGAAGTCTAGCTTTTAACCCCAATATTTATTTGTCATTTAAGTAGAATATTTTAATTCGTAGCTGCGGCAATCTGTGCCAATATATCATTCGGTTTCTTACTTAATTTACAATTTGTTCTTGCTGCTTGTTTTCGTTACTCAATGATGCTTTTTATTTCTTTATCTAACAGACAGCGAAAAAATGTTTCAAGGTGTAAAATTGGCTGGTTACACCAACAAACCGTCCAGTCAGACGAATCGTCAAAGGCTTATACACAAAGCCAAAATGAAATCCCTGCGCATTTCCGTAGTAATAATTTTTGCCTTCCTCATCTGTTGGACACCGTACAACGTCATGATGTTAATTTTTATGTTTTGGAATCCAGACAAAAGAGTAAGTAATTTCTTACTTTTTTCTTTTTTATTTATTATCCTGAAATCAGGCAAATGTTTCACCCACTCGAACGAAATTCCTTTACTGTTTGGTGCAAACTTTAAGAAAAATTTAACAAATAGAGACTTTTCTGCTTGTGTAACACGTATTGCACGCTTTTCTTTATTTTTCCTTTTCATTTTATTTATTCCTGCTTGTGGTTTCATTTCTTATTTTATTAAGGGTTCAATCTAAAGGTTTTGTATTTGTGTTGGGATGTTTTAATCTCATAAAATTTTTGGTTACAATATTAGCAAAATCTTATTATAATATTTAAGCCGTAAAATAAACCATTTTTGTTTTGTTGTATGCATAAAGTTAAGGTATTAAGATACACGTAATTATATGCAGGAGGAAAGCAACAACCGAGTAGGTTTTCTTCCCCATTTAAGAGCATAAAATAAGTTTTATTTAATTCTAGCACATTGTTAAAGCTTTTAACGATAAAATAACTAATTCAAATTAGCAAGGAAACTGACTTTTACTTACAGAAACACCAAATTAAGTACTTAAATACATTTGATTTGGCCGAAAATAGATTTTACACTTGCTTTTATGGGCTGTATTTGCAATAATAAAATACAATATTTATTTAAAGCACACACTACTCTTTATGAATACGTTTAGTTCATGCTTTCGTCTACACTGAAAATTAATATTTCCCTGCCTATAACTATTTATCAACGTCACATCAAGACAATATCAATAGTAGAACACTTACTTACTCCGTGTGGTCAGCAATTAACTGACAGCATCTGAATACTCTGTAAATCTTTAGAGAGTAACAAACTGTAGAAAAGCTTTACTGAAGTTTCATATGCTTGATGGCGTTGACCAATATTTACAGAATAAGGAGGATAGAAACAACAATCAACACAAGGCAGCACTAATACAGTTCTGAAAAATTGTACCCCATGTTCATAGTTAATTTCGAACTTTTAGGTTTGCAAACACTAATTTATGTTCCACGCTTTCTTCTTTTTATACGCTTTTTATTAGCTTCGCTTTTATGTTCGTATCTACCACAATTGTCTATTGTACCTCCATGCGTATACTTAACATCATTAATAATATTACTAATACGTCACATAGTACTAGCATAAGGTTGCCGGTTTCATGTTCTTATCTTCTCATAATGCGTAAGTATTTTTATACGACATCAAACAAAAAGACGATCATGCTTCTCAATAAGACCGTATTTTGGTTCATTATTGCTTTAAGGATATTTTAAAATTTATTTCCAATTTTTTAGTTCGATTTCTTAAAAATAATGCTTATTTTGAAGAAAAGTATGAATATGCGCACACGTGGATAAGTAACAAACTTTCGTGCTTCCTCTTTCTATAACTTCGCTTTGAAATGCAATACTTATTGCATCGAAATGAATATGATTGATTAAAAAATTAAAAATACTTAATGAGGGAGAGAATTGGAAGAGTCAATAGCAATCTTTTGTTTAAATATTTATTCAAAAAGATATAAACGGAGCACTGAATTGAATTGAACATCTTTTTTTTTTGTTTGTTTTTCACAGAAAAAGTAAAAACTTTAAAATTTTTCTTTATAAAAAATCCATTTTAACTTTTTGTATAATTAACAACTCAACTTTAACCGTGATTTACCAAAAACACTTCTTGTTTATAGAGAAGACAACAACTTAAGAACAACAATTAAGTGCCTGACCTTGAACATGGTTTTACCATTTCAACGGAAGAACTGAATTAGTGTTTCACAGTGGATGTCATACTCGATAATGGATGATCACCAGAAAGTGGTTAGTGAGAAATTAGGTCACCTGAAGTTTTCAGTTTTATTATAATCAACTTTGCTGAGATATTATTAATAATTCTTATATAATAAATAATTGTTGGTAGCTGTCAATTGAAAGTTATCGCTTTTGTTATTGAAAAGGTGTCATATGAAAAATCAAATACATAAAAGATTAACAAAATAATATGACCGAAGGGACAATAATCTTCTTTTATTTCTTCTGTTCCCTTGGCCGTAAACACATTTTCATACATTCTATAAATGTAGCTTGTGAGTTTTTTTACTATCATTCTTGTTGTATATTATTATTGTCATAAGCTTTGTGAGAATCGTTGTCGTCTTTGGACAAAAAAACGCAGATTTAAAATAATAGTTGAAGGTTTTCAAAGTTCGCGGGTATAAAACACTTTTCATCCTGATAAAGGATAAAACTCATAATGGTCTTTGAAAGAGAAAAAAGCCATTCACAATATGTGTATTAGTGATGGACAATATTTTATAACTACATATCGAGGGTGCCAAGAAACGAAATTTCCTTTTTCAGTGTTTCCAATACATTTCATACAAACACATCTTGTCATAAAAATCTTGGTTTATAGCGTCAAATATATCGATTTTGTATATAATTTATAATTTCACTTTCTGTCATGTTTTTAACTTCTCCTGTAAAGTTGCAATTATTTGAATCAGGGCTGATCTACTTGAGGCCCTTGATCGTTTTGTTAAAGGCAAATTGGAATTTCTATATAAATTTTGTATTTTGTTAATATTTATCAGGAAGCGAATGTTTATTTCAGTGATTTTGATAGTTAAACTTTTTTATTAGCGGGACCAGTACTCACGAATTTTGATGTACTCAAGGCTTTTTGTTTTCTAATTTCTTTTCACTCATGACACAATTGCATTAAATGAGCGATATATTGTGCACGCATTATTTAAAAGCGCTGATTTCTGCAGTCTTTGCATTTTGCGCTCTTTTTATGACTGTTTTTTTATTTATTTCTTTTATTGCAGTTTGGTGAAGATCTACAATCGGCCATATTCTTTTTTGGCATGTCCAATAGCTTGGTGAACCCCCTGATTTACGGTGCTTTTCATTTGTGTCCAATGAAGAGAAAGACTAGCAAAAAAAGCAACAACTTTAATGGAACATACAGTTTAAACAGGTTTGCACCAGAATCATTTGTTTTTTATTTGATTGCAATGCGGAAAAAAAGTTTATATATTGAGAAACGTAGAATCAGGTAAAAACTCGGTTGGAAAAGATTGTAAGACTGATCAACAAAGAGATCGTCAACATATTTATGTAAATGACTATTATTAATACTTCTGAATTGATTGAAGTTTTTCGATGCAAATTTTCAACTGATTTAATCCAGACTAGAATGGAACATACGAGTAAAGGAATCAAACAGCTGCTATATGAGAAGCAGTTAGAACTGACGGTTTTTGGTACTGAGTGAAATCAAAACTTTTGTTTCGCATTGTTGCTGGATATACCTTTTCCTTGACAGAGAAATTGATCTCTTGTCTGACAAACGTCATACTAGCATAAGAGCTTGCCACTTAATTAGTGCTGTCATTGTCGAAGATAATATGATCATTAATAAATAATACTTCAACGATTGTCATTGTTAGACGAAATAAATTGTTTATATCTTATGATCCATAAGTAGTTCACATCGTCTAAATATACATGCGTGTGCTTACACGGTTGTCAGATATCTGACAATGTGTTGTCATTTGACAATCTGACTATGTATTGTTTATATACGTTGTGATAACTGCCAAAATAAATGCTTAGAAAACTCTAAAGCTTTTATTTTTCTGATATTAAATAAATAGTTTCAGCTATCAACCCAATTAGTTTTGACAATTGGTATAAGAAATAAACTTGAAAACAAAATGACAAAACTGTGGTTTAAGTAATCTGCAATTCATGTTCATGCTGAATGCCAACTAAATTGAAATAGTTTTTATGCACGAATGATTCAATATTGTGTATATTTCATGTTCTATATTTGCTCCATCTTAATACTGCCACACATACATACATATTTTACCTACGTTTCTTCCTAGTGTGTACATATAGATAAGAGTATGTTTGCACATTTGTTTCACTATTTATAGCCGGGGATTAAAGCTACTACATACTATTTTTCAGAGGTGATTCACAAAGAACAGCCTCTATGCTGACAGCAGTAACACAAGTCGATGTGAATGGCCGCCATGTTAGAGCCCTTAGACAGCCCAGTTACTATCGCAGTTTGAGTGCGGCTACAGGACACAAAGAAAATATTGCTCTTTTGGAAACAATAGCACAACCAAGATTATCATCGCCATCAGCAATAAACATGGAGGCTGCAACGCCATCCCTATCAAGAACATCATCATCAATGAAAAGCCCTCATCCTAATCAAAGAACTCTTGTAAGCACTAATTGCCCTGGTGACAGCGGCAGCAGCGTACACACGCATAAGCATAGCAACCGCAAGTTAATACAAACAGGTGGGCCAACTCCACAATATCATAATCATTCAACGGATATAATACAAAATGATAACTCTGCGAGTAGTAGCAGCAGTGCGGGGCATAGCGACGACAGCATCTATAGAGTCTGTGTGAATAGCAATGGAATCGATATTAACACCGGTGTTGATGCATCCATATCAAATTATGCTAGTCAACGCAGTGGAGTGAATAATACGAGACACCTGACATCTTCTTCCCCCGGCGATGGAGACAAGCGTAAATCTTCACTGTTACAAACAAACGGCAATTCTATGGATCTTTTCTCTGGCATGGAAGACAATGTGTCGTCGAGTGTATGAAATATAAGTTATGAAAGAAACTGGAATGTTTCTTTCTTATAGTAGGATATTTTAAAGGAGACTGTTATTAGATAAATAAATATTTTTGTTAAAAACAAAGCTGAAGCTTTAACTACAAATTGGTTGTTCATTTCAGAGATTTTATACTTATACTAAACCATTTCCTTGTGCAGCTCAAATACAATTTTTTGCTCTCGAAGACGAAAGGCATGTAATTGTATACCATTTAAAAACAATATTTCGCAAGGCTAATACTTGACAATTCCGCAAACAACATAGAGAAAGAAAACTATAATTTGGTTGTATGTATTCATATAACCATTTCATAACTAGTTAAGCTCAATTATTCTTAAGTGTTACAAAAATGTTTTTTAATATAAAATTCTGGTGTAAAGAAGTACATGAAGTACCTCATCCTTCATCGAATGTATTTAAACTTTAAAAATTACAATAAACACACATACACAGATATCTGTTATCCCTTGAAAATAAGACACATATTTACATATAATTACAAGCGGGATCGACAACCCATAGTAAGATTGACTGCAAAATAAATTGCAACAAATTATTATTTTTACTGTCTGTTTTGCAAATTAAATAAACATCATCGTTTATAATTTTATTTAGATTGAATGTAAAAACTCTTTGATATTTTTTATTGATGTTTCAATATAAATGCCCAAATAAAAGTGTTCATGTAATTTACAAAAACAGGTAGTTAAACTATCGTTAATTTCATTATTTTTATTTTATTTATAATTTTTTTTTTTTTTTTGTAAGTAGGAAAACGTAAATTTCATTTTTGTTGCTGAAAAACAAACTCACAGAAAAATTTATGTGTATGAATGTATGTCTGCATACGTTTTAAAAAATAGTCATTTAAAATTTGGATTCCTTTATGAAACAACACTTAGTTTGGCTCACGTTAGTAACGCTTGTGTTTAAAATGTGTTGTTAAAATTTTTTTTTTTCACAAATGATTGTATTATAATACCAATTGTTCTATAATTCCAATTATTTCTGACAAAAAACTAAATATCAAAATAGCAATTATTTTTGAAAAAAAAAATAATGTAAGAATTTTAAATTTAAAAATCATATGGTTTTCTGAAAATATTGTAGAACACGATCGAAATGATTTGTTTGAATTAGCTCTCCGATCGTTTTTTCGCTTTTAGATTCATGAAAAGGTGTGCAAATCTTGCGAAATTTACCAATGTTCGGGTCCGTGTTCGGACGTTAGATGAAATTGATCTTTTCTGCATGTTTATAGAAAGTGTGATCGTATATTTTGGAGCGAAACGCGTATGATTTTGCATGTGTGTATGAATGTTGTGCAAAGGTCACGAACCATTTTAATTATAATTTAAATAAAACTTCACATCCCCTATATTTGACAATAATACCGATTATTGAGAGAGGAATAATGGTTTAATGTTAACGGATTCATCGCACTGCGTGAGATTTGGCAACAGTTCTAATGATTCGCATGGGTGGGTGTATTAGTGGTTACATATTTTGTATAAGTTGTTTTGCGTTCGAGTTCCACTGTGCAATTCTGTTAACAAATTTTTTGTTTGATGGAAGTTGTGATTTTAGCCTTGGGTAGCAAAAATGAAATGTTAGTTGTAAGAATTATAAAAAAAACGTTACATTAAGAACTATATTAATGTGCAAAGTAATTATAAATAAAAATGTTTTTAATAATGTTTTTAAATTAAATTAAAATATTAATTAACCTGTAAAGAACCCTTTAGACAAATTAAATGCAAATTCTAATTCAATATATCTGGTCATATTACTGCGAACAGAGGATATATATAATGCTGATTTAGTAAAACCAGATAGTGATAATGCCAGTCAGCTAATAAAAAGTTTCAATAAGCCAAACAGCTGACACGTTTCAATTAATATCATGCATGTCTTATAATTTCCACCAAAAGTAGAACGATAAGTTTTTACTAATTCTGCAACATTTAATCTCTTATCAAATGACTTATTTGTCAAATGATTAATTAAAGATATTTAAAATTTAAACGGATCCTCGCTCACAAAAACTTTCAACTCCACTGATCGTAGAGAATGTCCAGGTTCTTTTTAAACCAACGAAACATGTTTACTCCATAAGAATTTTAAGTATCTATGAATGTAATAAATTTATATTGAAAATTTATTAATGAACACCACTTCGTTTTCTTGTTAATCATTTTCGCAAATTATGTAAGTAAAAATATTTATAACCAATTCCTTCGTTTTAGTTTTCATAACAATTAAATAAATCGCATGCATATTTTTTTGTGGTACAGTTTTGAGTATTTTATCGCAAACCAACATCAACAACATATTTTTACTTTAAAAGGTATTTTTATGTAGCAAACTGAAACGTTGAAGAGCAACAACAAAATTATTACATTTTTATTTTGTTTAATAATTGCAACCACACATGCACAAACATAATTATTCAAGGCCGTGTGTATAATTTTGTTATTGGTTGTTCTAAATGAAAAATACTTTTTTATCTTTATGTTTCAATGATGAAACAGAACTAATCCTGCGTGAGTTTTTTCCACGCGTTTGGCATAAAATTTTGCAGTGATTGCGGTAGTGCAATTGAATTTATTTCATTTATGTAAATAAATAAAATACACAACGTCAAGGTCACTGTGTTGTGCGGCGTCCACCTGGAAGAAGTGATTGTGGCGAACACTTTCAGAACTACATCGACAATGCTGTTGCTGCTACTGGTGATTTAACCAACCTGTTCTTCTTTCTTAGCTCCTTGAAGGGCAGTATTTATGACAACAAACTAGAGAGAATTCACAGAAAACATTTTAAATGTCGAAAAATATAATTTCCACCACTTGGTACCATTCTTTTTACTAGCAAAAAGAATTGTTTTTAATAATAAAACTTGGTGATTAATTTAAATCACCCGCTATAACAAAGTAAATGTGCTGAATAATAACCTTCACTAAAGTGAACAACTTTGCTGAAATAAAGATAAAAATTGTGCATAAGACTCACAGCGGAGACGCCCAAATCAACTTTTTTCAGAGAAATTTAGATTTTAGAAAATAAAATATGTGCATCGAGTTTATTTCTAATTAATAATTAAAAAAAAATGATATTAAAGTTTTAGTTTTAAAATCTTTTTCCTTTTTTTTTATATTTTCAAGTTTTTCAAGTGAATGCAGCAACATTACTAACCTCCGATACAAATTTGAGCCAGTAGAGCAAAAACTGCTTGCTTCCGAAAGCTGTTTTATAAGTGCGAAAGTGCTGACCTGCTGCATTTTTAGTAAAGATTATGAAAAGTAACTAGCCCATAATACATAAAAAATTAAATGTTATTTTAATCATTCGTCAGGAAAAACGTGTCATAGTTGCATGATTTAAGGACACACATAGAAATCAAAATGGATCAAATCAACTGGGCCAAACAAGAAAGGCGGTTTGTACGAATTTTAACAAAGTTTTGGTTTTTCGTGATTAATTACTATATCAATTAAAAGAAGTCAATCGGATATTTCTGATTAAAAAATACTTTATTTATAGCCCTACTAAAGCCTCCACAATTCCATTTTATTGAAAATACCACACACATAATTTCATACAATCATAAATGAGCATAGACTCAACAGCAAATTCTCAAATAAAACTAATTTTATTTGTTATGGGTGTGATTAGTTTTTATTTTACTTTCTTCTCACTCTTTACACACATAATAAAATTTTCTTTTATAAAAGACATTTTTATTATGTGACATTTTGGAATACTAGCCAAAGACGAAGGAATATTTAACACTCTGTTACATATTCGAGCATTAAAGTCCCTTAATAAATGTTAACATTAATCGCGTATAAAAGTTAAACTTTATTAGGGAGTTTTTAATGAATGATAAAATGTTCATAAAAAAGGGCTACGACTTAGCCTCAAGCAATTTTGAAAGGGAGTGTTATATCGTTCAAGTATATTGTGAAATATTTAATGTTAAGCGTTTATGTCTGCGCAGCAAAGATGAAGTAAAATCATGCCACTATATTTGTTAAGTTATATTCATGCCTAATATAAATTATAGTTTCTACTCAATGAAAATAGAAAACATACAAATAGTCAACATTTGCAAACAAAAAATCGTACTTGTTATAAAACTTTTTTCAAAGAGTAAATGAATGAAACGTTTAAATGAAGGGGAGAGCAATAAATATAACGTTTTTTAATTTACTTTACCCTTAATAATTTTAGTTCTGATTTCATTAATGCTACTGTATGAGTATTGTTATTTTGTTATATATTTACTACGTATTCCCAACAAACAGTTTGGATTGGTCTCAAACAGAGAGTCAATTTTATATCGAAAGGTCATTTGTGAATTTAGAAATTACTCTTGATAGCAAAATGCCTTCATACAAATATAAAAACTAAACTACGATAAAGCCCATTTTTTCAAAATTATAATGCATTTATTAGATGTCCACTGTACCAGAACTATAATGGGAAAGTTTTGCAGAAGCCATTTTTTGTTTGTGTTTTAGTTTTGAACTTGGTACCGTTAATAGGACAGAAAACAATCGGCCAACAATTGCTAAAACTACATGCTCAAGCGGATAAGATAAATTTGGTGTCATATTCCTGGTCGGCAGTAACTCTAAGTAGACTGAAATTGATACATAATGAAAACAAAAATTAAGATCTGAATTTTCTGAATGATTTTGAGTTAGTGAAATTAATATGTACACAAAAACAAAATTTGAAATATAAAAATATATTTATTTTCTTTCTTTTGCTCTATTTATTTTTATTTTCCATACAAGTCTTAAGAATTTTTGTAGGCAAAGCAACGTTTATATTTCGCTATATTTGTTCGATGAACAAAACAGAATAAGCAAAAACAAATTTATAAATTTTTCTGAAATTTGTGTTTGCTTTCGATTTAGAAATTATGATCTATTTTTCGAATACACATATCTAAAACAATATTCGCGTATACAGATTCTGAAAATAAGAGACATTTAATTGGAGCTCTATTAAAGTCTGTAAAAAGATATATCAAAAGACTTGTATTGAAAAACATCCTGTAGGCGTGCTTTAAAATTTATAAGAACTATTCAAAATTTCAATGACCGTCATAAAATTACATTTGAAAACCGTGCAAAACAGAAAAGTCTGTAACATCATTATTTTTTTCTGGAAATCTACACATAATTGTGTCTTGGGAAGAATTCCTGCCTTCACAGAAAAACTTATCAAAATAAAATAAGCGGTATTTAATAACGGAGTTGTTATACAAGTTGATCGATAGTAGCAAAAATCAATATTGTAATGATTCAATCTTACAATCTGGAATTTTTTAAAAGAAATTAATAATACAATTTATTTAATTTTTTTTTTTGGACTGTGCATATTTACTATTATTTTTTTCAACAATCCAAAACTTTTCGAATGTACGCTTAAACGAACACGGACGTATGCAAAATGCATGTACAAGTCACTGAATAACCGGAAGTCAAGAAGTAATTATCATGCAAAGTCGAGACGAATTAATTTTGGTTTGTTTAGTTTTAAAGGTTTTAAGTCCACACTTATTGAAAATTTAATTTTTGTGGGAGTGCAATAGAGTAAAACGTTATTTGCAAGAAAATAAACATATTTTAAGACTAGTTATTATTTTGCATAGGTAATTAGAAGTGCTAAGACTTATAAATAATGCTAGGAGCCCTTCGAAATATGAAAATTGTTATCAATTTCAAAACATGCAAAACTAAAGAAAATCTGCATTTACATATTTACAAAATATGTGGAAAGCCAAATGGTTGCCCTCCTGCAAAATGTATTAAATTGAACTCAGCCGATTGAAGATATTTTATTTTTTGAATATTTATTTGGATTCAACGATGAAAGCGCTAGCTGTTAGGGTAATAATTGTATTCGCAATCAGATCGCATTACACAATTCAATAAAGATAAACACTACGAATTAGTAAAGATAATTCTTATCTGACATTTGGAGATGATAGATGACGAATTACACACTATCAGTGCTGTTCTGGTGGATCACTCACAAATACGATACGAAGTTTATAGCTTTCACATTACAATGCAAATATAATACAAATGCTGAAAATTTTGCTTTCATATCGTATTGCAGACTAATGCACCTGTATTCCAAGAAGGCGGAAAAGATGTTAGGAGCTGCATAAGCATTTTTTTAAAAAATGTTAATTTGCCATAACATCCTTTGAGCCTTGCACGTAAAATTTATGAAATGTTTGAATTCAATGTTATTTATTCTTGTGTACCATAACTGGGCACCAACAGAATAAATGATTGGGGAGAAGGACAATTGTTTCTCCTCTAAAAGTAGGTTAGAAATATGTGAGCGCAAGAAAGTTTCAATATATATTATATATAATTGCAGTAATGCAACTATATAACAATTGCAAAGAATTATGGTTATTCGCTTTTAGAGCTTGTGTTTTATTTTCATTTCATGGAACTAGAAAAGTACCTTGTACTTTTCATTTCAATCTTCAATATATTGGTAGATATATATATATATATATGTACATATATAAAAATAAATTTTCAATTGCCTGGTATTGTTGAGAATTTAGAAGATGCTCATCGGGAACTAACAACTGCTTCCTTGCGTGCAGCGTCTTGCAGAAGTTGTGTGTCTACTTCGTCGCCCGGTAATTGAACGTAACGCACTACAGATCCACGTATGAAACAATTTTTTACCGATAGCATATGCGGATATTTTTCTGGATCTGTTACACTTATGTCAGTTAATTTTATATTTAAATACTGATCTACACTATGTAAAGTTCCACAAATACTGAAAATAGAAAATGGAAAGATAAACAATTATTAAAATGACAGCCGGCTTTTTGTACGACAAACATTTACCTTAAATCATTTTTTAATTCAACAACCACGTCTTTACCAACCAAAGATTTAAAAAATGAATAAAACAACTGAAAAACAATTTATTTCATTATATATACGCATAAATATTTAATTTTCTTACCATTTTAATTTATTTCAGATATTAATGTTTTATATATTTAAACGTTTTGTACTACTTATGATATGTAAAATGGTGACAGCTGCTTACTGCGAGTGTAGCTACTCCTGCGGAATTTCTTTTATTATTACAGCGGTTTTCTTCGTCATGGGGAAACCGACATGCAAATATTTTATAGCTTCGCAAGCATATAAAGCGCATGGATATTACGGCTTGTGCATGTCAACAGATGTCGCGTTCATAGTTATAGTATGAGTTGTACGGTAGTTCAAATTTCATAACATTATCATATTACAAACCGACTTGGCAGCACCGACGTTATAGCGCACAAGTTATTTCTTGTACAAGTTGGCAAGGAAAAAATAAAACCAAACACATTTGTTCTCATGGTTTAGGTATATGGTGGGTTTTATAGCTGCGGTGCTGTTATTTGCTATAGTTTAGCATAAGCCAGTTTAGGCATGGTGAAATATAGTTTAATTCACCAAAGGTTAAGAGCTAAAATATATTTTTAAAGGGAAAAAATTATTCTACGGCAAGTTAGTTCTAAATTGCACAGCAAGAGCGAACTAAGTTCGTCGTATCCAGTTCAATCTCCAGGTGTAGAAACTAATGTTATTTCCGTTGAATAATATATATCACAAATCTATTACATTAATTCCACCATATATTCAATAACACCTATTGGTTTGTATAATCAATTAGCTTGTAATTATCCAGAGTTCGATCAATTACTAACAACCATATAACAATGTGTGAGGGGTAAAAGAAATTGATAAGTTAAAGTGTAATTACTTTTTTCATATATCCCCACAGAGGAATTTTTGCTTTCGTTTAATAATGATTGGAAAAATATGTGGGAATAACAAAACTAGCATTATGTTAGTGACGTATGACTGCTTATGATGGGTAAACTTAGTGTTCTTGGGTTAGATACACACACACGCACACACATACATATGTATAGATGCACATATTGTGTTGTTACACCAAAACATATTCGAAATATTCGGCGACCAAACAATTAGTTTTTTCAGCTGTATATAATTTTTGGTCTAAATAATATGAAGCGAAATGGATCTTAAAATATTAAGAAGCATTTCTATTATAAAATAGAATTATAATGTTGCACTTAAAGTATAGCAACAGCCAGCCATGTGGGTGTTAATAGAAATTAATCTTATAAGGGAAAGCAAATCAAAATATTAACAACACATTTTCAGTCAAAGCGAAAGGTTTATGTATTCTGTTCCTTTAATATGCCGAACAACATAAGGTGCGTTCGAGTACCTGAGTAAAATACAGCAGAGGAGCAAAAGTTGAGTATATGAGAAATTTAAACAGTTTTCAGTCAAACTCACAGTTAAGTGCTTCTTAAATTTTGTTTTTGCGATATTTTAAAAGTTAGACGAAGGTATTTTGCTTAATCGATTGGATATGGATTTTCGTGTTTAGGAAGCTCCAATTTTCAAAGTTGGAAGAAACAAATCAAAATTTTAATAATGGCAGGCTAAGAATTATTATTTAGGCTCAAGTTAAGGCCCACGAATTTGCAACTATTTTTTTTCTTTTGTAATTCGAATTTTAATTAAGAGTAGAATATTTATTATCAGCGTTTTTTTCTTTTTGTTAATTTTTTTTTATAATTTTCACGCTGGTTCTACTCATCAACTATTTAGCCAATTTTTTAACGAAATAGGTTATGAGAATCAATTCTTCTTATATTCTTTTTTAACTCACTTTTGGTTAGTACGATATTCCCCAATCCTGATGAATGTTCCAGAATTCTGCTGTGCAAGCTGCCACGCACGCCTGCTCAAAGCAAAATCTTCAGAGTTCTTGATAACATCTATTAATTGACAACTTGTTTAAGTAATTCGATAAATTTTAAGGAATTTACAAAACCAGTACAGCTTCTATTTCTCTTTTATCAATTATTTTATATTATAAGAAGAAGCATATAAATGAATGATTAATAAAATACTGAATATTAAAATATTTATTATTCAAAACATGAGTGTACCTGAAGCGTAGATCAAGAATATCGCTTAAATTTTCTTTCTGATTTCATTAATTCGGCGGATTCGCAATGAAATTTTAATAGTTAAAGATAAATAATTTTTTGCCTGCGGCATATGAAAATTTGTTTTATTTTGTCACAGAATGTTATCAAATAAAACTGCAAGTAGCCCAACAATATTTTAATGAGTTGTGACTTAAGGGAATGTGAGACTAAAAAACAGAAGTCACAGACGCTGATAAGTTCTGCTTGGATGTACGCCCCTTTTAGTATAAATACGACAGCAATTTCGAAAGCGCTGTTAGTGCGCGACTGCATTTGAAAACGTTTAAGCAACTGGAAAAAAACAATTAAAATACGAATATATTTAAATAGTGAATCGGAAATCCAACTTTAATGTTGGATGAGGGTCCTGGAAAGGATTTTTATAGTGAATAAATCGGAAAATAAATAGTGTTGAAATGTTTAAAAAATTTAAATCCTTGTTGGTGACTTTTATAGTCTTGTCCTTTGGGAGTGAAAATGTTTTATGTGATTATGACAAACAGCCAAAAGTCCTTATGAAGAATGGCGATCTAGTCCTGGAAGCAGCCTACGATCGCAACATAACGTTGCGTTTGACAGGCGATGCGTCCTTGTTTCTTAATAATGTGAATGTCATGGACAAAATACTTCAGCCCGATGATGAGTCCAAGCAACTTAAAGTCTTTTCCACGGATAAAATCGAAACGGAAATTCAAAAACTTAATCACAATTTAATGGCATTTACGCGCACCCTGATGGCGCTGCAGAGGCGTACAAGTCGTAGTTTGCAACCGAATGCTATTCGTAGAAACTTGGGGCGTATAAACAGATTGTCCAGCAGACTGATGGTATTGGAGCGCAGGCTAAAAACTGATGAGTGCGCAGAGGCTACGGAGCCGTGCAAAAATGGCGGAACGTGTTACGACTCCTACAACGGCTTCATTTGCGAATGCACCGAAGGATACACGGTAGGGTTGCAAGATCAAGCGAATTGAAATTGTGTTTTTCTTTTTTTTGGTTTTGAATATTTGAAAAAAAAATAATAAAATAATTAAGGGGCGTATTGTTACAATGAGCGATAATAAGTCAACGTGTTGTTTGTTTGCTTTCGAAAGGGAAAAACTTGCGAAGAGTACGTGGATCAGTGCTACTTGTTGGCTGGCACGGATTTGGGCTGCCAAAATAACGCCATTTGCATTAATACACCGGGCAGCTACCGGTAAGTTGAGTGTGTGTGTTTTTATTTCTTGTTCCCAAAATAATTTATTAAAATTTGAAGGTGTATCTGCGCTAAGGGGTTCAGCGGCACGCATTGCCGCTTACGGAATGTTGTATGCCATCAAATTCAATCCCAGGAACTGTGCGCTCATGGCACTTGCGTACCAGCCAATAACGAACAGGGTTACACTTGTATATGTGAGCAGGGGTGGAGACAAAACAACTCGCCCAACAGCAGCAGCAGCGGCAGTTTGCTATCGTTGGCATGTGATGTTGATGTCAATGAATGTGAAGAGCCAAACAATCCCTGCCATAGTGAATGCATTAACCTGCCAGGCAGCTTCAAATGTGGTCCCTGTCCAGCTGGATATACGGGAAATGGTGTAACGTGTTTGGATATTGACGAATGTGCAACCGACAACGGCGGCTGCAGCACTCTGCCAAAAGTTCGTTGCATAAACGCCGAAGTAGGAGTTCTTTTTTATTTTTGCAAATTTAAATAGGAAATTAATTGCGGTTTTTGTAGGGGTCTTACGTTTGTGGCAGTTGTCCGCCCGGGTGGGTAGGGGATGGTCATACGTGTGATTTAGCTCCTTCGAATTCCTGCGATGAGGAACACATCTGCCATCCCCAGGCCAAGTGCGAATACATTTCAGATGTTGCTTCATGCACATGTCCGCCAGGCATGTTTGGTCATGGTTTTGGCCCGCGTGGTTGCCACACCAGTCCTCTAACTGACTCGTGCGCAGGTCATTTATGCCAAGTAAGAATTGATACTTTCGTACTGAATGAATCTGTTGGATATTTAATTAATTGACTGACAAAGATTCTCAAATAAGTTAGAAATTTATGATTCTGAGAAAAAATTTAAGAAATTTTGTATCTCGTAACAGAATAATGGGACTTGTGTGGCGTCTGGCCGTACAACATCCTGCATTTGTCGCGAAGGATATTCAGGAGCCTTGTGTGAAATAGCTGACGGCTGCCATCCCAATCCCTGTCAAAATGAAGGCACGTGCAAGCCTTTGGGTGTGAACGGTTTCAAATGTTCTTGTGTGGCCGGCACCACGGGCAAACATTGTGAATTGCTGCGTTCTGTTTGTGCCAGAAACTTGCGACGTCCTTCAGGAAGTCTTAAATACCCCAGTGATGATGCCACAGAGTATTCAGTTAACGAAAGGTGCGCTTGGATAATACGCACGAGTCCCCAGCAGATACTGAATGTGACATTTAGCAGATTCGATGTGGAGGAGAGCGAAGATTGCACTCGTGATTTTTTGCAAATACACGATGGAAACAGTTTGGCTTCCCAATTGATAGGACGATTTTGCGGCAAGAAGTTACCCTTAGGGGGCAACGTTTTGTCCTCTCATCATCTGCTATTCTTTTGGTTCAGATCGGATAATGCCACGAATAGGCCTGGATTTGAAATGTCTTGGGTCTCGCAAGCGCATGTTTGCGGAGATGAGTTGGAGGTGTCTTACAAGGATGCAGGTGTTGTTAAGTCTCCGGGCTATCCGGGCAAAACACCGATTAACCGCGAGTGCCTGTGGGTGCTGAGCGCTCCTTATGGTTATCGTTTTGTCCTCCGAATATATGAAGTGACTTTGGGCATGTTGCCGAATTGCACAGGAGACACTTTACAGGTAAATGATTTCCTCGCAGGTTCCTTTTTTTAAAAACTTTTTATTATCAATTATTTTCAAGATCAATGATGCCGATTTGGTGCTGAAAAGATATTGTGGAAGTAGTAACTCGGAAGTTTTGCGTTCATCGTCCAACAAAATTTCACTGCATCTGCATACAAATCGCTTCGGCGTTGACAGCTCGTTTCAGTTGCACTACGAGGTTGAGTCGGGCATACCGCATTGCGGCGGTTTATTTACAGAGCCTTCGGGTTATATAGTGGGTCCTTTGGCACAGGCCACTTGTTTGTATTTAATACAACAGCCAGCGGGCACACAAATCAAATGGGAGTTCTTGGATTTCATATCATCTGAAGTGGCAAATTGCAATTTCAATAGCATCGAGGTAAAGTTGAAAAGTCTTGGGAAGCTTTTGTTGTGTTAAATCAGAAATGACTCTTCTTAATTTTAGATTTTTGATGGCGAAACAGATGAGAGCGCGAAACTTTTAGTTGCATGTGGCGGGAACACCCCGGAGCCGGTTATAAGCAGCGGCAATTACATGTTGATAAGATATAAAAATGCTCTAGCGGATGAGAGCCAGGGCACCACTCCTCTTAAAGCCAAATATTCCAGAGGTGAGTGAGTCTTTGAATATTTACAGGGAGAGTAATTTGACTGCTAAGTCTGCTGTGGGTGATTCTTTTACTTCTAGTGTGTGATTTTCGAGTTTTTGGCCCTGATCCGGGGGTCTTGAGTACTCCCAACTACCCCAAGCCTTATGTTGAACATATAACGTGCACTTTCCGTATCTACGGACCTGCTGGCACTGTGGTTTTTGCTAATTTCACTGACTTCTCCATCGCTGAGACTGGAACAAACCATCTAATGGATCCTGTAAATGATGTGCGAGCAAATTCTTCTAGAAGTACAAATGAAGTCAACAAACTAGATAATGATGGTGATGACGATGATGATGATTCCCTAACGTATGTGGATGTAAGTGGGTTGCAGATGGTGTTGCCTTTAGTTATTCAGATCTTCTATTATACTTTTACTTCTTTTCAGATTTTTCTTTCCAACACAAAGAAAGAACGTTTTCTCAAGGGTGAGCCAATATTGGCGGTATCCGAATATAATGAAATGAAGGTTGTATTTCATGCTACCACTAACAATGGAAAGGCAAGGGGGTTGCGCATCGAGTACAGTTTCAAAGATATGGGATGTGGCGGGGTTTACACTGAGGATAAGGGATCTTTAGATGAAATGGTGAACGTGGAACAGTGCGTCTTCATATTTGAAGCTCCCCAGGGCAAACATATAAAACTGGAGTTGGAATATGCGGGAAGTAGTGAATTCTTAATATATGCCAATCAAACAGGAGGACGAGATTATCTCTTAAAGAAGTAAGTTTTTTTTCTTCCCATTGATTGTGAAGTATTTCCTGATTCCGGGCGTTCCTGCATAAGCGTGTGGCTTTTTCCCCAATTTTAAAATTTAAGAAATCTGTGTACAAAACATTTATTATTTTCTGAATTACAAGAAGTCCTGGAGCCCGACTTCAATTGGAATAATCGAAATTACAATTGAAGCGGTGAATTTAGTAACAAAAGCAACAGAGAATAAAGAAATTTCTTCCGGATCGGTTCTATTTAAAATCTATTTAAAGCGTCTAATGTTGTACTTCAAAGCCATGACGCATTCACACATTTCGAGACTTTCAAGATCTGCATATTGTACGGAAACATCAAACTGAGCTTTTACTACCGAAGTTATAAAAGAAGTTATAATTTGTGATTTCTTAAAACGAAATTTGTATAAAAAGCTCATTTCAACACGTTCATGTCTATATCAGATCACCAAAAGGTTGCAGCCGCGTTTTCAAAAGGCTCCACAACAAATGAAACTTATCAAAACTTTAATTGAAACAACATCTGATACGAATTTAGTTAAATCACAACAAAATTTCTTTTAGCGCCACGGGATTATCTAAAATTCAGGAGACGTTCAACTTCAATACAATAACTCTGCTGCTGAAGTCTGGAATAAAAATCACCGGTCGCTACGAGTTTGCGAATACAGCCCAGGGTTAGTATCAATACTGCTAAAGAGGTTTATATCATGGCTTTTATATCATGGATTTAAAATAAAACGAATTTCAGCATGTGGCGGCAATTTCAGCAGTGTATATGGAGCCGTGATCTCACCTTCATGGCCCCGTTCTTACCAAGCCAATCTCGATTGCGTCTGGATTATAACAGCACCGTTGGGGAACAAAATTGAGCTGCAGGTGCACAACTTCACTTTGGAGCCAACATGTTCCGGGGACATATTGGAGATAAGGTAAGTACGAATAGCGTTCAAGCTCAGTCGTTGTAGTAATTGTTCCGTTTAGGAATGGAAAGTTCTCCAATTCACCGTTGATAGGCCGTTATTGTGGAAGCCAAATACCCTCTCGACTTGTTTCATTTGCGAACAGTCTGTACATCAGATTTACCACCGACAAGTACATTGAAGGGCCGGGATTTTATTTCAACTGGGAGCAGACCACTACAGGATGTGGGGGCAAGTTGACGGCATATAAAGGCTCCATACATACGCCCCACTTCGATACATTAGCGGAGACAATGGCTGTGCCAGGCGTGGGTATGATGTGTGATTGGCAGATTGTTGTTTCCCAGGGATCATCTATAAATTTGTCGGTAACCAGCGCCATGGAAGAGTTGGAGTTTTGTCACAAAAACAATTTAAAAATTTATGACGGCGGTTCCACTTTGAGTCCTTTACTTCCCTTTAACTGCAGCGAAATAATGAAGGGCGGGCACATGCAATTGAAGTCCTCCTCGAACAAACTTTTAATTGTTTATATCTTAACGCAAAATTCAAAATATGTCACCCCCGAATTCATGTTGGACTATGAGACAAACTGCCGGTCTGTAATTGATCAACATCGAGGAGTAATTGAGTCGCCCAATTTCCCAGAAAATTATCCAGAAAATCAAAACTGTGCTTGGGATCTTAAAGCGGGGCGAAACAACAAAATGAAACTACAGTTTTCCCATCTCAGCCTGGAGGTTTTAGACATGATGTGCGAGTATGATTACGTGGAAGTTTGGGATATGCAGGACATGGATGTCTTGAAGAAACATCATTTATGTGTTTATGTGCCGGAGCCCATAATATCGGAAGGCAATCGTTTAATGCTACACTTTGTTAGCGACTACTCCAATAATAAAAATGGCTTCCGGGCGGAATACAGTCGTGTGGGTTGTGGGGAGCATATGGACAAAGAATATGGTCGCTTTGAGTCTCCGAACTATCCCTTCAGCAATGACGTGGACTGCGACTGGTTTATTGAGCTCGAGCCGGGTAAACAAATTCAGTTAAGTATTGTGGACTTCCATATAGACAGTGGAAATACCGACTGTGACCAGAACATTTTATACGTGAAAGAAAGAAAAGATTCAAGCATCGAGCTCGCCAGAGAGTGTCATGAGCGACAAGCGCCTTTAGTTGTGACCTCCCCCGCCAATCGTTTGTATATACACTTTCACACCAGTCCCACCAGATCTCGCAAGTATTTCAAAGCATATTATTACACCAAACAGTCAACTTGCGGAGGTGCTTTGCAAGGTACATTCGGAGTTATTAGCTCCTCAAACTATCCCAACACTCCTAGTGACCAAGCTCTCAATTGCGTTTGGGATATAACTGTGCCCGAACCGCATGGCATTCAGTTGAATTTCAAACACTTTGAATTAACTGATTCTCCCAATTGTACTGAAGCATACATGGAGTTTTTTAAAGTTGAGAGTGGTGGTTCGAAACAGCATTTGGGTAAATTTTGCGGATCTGAAAAACCGAACATTAAGCTGGTGCACAGCAATACTTTAAGAGTGGAATACAAGGACAGCGGCAAGCCAAGCTTGGGCATATTTTTGATAGAGTATAAGAAACAGTGTGGAGGTCTTATAACTAAATCTGCCGGGTACATGAAGTCCTTCGCGACGGAAGAGTGCGTATGGGAGTTCGATGTTGCACCAGGTAAACAACATGACTGAAAACATTTGAAAGTGGCAATTTTTGAAATGTTTTTTTTCTTCTAAGGCACTCTGATAAGCTTAAATATTCTACAATTGGATTGTCATTGTCAAATGAGACTTCCTGGAGTCGACAACTGCATAAATACTTTAGTGGTAAGTTTGTCCTCAAGTGCGCACACGGAGCCGAAATTGATCAAATATCCATACCTCATTAAAAAAAGGCTCACCCATTCAATTTTGAAACTCATTCTAATAGAAATTCCAGCACTAGAAGAGATGATGATGTCTCTCTCCTTACACTCTGTGCATGTTACCATACGCGATGATGGTCTGAAGAACTCTTTTGATTATCCTTCTTCTGCTAACGCATTCCAAGGATATTCGGTTTCCCCTAATCCCTTTGCCCGAAAACTTTTATACCCTCTGTTGCATTCAAGGGGGTGCCAAGTTCCATCACCTGGAATCTATAACTAAATCTCGGGAATCCCGGCATGGCTTCCTTTGCTGGCATCGGCGTGGTGCTTATTTCCCTACATATTCCAACACAAGCATTCCATGAAATGCCCTTTAGCCTCCGTTTAACTGAATTATAAAAAGCTTTCGGCCAATAGACAAACCATACGTATGCAACAGTATGGATCCGGAATTCCTCCACATGTGACCAACATCTTTTTACGCACCTCCAGTATTCAGAATACAAACACTTTGTGTGCGTGGAGTGCCACCAGTTTTTGCGACAACATTTTAAATGCGACAACTGCCTCAACGGCTCTTCCGTTTCTTTTTTCGATGAGTGAAACAATAAATTGTTATTATAAATGAAAAAATATTATGTTGAATCTGGCGGTATTTGTTTGCAAACAAGTCCGTTCGAATCAAAGACAAGATTATTATTTATCAAAATAATTTTTGAGGATTTCTTTCCTGTATATTTTTTACATGATCGTAGAATGAATGATCGAATTCGAGAATTGAAATAACTGTGCTTTGTTGTTGCTGTTTATCCAGTTATTTTGTTCAAACCAATTAATTTTACAGATTAAGGAGAACGACTTTGACAAATACTTGAAATTCGGCATGACCATGTGCGAGAAGCATCAAACCGATTTGGTGTTCGAGACATCAAAGTTGACAATTTTTGCAAAAAATATTGGTTTTCGAGCCAAATACTCCACTGTGCAACACTCATGTGGTGGGACTATAGAATCAGGTCGGGGTTCTTTGGCGTCCCCCTTTTACCCGTCAACATATCCACCAAATGTTGACTGTAATTGGATACTGCAGGGGTCCAAGGGAAGTTTTCTAGAACTGCAGTTCGAGCAGTTGGATATTGTCGACTCAGAGCGTTGCAACGAAGATTATTTGGAGATCAGGAACTGGTCAGAGGGAAAGGTGTTGGGTATATATTGTGGATCAAAGATGCCAGAGCAAACTATTGTATCCTACGAAAGGGCTTGGTTACGCTTTCACAGTGCTGATGGCAATACGGCAAAGGGCTTTAAGCTTTCTTGGAACTACGGTAGGCTTTAGTTAAGTGAAGCGCAGAAATCTAGTTGTAAAATAATATTTCAATCGTTTCAGCACACTTGAATGAGTTGGTGAACATGACGAAAGGCTACATAGCCAACCCCCCTCTGCAGATGCTGGAACAGGATGAGGAGCCTTATGCTTGGCGTATTATTGTTCCAAGAGGCCAATTTATCGAATTGAAATTCGACGAATACAACAGTGGGTTAACTGTGAGTAACCCATCGAGAATTGCTTAAGTGTCACCTCACATCCGACTTCTTACAGATCTTCGATGGATTTGATCAAGCAGCGCTTTCAGTAGACGTCATGCCATCCCCTTGGCGTTTCGTATCCAGTTCGAATGTTGTGTACCTGCAAACTGACAATGGAAATATTGAAAAATTTATTATATTATGGAATAGTCTGGAGAACAAACCTCTAGATGAGAATGCCACTCTGTCCAAATGCCATTCGGAAGAAGTTATAAAAGTATATCGCAACAATGCCATTCGCATATTCTCGCCTGGTTATCCAAAAGGTTATGAGAATGGCTTGACGTGCGATTGGATTTTGAAACCGGCTAATGTTATTGAGCACGTTGCAGTTGCTTTGTTAGAGGTTGATCTGGAGGTTACAGGTCGTTGCACCGGTGATTATTTGCAAATATCCACCTCTGCTGATTTAATGAGTTGGAATAAACAAGAACGGTTGTGTAATAAATCCGCCATACGCAAACCGTCTTTGTGGATCCATGGCACGCCTCATATCAAATTGGACTTTGTGACCGATTGGTCTATCAATGGCACCGGGTTTCTTGCAAAAGTTGTGGCTAAATGCGGTTCAAATTTGACCGATTCGGTGGGTTTTATTGATGGAAGTTTGCTGTATCATTTCAACGATGGACCAAATAGTCAATGCATGTGGCACGTCAATGTTAAGCCGGGCAAACGAATCCACGTGCGACTCGACTACCGAAGAGTGGCATTAGGCAAAGACGATTTCGATGACAAGTGCAGCAATCACGCTTTGCTCTATGATGGTGTGGACGATCATGCTCCTCTCATTCCGCCCGGAAGGATATGCTTTCCACAAAATGTCACTTCGATCCTAATAAACTCTACCAGCAATCACTTAACCATTAAATATAATCTCAACTTGAGCCAAATAAGTCCCAGGCTTATGAATATGGAGTTCTGGAATCTTACCTACCGCGAATATTCAGAGTGCAATGAAGAAATACGTTTAATACCCGAAGCTCCTGATACTGTCATTACTTCGCCCCTGTACCCCAACATTCCGCATGCTCATACTGAGTGCGTTTGGCGAGTTGTTGCTCCCCAAGGAGAGATAACTCAAATCGAGTTTGTAGATCGTTTTGATATGAGTTTAAGATATTGTGCGCAGGAGTACGTGGAATTATTCGATGGTGCTACTTCTTTATCGAGAAAGATGGGACGTTACTGCCGTAAACCCCCCGTCCTGAGGACAACGCAAAACATGTTATACATGCATTATCTAACAGACGCTGCAGAGCCTCGAAATGGCTTTAAGGCTTTGGTTTCCATAAACAGGTGCGGTGGTACTTTTAGCGACAACTATGGCACTGTCAAGTCTCCAGGCTACCCGGCAGCATACCCATCTAATGCTGTATGTGATTTTGTTATTAACTTGAAGGGTCGCAGCGTGTTACGCTTAAATTTCGTTGATATAAATCTTCCCTATAATGAAACGAATTTGAAATTCTCCGATCATTTGGAAATAGTTACTATAACTAACGCTGACATAATAATTCCACCCATTCTGGTGTACGGCAACACCACAAAAAATGCCGAGTTCCAGATTCTTTCCAATAAAGCAATAGTACGATTCCGCAGCTTCTTAAAGACGTACAATCATAGAGGATTTTCATTGAAATACTACGCGGATGGTCCGTATTGCTCTAATGTCATAGAGGGTGTTTCAGGTCTCATAATGATGAACCTTCTGTCCAAACCTCTGTTTCAGAACACGTGCACGTGGAAGATAACTGTACCCAAAAACCAGCGGGTACGTCTTGAGTTCTTGAATATGGAGGATTTGAAACAGTACAATTTTACAACGTGAGTAAAAAAGCCTTTTCAACTTTCCATAGTTTATTAAAAATTTATTTTCTTCTTTCAGGCCTCTTCGTTTCAACATTTACAACAGCTTCGAGTGGACTTCAGAAATAACAGCATTCAGCCCCCACACTTTCAGCCCGCAGACTGTCATTCAATCGACTGACAATAAAATGTACGTAAAAATCACTATTCCCAAGACTGGCGTGGTTCTGCGTCCTCTAAAAGCCCGTTACAGCTCTAACGATGAGTCCTCCTGTCCCCACGACATTGATTTAGACAATAAGGCAGGTTCTATAGAACTGCCAGGCTGGCAGCTCGGCGCAATCGCAAGCTTTTATTGCGGCATCAAACTTAGACTCAGTGAAGGCGAGACAATAGTATTCAACATTTCTACACTTTCTATCTCCGGCGATGGAACATTTAGTTCGCAACATGCGGTAGCGTTCCTAGACAACTTTTCGACCACATACTATCGCAATAATCTAACCGACCATATTCATGCACAATCCCAAAGAACAGGTTCCATTAAAATCACACAAAATGCGCTCCTTCGAATCAACTCTTTGAAAATGACTTACCAGAAGTACTCTTGTGGCGGCGTAGTTCCAGCTCTCAGTGGCAAGCAAATTCAATACCCTCAAATGACTACAGTTAATGAGGAGGGGAGCATATTTTGTGTGTGGACATTAAACAACCCGTATTTCGCCAGCATCGATGGTATTTCGAAAGAAAAGCTTTTGGGTAATTTCTCATTCACAGAGTCTTGTGAAAATGAGTATGTGCAAATAGTGGAGGGTCAGTGGACTAACCGCACCGCGGCCCTAAAGATTTGCAAAGATAAAATGATTGACAACTTTGAGTATTTGATAGTGAAACGATTTTCTTTCGTTGTGTACTATTCCACACGCTACAATCCAGAAAAACCAGCATTTTCTTTTAGAATTGCGAACAGCCTGACCTGTTCAAGTGAAACTATGGTCGATTCGTCCACGTATCCCATCACCGTCGACAAGAGTTCTTATAAAAATAATCAAGAGTGTTCTTGGATATTCCATACCAGCGTAGGTCTCTATCTGCAGTTGAAGTTTATGGGAAGATTCTTCATAGAAGATTCAGTCAACTGCAGCAAAGACTATCTGGAAGTTCAGCGGGACAACGGAGGCGTCTGGTTGCCCGAAGCCCGCTTTTGCGGTCGAGAAGTACCAGCTTTATACAACTCTACCTCAAGCCGACTACAAATAATATTCCGTACTGACGAAGCCATAACCGCAGATGGCTTTCAATTCATTGTCCAAACAAATTGCAGACTAGTGGTGAACGTTACTTCAACGGAGCCACGAATAATTACAAGTCCCAAAAATGCTGTAGCTTGGCGGCTGATGCATTGTGAATATATATTCCAAACTAATGAAACTGATAAATTGATTGTTGTGAAGGCGAAATTCGACACCAAATGGACTCCAGTGCTTTCTCGAGACTCGTGCAGATTGGGAATGTTGACGGTCTTCAAGCGTAATGAGAACGCCAAAGACCTACCGAGAGTGTTGCACTGCGAACTTGAATTCGAAGAGAGAGCTCACAACTATCTACGTTTTGAATATGATGCCCACATAGGGCAAAGGTTCACCCTGGAATACTCATTTGATTCGTGTGGTGGCAACTTGACAGCACCTGCTGTCATACGGCCACTGAAACATGAAACAGAAAACACTTATGCCGATAACATGAACTGCGTGTGGTACGTGACGGCCCCACCCGAACATTCCATTGCAATACGATTCAAATATTTCTCCCTCGAGGAGTCCTACGACAAACTTACTATTTACAGCGGCTATACAATGAAACCCGAAAAACTAGTGGCCCGATTAAGCGGCAACTACTCCTCCAGTGCACCGATTGTTATAGATAACAATCGTGCTGTTATTAATGCAGTTTCAGATGGCACGCACTCTAGCAGAGGCTTCGAGGCGAACATCATATTTTTAGCGAACTGCAATGAGCGCATTTCCCTCGGTGAGGGAAACTCGCCTGTAACACTGGCTCGTAATATGAAAGTCAACTCCAGCGAGGAGTACATATGCAACTATCGCTTAACAGCTCCGAAGGCTTATCGCATACGAATAAAGATTAAAAAGCTGCAAATCAATGGAGCCAACTCAACATGTCTAAGCTCGCACGCAAGTTGTGAAGGCAATTGCAACGTCTTGGAAATATTCGACAGTCCTGCGACATTTGAAGAGGGTTCGGCCAAATTTTGTTCCTCTTCTAGCATTAATAGGACATTTGTTAGTTCCGTTGAGTTTGCCTCCTTGAGGTTAACTGCCAACCAACCGGGCCAGTACAGTTTTGAGATAATTCTTAAAATGGAACACACGGAATGCGGTCGCAGCGAATATCAATTGGGCACAAACGAGGTACTCCTAATTATGGCTTAAAGTTCTCCAGCTGTAACATTTTCTTTTCCAGAAACTAAAATTCACTTTCCCGACCAACGGACTAAGTCATTATCCATCCAACGTTCATTGCACTTGGAGCTTCGTTTCCGACAAGCAACTCCAATTCCATTTCAACTACATCGATTTGCAAAATAGATCCCAGGCCACAGGGAAATGTTTGGATTATGTAACTGTTAAAAATATTTATGTGAGTACAAGAATTTGTATCCGTTTCTGAGCCGCAGAGGGATCCTGTATTCAATCTTATTTCTTTACAACAACAGTACGTCCACAATCTATGTGGACGAGCGGAAAATTTCTCCATCAATGGAGTGGCTACATCCGGGAATGTTGGCGTGACATTCCACAGCGACGACTCAGAAGAAGGCAAAGGCTTCGAATTCATTGTGCAGAGAGCTGACGGTAACAGTGACGAATATATTAAACGACAGTCTACTTAATCGTCTATAACATCTCGTTTCTTTCCTTCAATCACCAGCTTGTAATCGCACTTACAATTTCCTGAGTATGTCTGTTACTTATCGCGGAAATGGGTGGGACAAGACAGTTTGCAATGACACAATTGTGGTGCCAGAAAACTACACTCTCAACTTTTTCATTCACACGATGTATTTTAAAAATTACGACTGCACAACGACACACTTGAGGGTAATTCAAGCCGAAAGCACACTGCCGCATTTTGTGCCACCGCAAGCAGACACAATTGTGTGTCGCAGTGGCAACGTGTGTCACTGTCGTATATTTCGTTGTGTGGCACTGCTTTACAAATAGCGGATTTATAAATGACAGCTCATCACACACCATGTGACGTCACAAAATACCACAGTGTGTTTTCGGCTTCACTTATGCGTGTAACAATTAAATAATTATTATCCGATAACTTCCTCTTCTCTCCATTTCAGATAACCGATCTCAAAACAAACCAAATTTTGCTCGATCGCTGTCAGAACACCTACTCAAATGTTGATTTATTTACAACAACAAATGCTGTACGCGTCGAGGCATCGGATTTCTCCACTATTAACTTTGATTACGTAGCAAGTAGCCGTAATTTAACTCCGGGCTGTGGTGGAACTCTGACGATGCACGAAGCCCAATTCTCCAGTCCTCCTTATGAAAATAACAGAAATTTCTCGGACTGTCGTTGGGATATTATTATACCAACAACAACTGAAAAAACGATTACTTTTTTCGGTAAATATAAAAATATATGCCGTCAACTAAAATCCAAAAGGCCGTAGTTGGTGAAATAATTAATTGCGGCTTTTTAAGGTCGTCATCTTCATTCAACAGTCTCCATTGAGTCACTAAAACAAAGCGGGTGGTAAATAATTGCACCGACTGCAGGTGTGAGTGGGTTCAATAATGGTCCTGTGGTTGTATGGAACGGTGATCAGACTGATTATAGCGAAGTTCTTCTTTTACGTGTTACACATTTCTGGCCGCAAGTTTTTTAAGTTCTCCTTTCCTGTTGCCTGAAGAGTTACATATTGAAAATCAATTGACAGTCAGACTCGTTTGAGGGCATGTTGTGTGTGTATTGCGAAAAAAAGGAAATAAATTTGGGAGTGGTGTACTCATACCACCATCCCTCTTTCGACAAACTTCGTTTGTTCAGCAAGAAATGTTTGTAATGTAAAAGGAGACTTGGGCAGAAGACTCTGCAAGTGATAGACACTGCAGGGGGGATGCCACGCATCCTTGCAACTAGACAAATGAGGTCAGGTTCGATACCATTAATTTAGGACTTGTTTTTTTTATCGCTTGGATGGTCAATCAGGATGGGAAACCTACTCATACAGTGCATTGTGAGGGAGCTATGAAAGGGGGTTAGGGTTAATACGACAGGACAGATAAAAATAAATAAGAAGACCTAGAATTTGTTCTACCAGCCGGAAAGTGCCGCATCACGCTCTTTTGCAGGTGATGGTCTTAACTTGACTAACGCCCATTTCACATTTCCTAAAATCGTATGCAACGTATGCTTTTCGGATGGGTGTTCAAAGTTCTGCTTTACATGCGCAGGGTACTCCGGTGGGTATGCCAAGGCACAAGTAGCTGAGATTGGCGGTTATTCACAGACTCCCGGGGCAGATTACGGTCATCAATATATGAGCTCTTGGAAACCTTAAGCCCACTGCTTTCTTCTTAGATAGAAAAACTGCCGTAAAGGCTCTGCTTTTATGGCAGCTTTGTTCCATGCTGCTTTTGGAATTCTTCGAGTCTCTAAGAAACTATAGAAGAGATATATGATTTTGAATACCTCGTCATAGCGAACACCAGGCAAATGAGGTTGATTAATTTGTCAGACTATTTTTTTCAAAAGCTTGGTCAGGTGTCAGTCAAGCTACTGACAAGGATGAGAATCAGGCAGCAACAAATGCAGCTTCTCTAGTAATTTTAGACGGTACAGTGATGACTATAGCGATGCTCCGGCGCTGTATTCTTGATGCAATATTCATTCCATATTTGTGGTAGTCTATTTGACCATTGTGCAAGACTGAACTTAATCTATTTTAAAACGTTTCTTTGGTTTCGACTTGTGCACTCTTTCCACAATCCCGTCGATAGACTTCAGTGCCAGAAACTCCTCAAATAACTGACTGCTTTGTCGTTTAAATATTTTACTACAGTCCACTTTTTGAATTAAGGAAACAAATTATTTGATTTGTTTCATAATAAAAAAGATAATTGAGAATTTTCTTCTTCTTTCGTTGCAGATTTCAATATGGGAGCGATAACCAACTGCCATTTGGATAATGTGAAAATAATTGAAGTGTTGCCGAATAAAACGGAAAAGCTACTAAAAACCTTATGCGGACCCGATATTCCCAAACTAATCACATCATCCAGTGATCATTTGGTAGTTATTTCTAAGAAATCACCAAATTTCGATGGTACAGGCTGGACGTTGCGCTACAGCTCTTCAAATTATAAAGACTACGAACGGGTGTTTATAAACAATAATCTGGAATAGATTTGGCCGCTAAATCGGCCATACGAAACCGCATATCCCCGGACTATTTTTGCTGCTGATCTACATTTTGGCCGTTTGGCAAAGCGCAGTTACAAGTAAAAGACGACTCGTATTTTCAGCAGTTTTATATTGAAATTTGTTTATGTCTAACATTTTTATTTCTTAGATTCTTATTTTCGATTTTGTTGAGACATGATAAATATGTTTTGATTTTATAACAACTTTGATACAATAAATACACAAAAACTCAAGTGGTGCCTTTTTACAAATACTCGTGTTCTGTTTGAAAGAGATATAAAAACAAAAACAGGGGACAAAATATGGCAACCGATTTCGATTCGAATTCGAATGCTGTATTTTGTCCTCAGGACTTAAATTAAAAACCTAAAATGGTAACTTTGAATATAATTACAAGCAAAAAGTTCAATAACTCTTATTAAATCACATTTCGGGAATTTCGTACGACCTTAAAAATATACTTTTACTTGTTACAATAAATATTTTATTTACAAACTACAATTTCAAAAACTAAAGCAATCTTTGGTTGTGTTCGTGTTCGTGTTTGTGTTTCAATAAATCAAAAATATATATTTAGATGTATTTTGGTTAACTTCTCTTTTAAAAACTTAATGCTAAAATTGCCTCAGTTTCACGTTTTCAAAAACGATAGTTATTATTTCGTTTTAGTTTCTGTTTAATTTGTTTTGTTTTGCACTACGCGCTAATAAATTCGTACAATACTCTTGTTTAACTCTGGTTGTTTGGCTTTGACGTTCTTAAATTATTTTTAGGATTCACCTTGAAAGTATGAATTTTGCATGAGATACAATTTGTCAATGGGATTGATAAGGCTGTTATTTAAATTAGCTAAAATGTCTTGGGGGTTGGAGTTCTGGTGATGGCCCGATGACGAAGACGATTGCAAATCCAGGTTATTGAGAGACAGTGAGTCGGTATCATCATCTAAATGATCGAAATTGCTGCCGTCTAGAGAAAGATCCGAACTGCAAAAACTGTCGTTTGAATTAGCCGGATAGTCTGGAAGTAGATGGAAAATATTTGTCAAGAGAGATGCAAATAAATCGCAGTTAATCATCTCACCTTCTGGAGAAAATGGCAGATTCGGATTCAGTGGTTGGGAAGCATATGAACTGTCCATACCCAAGTAGCCATTTTCACTACCCGATGCTGAGCCCGCTTCTTGCTTTATTCCCTCCTTGTCTAACTTCTCTCTATCTTTATCGTCTGCTCCACCAGCAGCTCTATTGTTTTTGGCCTTGCGTTGTATTTTTTTCATTTTGGCTCTTTGGTTCTGAAACCAAACTTGAACCACTCTCACAGACAGGCCGGTGTCTTTGGCCAACGCTTCTCTTACTTTGCGACACGGTTTGGGCGATTGCTCAAATGAAGCCTTGAATTGTTTGCGCTGCTGGGAGGTTAATATTGTTCTCGGCCTCTTGGGGCCTCGTCTACCATCCCGGGGCCTCATTAGATCATCCTCGTCCAAACCCAAATAACCACAATGTTGAACTGCAGCCGCGGCCAAGAACATTTCCTTTTCCAAGTCATGCCTAAAACAAATTATTTGACCGTTGCGCAAAAGAAATTGTTCTCCTTTTTGTAGCGGAATACGACATCCCACGCAAACAAAACAGGACAAGTGATATATCAAATTGGGCAGGGGTCGCATGATCAATTCTTGAGGCAGTATCAAGTGACAACAAGCAGCGCACTTAAAAGAAAATAGCCTTGAAACGAAAGACGGAAAGAACACATTTTTATTAGAAAAAAAATTGACATACACTCGTATTTATTTAACATAAACTTCTTTAATAGAAATTAAACTCTAACTGACAGGGCAAGTCTTATTCTTTTACTAAATATGTCCCATGGCCCACACATTTACCGTCGTCTTTAGGCGAGAAATGTCAAACTGCCATTCTGCAGCCAACTTCAGGTATAATTAATGTTAAACTTGACGGTACGGTCAAAATGGTACTCTTTTTCATTCTATTCTTCTCTCTCTCTCTCTCTCTCTCTCTCTCCTAAAAGACTTGGCAAAATTAAGACACAAGTGAGTGAATCAGCCAGCACTATTTTCGCTGTTCGCACGATACAAGTCTTATTCTAGATGACGTTCTTCCACGTTTAGTTGGTTGCACGCACGTGTACGCTACGAGTAATTAGAATCGTTTCTTCTCGCCTCGACGCTTTCAACTTTATAGTTTTTTATTACAGTGCGAAAGGAATTGCTTTCGGCTTGGAATGCAAATAGCATGCGAATGAGAAGAGCTTTCCTTTCGCATGGCATTACAGAGTAACATCCCAGCTCTGGTAATGGATATTTTGTGCTTCTGTGGACTCGCGCATTGGCGTTTGCGCAACTGGCGTCTGATTAATTGTAGGTGGTGGGAAATTGTGGGTCGTCTTGATACAGTGGACAGATATCGAATTTACTTACCTCTCGTAGTCCATTTTGCAGTAGATCTTCCCGTTGCGCATATAACAAGTCTGATGCAGTTGCATGCCGCAATAACAGCAGGCCAAGCAATTTTCATGCCAATTCGTGTCGCCCACATTCATCAAATAGCGATCGTGGATTTTCCGGCCACAGCCCTCGCAAACCTCGTAGTTTTTCTCGCACTTTATTTGCTCGACACCTAAAAACAAAACACGTATATAAAATCAAATACACTGACTTGACTTACCAAAGAAAAAAGCCCACAAAACAGTGAATGAATTATTTGAAATCTTTTAAAACCATAAAAAATAATGCGCATTCATAAAATATTTTTATTTTTTTGTTTTTTCGTGTCATTGGGAAATCTATTCCGCACATGCAAAAAGCGAATCCCGTTTTTAAAAACAACTTCGACGTGTAGATATTTTCGTTTTTTATTCTCTTATTAAATAAAACCATAGATTTATTATTATTATTATTATTATTATTATTATTATTTGTGTTTAGTGTTGTGCGCTTTTCGTTTGTGATAGATTTTGTTGCCACAAGTCATATACGAGTATGATTTACTGAGCACATCAATAAATCGTTTATTTTCTATTTGTATTTCTATTTTCACAACAATAAAAATGCGCTTTTTTCTATGGATTTTATTGCACACAGCAAGTACTTCAAGTGTAAGTATGTGGGTGTGCGTGTGTGTGTGTGTGTGTGTGTGTAAATATTCCTCTAAACATTCAACTCATACATAAATCAAAATGGCAGAGACTTTTGAGCCCGTATTTTACAGTTAAGCCCATTCTAATACTACAAAAGTTTTCTGTTTGCATACGAAAGCTTAACCATCGTTCGCAAAACCCTCCACATCTACTATTTGCTAGTGCCAGCACACACTCACTCCCTCCGCCCCTCCCCGTTCCGCAACGGCTTTCCATTTGCAGTCACTAACTCTCATTCATTTCAATTTTACAAGTGTGTATGTAGTTTTGTACAACTACAAGCACTTGTGCTTGTACGAGTAAGTAAATGCACTTGTTGGTTTGGTTTGGTTTCGTTTGGTGTTTGTGTACCCAACGATCAATTCCAGTCCAATCAATGAATTGTCACAACTGATTTTCGAATCTTTGAAAAGGTCATATTCTCAAGAGTAACAACAAGTACTAGAACTGTTCAAACCATCTTAATTTTAATATTCTGTTGCAGAAAAGAAGACAACAAATTAATTCATGTGATCAGAATCACAAGGAGTTTGAAAATGTTTGGTTTTTTGTTAAAAGTATGAGTAGAAGAAAACTATTGCTTCTTAATAAACAACGGCGAAGGCAAAGCATTTGTCATACAACAGTATCGGCAGCGTCGGGGGCTATTATTTATTGGGATACCACCGTCATTTTAGACAATCCGTAGCCCAGAGTGTTCGTGTTTGTACTTCAACTAGATAATTATCCGGCTTCGATATATATGCGATATCTGTATATATTTCTTTCGATATATTCGATATTTTAAAACTGTCGATAATATCCGACCACTATCACATCCTGAACGCGCTATTCAGGGTGTTCGTTGCTATTGATTTTCGATTCGGCAGTTGGAATTTTGTTTAAACATTTTCCGTAATTTGTTTAGCGAATTCCAAAATTTTCGGCAATTCAAATTGCAAAATTTCTAACAACAATTAATGCAATTTTCGTTGTATCAGCAATTCATACTTGTAAGCGTTGCAATAATGGGAACATCAATCGGTTTTAGCGCCGTATTTTAACTGAAGTTTTGAAAATGTTTTCAAGTCTAAATAAAAGAAATCATATACTTAGATATGAAGAAGGTATTCGAGTTATAAGCGTGTGGAAATTTCTTTGCAGGAATTATTTATAAATTCGACAAAAATTGCAACAAAAAAAAAATCAATAGAGAAAACAAAATAATTGTAAATTAAGTGAGAGTTTCAAGGAAGAATCGCTACACTAACGATTATGAATTTGGCAACTTTGGAACAGCAATCGCAATAGCGAAATTGATACCGAGTCTGAGAGCCTGATTTTATAAATCACTTCAACAATGCGCGATTTATATAGAAAAAAACATTTCAATGTTTTAAAAACTTATTTATTTCTTTCAATTTCTGTGCGTTTGTTATTGTATTAAAATCAAACTTTTTTGTGAAAGATTTCATCGTAACCCAAGAAATCAGCAGAATTTAATTGGAGGTATTGATCGATTTAAATTTTCATTCGGTACCTGTTTCGGGAACGCAGGAATATTTTTCTCCTTCCTTAGAAAGTAGGAGCTTTAATCGCACGCTTTTGATTTTTTACAGCGTTCTTTTTTATTAAAAATAACAATGGAAACATGCAACATTTCAGAATCTTAATGGTTTTTAAAATGTTTCATGTTGTTGAGTCTGCTGTTTGCATGAAGTGGTTTTTGTTTGTTGCACTTAAATTTCTTTTGTAGTTCGTTTAGATGTTTTACAAAATACAAGACTTGTTTTTTATATAGAGTATTTTAAAAGCATTTGAATTAATACCATATCATTTTATTATTCTACGTTAAATTATTTTCTTTTACTCTTGCGGTTTATTTGTAATTTTCCCGATTTTAGTTAATTTCTGATTGAGTTTTACCATTCTTCGAAATCTTTAAGATCACAAGATCCTATACCAGCAAGCAAAAGTGCTCTAGAGTGTTGAAAATTTAAAAATAATTCCGATTCAAGAATTGCGAAAAAAAGTTTAACAATAAATAGTTTTTTGTTTTGAATAATTGTTTGCATGAGAAAAGTTGTTTGTATTTATTTTGCAACAAGTCTGCTGGTTTTCTTTTTTCTCCATTTTTTTATTTGAAATTGTTACAATTTCAACAAATTCCGTTTGCACTTCCGTTTTACACGAACAACATGGCAAACACAAACACACACAACGGAGCTAAAGCAAACAAACACAAACGCATTTAAAAGCCGAATACAACATATTTTATTCTAAATCTCGTTCTTTATGTACAACTGCTTGAGTTTGTATCCATCAAACTGAATTGCAGAATTTGATGCGTTTTCCCCCCGCTTTTTTCATTTTTTTTTTCTCGTTTTCCAAGTTTAATAAAATTATATTCATGTGCTTTGCCTGGCAGGGCATATCAGCTTTTCCAAATAATATTTTGTTTCATTTCGAAAAATGCTTTAGGAATTCCGTCAATGATTTTGCCATACAAACGCGAATACTCGTATATCGATTAGGGTTTTAAAGACATCATGAAGATTTGCTGATGGAAAATGTTTTATAAATCTTTCTTTAACTTTTGCAATTTATTTCGAATATGTCTTAACCTTTTAATTAAAGAGCAAAGCACTTGATTAAGTTTATTAACAATAATTGCCTAGAATAATATTAATAAATATTCATCAGCAATCGAAATGCATTTAACACTCAAAATATGTCTTATTTTTGTAATAAATATCTGTAGATTTTATGAAGAATTATCCATTTGCAAATACTCATTTAAGCTGCTAAATTTAGCAGTTCTTAAAGCAACAACACTTCATGCAAACAGCAGACTCAATAACCCATGAAACATTTTAAAAACCATTAAATTTGTGAAATGTTGTATGTTTTCATTCCTATTTTTTAATGAAAAAGGAAGCTTTAAAAAATCAAAAGTGCGCCATTAAAGCTCCTACTTTCTAAGGAAGGAGAAAAGAATTCCTGCGTCCCCGAAACAGGTACCCAATGCAAATTGAAATCGATCTATACTTCCAATTGAATTCTGCTGATTTCTTGTGTTACGATGAAATCTTTCACAAAAAATTTTGTTTTTAATACAATAACAAACGCACAGAAATTGAAAGAAAAAAATAAGTTTTTAAAACATTTGAAATGTTTTTTCCCATATGAAGCGCGCATTGGTGAAGTGATTTATAAAATCAGGCTCTAAGACTCAGTATGAATTATATGAAAGGCCTTTGCAAAAATTGTTTTATCATTTAAGATGTATAAGAAGCGTTTAAGAGGCAGGTTAAATGTTTACCCGTATTGTTTGTTCAATGTAAAATTTTGTTATATTTTATCTGAAGCGTTCACAAAAAAGGACGTGCCAAAATATGGGACATATTTTATTTGCACATATTTTTTATAAAAAAATTTCATAAATAAAAATGTGGAATAGTTTCTATAAATAAATTTTTACAAGGAATTTTAAAACGTTAAAAATATTCCCATGAACACATTCATTTGAAACTGCATAAATAATTGAAATGCTTTAGCGCGACTGCGTATGTGGTGCGTGTGTGTGTGTGTGTGTGTGTGCATGTTTTAATAATCTGTTTTAGAAAAAAGGATATTTTTCACACGTCTGAACAGAATAAAATCAATTCAGCATTTTTGGCCATGAACCTGAAAAACTTTATTTGTTTTGAAATAAATTGTTTAAACAGAATGAATACAAAAGAAATTGGAAATATTAAAAAAATTATTTGAAAACAGTATGATTCCGATTGAAATTTGCTACAAAAGAAACTTTTACTGATTTTTAATTTTCCTTTATTGTAAAAATAAGTCACAGAATTTTGTGGTTAAATTTACAAAATAAATTAAATTTTAGAAATTATATGAACTTTTTAATGCTCAAGATTTCTAGAACTTTTTACAAAATGTTTTTAAAGAAATTAACATGCTGCAAGTGATTCGTGTATTGAATTAATTTGAAAGAAAAATTTGTTGTATCACCTGATTAAAATTGTTTTTAATAAAGTTTTAGACTGCGCATGCGTGCTGAGACGTGCAGAAAACTTGGACAAACCATCGTTAACTGGATTACATTCCATGACTACAGAATAATTGATGGAATTGGGCTGTTTTCTATATTTTATGGCATTTCATCAGGATATATGGAAAGGACTCGTGTGTTTGTAATTTAATAGTGGCCTGCTTTAAATTTTTACAATAACTCGTTCTATTCATGGCCAGAAGTTGCACGAACATACGACACTGTGCGTTGTGTTGTGTATGCAGAGGTGCCCCGAAGCGTACCACACTTCCTCACCCAATACAGTCGCGGAATTCATGTAAATGAATATCCTTGCGTTTACTTTTTCACGTCGCTCTAATTCAAAGAGACACTCCGAAATATAAGATCCTCAGCCGCAATACAAATCAATTAAGCAAAGGACATTTCCTTTTATTTATTGTATAATTTAAAAAAACTGCTGTTGAATTTTATTATTTCTGCGATAAAAATATATTTTCAGTTGCATGAAAATGCCAGCCCGTATCCATCAATCAGAATGATTCGATCTTCTTCAATTCAGATCGCACTGTACTCGCCAACTATTCGCATGAAATGGCTGAAATTGTTAAACAATTTGATGTCATGAAATTATAAAAGAATGTGTGCGCAAATGCCTCAACTATATCGCATGCATGTGTTTAATAAGGTGCTTATGTGTGGGTGTACATGTTGCACATGAATGATCTTATCCTGCCACAAATTTCTTGACACCATGCCCGAGCAGATGCAACTGGAAATTGAAGCGTCCCACATCAATTTGTGAGAAGTAAAAGGAAAAAGCAATTATTTTGCATTTGAGAAATAGGAAATTAACTTTTGTATCTCCTAAAAATATTATTAGACTTGCCGCATTTTCGCTGTTGTTGTAGTTTTTGGTTTGATGCCTTTTTAAATAACTTGACACTTGCCGGAATTGTCTGCTATTGGATTTCTGATGTTGGGTGATTACAAGTGTGGAGCAAATTAATCAAATATTTGACTACTGAGTGACGCTGTCGCTAAATGGGATATTAAAGCAGTGGGACACACACATCAAATGTCATTGTCACCCATAATTTCGTCTATTATCCAGCACTATTTGTGAATAAAAGAGTTTTATTAACGTTTAACTAAAGACTCATACGTCTATAAAAAAGGGGAACACACTGCAACGGAGCATTCTTTGTTGTTTGCTCAGTGGAGGGGGCAATTCATTTCTAGTTCGGGGGTGTTTTTTTTTTCGCAAAAACTGGTTAATCTTATCATAATTTTTTTATATATTTTTTATATTTTATAAGTTCAACGGTTAATCGTTTGTTATCTAAACTTTATTGCGTACAGAAGATAATTATTTGCCACAAGAAAAAATTAAATAACAAGGGCTGTAATTTTCATATGTGGTTATCAACACCATCATGTCAAATATGTAAATAAATACGTTCGAGATATCTGAAGTGCTTGAAGTGTTGCAGACTTGTGATATCAGGGGGCTGCGCTGCGCACAGTAGTCATCACAGGGCCAATTCGAAAATAGATTTGTTTTTAACTTGAGTTAAGATATCCGGGGAGAATGATTTCTATGCAGTTTTGAATTCACAGATTTTATGGAAAATTAAAAACTGACCCAACTGATCGTTTAAAAATGTCCTCATCAAAATGTTGGGTTGCCAAATGCATCCCGGAATATCGTTACTAATGTGTCAACGTTTCAATAACAACTAGTTAATGATAATGATTTTTAGTTATTTTTCCCTTTTTATAGTAAATAAGTGTTAATTTTGGGAGCTTGTGGTCTTTTTCATATGAAATTTTAATTAATAAAATTTTTTGGTTAACTTTTTCACAAAAAATTAATTATTTCTTGACATTTTCCTGGAGGTGTGGCGATATGTTATTTGATAATATTGAATTCAAGAGTCAAGGGTAATAGATATCTTCACTAATATGTCGAGAAGGCCTCTATAAAAAGTGAAAGATAATAATAGTTTTCTTTTTTGTAACAAAGAACGAAACTTACATATATGCAGCTCCAGAGTAGGCCTGCAGTTGGTGCCAAATTTGGAGCACTTTCCCCTTTTCAAGATTTGGCGAAAACATAAGTTGTTTTTGTGGCCAACAATTATGACTCTTGGAAATATTACGAAGGTGCTGTTGGCTGAAGTAGTTAACACTAGACTACGATGTGTTGGACCCCGAGATAGACTCGATTGTGTTAACTGCCGTCGGCTTGTCTCAATTACGAAGCACTGGACGCTGGACATTACCGACAGCGATTAACTGAAGGAGCAGAACACAGCATCCTCCTTAGTCGGAAGTAAAAATAGCAACAACAAACTCTATTCCATAATGTGTCCTCTTAATGCTACCCCTTCCTTTTTTCTAGTTCTTTCTTAATGTATAGCACTCAGGGGTCATCAGGTCATGACCCCTGAGTGCTGGTCTAAAAAATGTATATAGAAATATCACGATTAAGACGATTTCTTTAAAATCCCGTCGATTTTTCAGATTCGCTACTTTCTTTTTTGGCCACATGTTCCACTGTGTTGTGTCGAGAGTTCTTATCAGAGAAATTTGTTTTATATAAACACGATTAATTGTCAGAAGTAAATCCTAAAATTTTTTAACTGAAGCAATTTAATATCTATTGACTGAACAATGAATTTGGTAGTGATCCAACGCGATGGATACATAAAGTGGAGCCAAACAGTTTTGTTAGTGAAAAAACTTAAGAGTACACTGAAAGAATTCTTTTCAAAAACTCTAGGAATTTCAGCATTAATCAAATGAAAAGTTTCACATTAATTCAACTAATGCCATGCTGCGTTTAATTAATGAAAAAAGTTTCGTTAAAATTAGTTTAACGAAAACTTCGTTTTATATATGAAATACTTTCGTTGATGCTATCAAATAATTTCATTGATACGACGGCAGTATTTAAATGATACTAGGAAGCAAGTTTACGGATAGAAGTAAATTATTGTATTTATTTAGTCAAATAAATTTATTTTTAATTTGAAATTAATTGTTTGACAAGATGAATTGAGGTTGCTAATTTAATGAAGCAGGGTTGTTAATATAATGGAATCATTTCATACAAAATTTCATTTAAATTAACTTCATACAAAACAAATTGCCGTCGACTGCTGCATAAATAAATCAGAAAATGTGTATGAGTTTATTATATCAGAGATTAACGATTTCAACGATATCTTCATTGAAACAACGAATATATTTCACAGGCTCTATGGATCTCTATACTTTTTATTAATATTTTCAGTGTAACAGAATTCAACGCAAAATTTAATTGTGTTGGAGAACTGAGACTTAAATATTTTTAACCAGGAACTGAATACATGAAGTAGTTTCTAAAAGCACACAAAATGTTGTTGTCATAAATCCAAATGAAATATTTTTACGAAACTATTAAACACCCTCCATTCTGAGAACTGAAACTGTGCGAAAAAATTTCATCATGCGGGACTTCCCCAGAATTTTCTTTCAAGACTTAGAATTTCTTTTGGTAAACCGATTTATATAAATTTTGCAGTATCTAAACAATTACTGTCTATAGGAAATTTATTTCACAACTTCATTACAAATTTTTATATTAATTAGGATTAATTTTTCCTAAAATACTCAAGGTCATGAGAAGGACTTAGCATTTTTCCGAGTATCTCAGCCGTTAAATAGCAACGACATGTTTGCTTAAATGCGTATCAGAGCGGTCCATTTACATGTAAAAATAAACGAAGGCTTTTAAGAAATTCAGGTCAAAAAACAATTTAAGTGGAGGGCTGAATGGCGTGAATTTTAAAATTAATCGTAATTATTTTGCCGATTGGTAAAACAGATGACCGCATTCAAAAGAAACGTTGTTGTTATATTCTGACTGGTGGGTTACAATTTAATAAATTTTATTTATTCCTTTTGAGCAACAACAAAAAGGCAGAACACGAAAATCATCTTTTTGATTCTTGACATTTATTTCGATCCGCTTTCAAAAATGTCTAGTGATTCCAGACCTTTTTATTGCTTCATTTAAATAGTTATCTAATCTTGAAGCCTTTTTTATTGCTTCTGAAAACAACAAGAGATGAGCAAAATTTGTTCAAAGATTTCTGCAGAAGCTACCCAAAGTATGTTGCGGCTATTTAGAGCGATTGAGATGGAACTAAAATAATTAACTATTTAAATATTTAATAATTAAAAATGCTTGGTATTCTATTGAATTATTATTGCATTTTACAGATAAATTTTTTCCTCCATGTCTTAGAATGCTAAGAAACATCTGCAGATTTATTTGAAATAAAAGTGCCAAAACACCAGATCTTCGAAGAGTTTCAGAAGATATAAAATTATTGGTATTAAAAATTGTCTGCAAACATTTTTCTAGTTGAATCAATTTCTCACATCATTAAAAGGAAATATTTCCTGCAACAGCTTTTAAGAAATTGTGTTTATTGAAGTCAGATTTTCGCTCTTTTTTTTCTTGGCAGCAAAACAAGCCCTTGACTTGTTCTTGTTAATGCCAAATAATTTTCCTTAATCCTCTGTCTTGGCAAATGAGAAATGTTTCACGTCTTTGTTGCAAAGTTGCAAGTTGAATCTCAACCCACAACTGTTTAATTGTTGCCGGGCCTCTTTTCCCAACACCTGGCAAAAGTATTTCAAAAACATATTTAAACCATGAAAATAAATTAAGGTAAAGCATACCGACACCTAAAGTTTCAAACCAAAAATGTTCGGGGATACAAAAAACACAGCACAAGTTGTGGAATACACGCAGAGCGAAGATAAAGAGTTTAAAGATGCAGTTTGAAATTTTGAGGATGGCGTCTAAAGACTTCCATTTTCTGTGTTCAAGGTGAAATTGAAAGCAAAAAAAGAAAAAAGGGATGCTTGTGCAAAACATAATTATGGAAAAGTTTTTGAAAAGTTTACACTGTCTGTGGAAAGTCTATGAAAACAGAACAGGAGCAAAATGAGTACATTTGCAGAGTAGAAAAAAAAATAAATGAAAATAAAATATAAAAGGCGATATGATAGAACTATTTCCGGAATAGTCGTGCATACCTGTGCGTCCATTGCATTCTACAGATAATTTCGAGCAAGAAGAAAGCAGTGCGGCAGAATTTGCACAATTACTAGATGATGGCTTTGCCGCTGCCAAAGTGGTTGTGCTGGAGGGGGAGGTGTTGCAGGCAGAGGCATTTATGGCAGACTTAGAACAATTACCAGACGATGACTGCCGCTGGTGCTGGTGCTGCTGCTGGTGTTTGATGGCATGGCTATTGCTAATTGTTAAGCGTAATGAGGTTGTGCTGGAGGTGTTGGGAATGGCAGAGGTGTTGTTTGAAGTTTCTGGGTTAACAGCATTTGTTGTAGACGAACCAGCGGGTAGACATGAAGTCTGTGCCGTTAATGAAGCTATTGGGCAGGTGTTTATGGAATTGTTATGATTTTGTGGCGGACATGCTGCTTGACTGGGTGAGGCAATCATTTGTTGCTGCTGTTGTGGGTTTGTGTGCTCATGTTGTTCTTGATTATGGGCCATGGTGTTGGTAGGGTTTAATGTTTGCGGGACAGGATTATCCAAAAATCTGGCTCCTCCATGATGTTGTTGATGAGGATACAATGAAGCCCCATGACTTAAATTTGTGGGCATGGGATAGAATTCCAACATTTTAAGATACACTTTTTTATTTAAATTTTGACTTCTTAATAATTATTTGTTTTTAATTGACTTAATTTATCACTGCACTTTTCTAATTAACGCCGTTGTAGTTTATTTATTTAAAATAATTGTTATCCACTGACACATTTTTTACATAAATTTGTATGCTTGTATGAGTATCTGCAATGTGTACTCGTAACATTTCCTTTTTATATAAATTTTCTTGTTAAGTTTTTATATTGACCACTTTTTTTGAGATATATTTCGTAACATATTTTTCAACTCGTTTGATTATTTTCTGCTTTTATTTGTTCCGCGTCAGCCAACCGCTTTCACATGCTGTTGTTTAGAATATGATCGACAATCTGGAAAATCAAATCAACTTTACTTGGCAGACCCTCATTCCATGTGTATGCTGTGTCTATGTGTGAGTGATTGCATGTGTGTTCCACCATTCAAACAAAAGAAAAAAGTTGAATTGCAGTGTAAAACCTCAACTAGAATTCAACCCTCTCAGAAATAAAACCCAAATAAAACAATTGTTTTTGTCATTTAGTTTTGTTCCCTTTGAAGAACATTTTCAAATACTCAAATAATGAGTGCTCTATTAAAAAAATCCCTTAGAAATGCAGCCCCGCAGGTGTTTAACCGTGATAAGGGTTTGTACTTTCGATTTCGCTGTTGTTGTTATTGTTGTTCAGTTATGCGCAAAAGTTAAGCTCAAATGAATTTTGTAAATAAATTTCCCCTTTTATAAATTGCTCTCTCTCTCTTTGACAGTGCTGCCATGCATTTTCAATTGCAAACAACAGTTTTAAACAACTCAGACGGTCGGCTGGAGTGAAAATAATTGAAAATTATAAGCATTTGTCCCGACGAGGATATCTCGGTTTTGCGATTGTTTTTATAAAAATATGCTGTAGGAGTTGCTCATTAAGAACGGCTCTCACATAAGTTACAGAAACGGTGCGCAGGTCTTAAATCGACTCGAAAATCAGCGTTGTCAACTTTTATATTTAAAAAAGGACTGCAACCAAGAAAATTATAACGTTTTCTACAAGAAGAGCATTGAGTTTAAAATGTTTCATTTTACTTTTAAGAAATTTTGTAAATTTTTTCCAAAAGTTTTTCATATTTTATTTTATGACTTCCTTGCAGCAAAGGCTCGATAACGTAGAGTTACCGGCGATATAAAAAAGAAACAAGATCAACATATTTTGGGAAAACATTTTTGGCCTTTAAATCCAAAGTGTTTAACGTCACATTGAGAAACAGTTAAAAGGATGGACGCACCAAGGAACAAGGTGTTCCTTGTGCGTCTCGGAAGTCATTATCTTCCCATTGTTAAAGCAGGTGTGCATTTATTACCCTCATTAACACTTTTAAGGCGTTACCGTGCAGGCGAACATATGGATTATTATTAGATACAAACTTGTATGTTGTTGTTTATTATGAATTGAAAAATATTTAAAAAGAATATCTAAACGACCTTTTCAAAGTGAACCTTGACGAAAACAATGTCTTGGATGGCTGGGTTCCATGTGACAACAGTTCCTTCTGCGTTCGCTTCTAAAAATAATATAATTTGTTAATGATAAAAAAGGTCAGGCCATGGTAAACTAGACGATGAACGCAACATCAGCATTTTTATAATATTAATTCCTCTGAATAGCCCAATACTTTGGATGAGCTGACGCCAAGTTATTGTTTTTCAATGAGGCATGTGACATTGAACTATGCGATTTTCCAAAACAATACCTTTTGTACACTTTGGCAATCCCAATCAATCTCTTTTTGAGAATGTTCGTCGAATCGATACCATTAAGAAGAAGTTAATAAATTAAAGGACTCCCTTTTTCCATGTATGAAAGATTTGGCATAGGAGAAATTGATTTAAAAACGATCTGCACAATCCATAGAGAGCACAATTTAGTTTTAGTTTCATAATTCAATTGTTGCATGAATAAAATCCACCACCCCGTACAAACATGAGCTGTTATGTACTTATTTACACCCATGCACACATACTTGTAAACCTTGTGCAATAAATACTTTTCAATTTGCACACACTGCAATTGAGTTGGAATCACTCAGCAGGCGTTGTGTTACCAGAGGGAGTTTAAGAAGCTCTCTTCGTAGAGAAGACACACCTTTTCGCTATTTTGATTGGCTGTTTTGTTGCTCGTTTTCAATCTTCCCCTTTTTGTCTCTTTTTTTGTACTGTTATTCACCATTATACACCATTTTCTCTGTTGTTTTTGTTGCTGCTATCACTTCAGCAGTTGTTTTTTTCACTGTGTTTAATTTTCGTTTGAGCATGTCCCTCTTGGAACAACAAAGAAAATAAAAACAAGTAAAACAACCAAATTGCAATAAAAGCAACAACAAGAGCATGCTTCCATACACATCGGCTGATACACACATGCATGTATGTGTGTATGGTTGTGCATGAGCCCGTAGAGAACCCAAGCAATAACCAGTTTTGGTAAAAATTTGAATTTTGTTTATTTGTTGGGTTTACGCTTCACTGAATATTTAATGGGCATTGGTTCGGGTTCTTTTGGCTTTTCAATCGCATTTATTCAAATATTTACAACAAGATCGTACCTACTTAAAAAGTTTGTTTCTGTATTTTCCCAAATGCAAACAGTTCTAACAAACCAACAACTACGAAAAGGACGTTTGACTTTTTTGAACTTTTGAAAACGACATTTGAGTGTGTCATCATCCTCTTTTAGCATTAACGTGAGTGAGTGTGTGTGTTTGTGTGTATGTTGCGTTGTTGTTTACCATGATACCTATTTTTGTTGCACATTTTTATGTTGTTGTTCTTGTTGTTCTTAGCAACTTTTACAAAGCAAAGGAAGTTAGTGAAAGAATAAAATGGAAAACTAAAATAAAATGGTGGCCTTGTCTTGTTTTTTTTTCAATGATATTTTTGTAAAACTTTTTCTTTTATTTTCCTTTGGATTTTTCTTGTATTATAAGTTGAACCGTTTTTATTTTTGTTATGTTTTATACTTTGATTTTTTCTTGGATATGCTGCGGCTGTATACGTTGCAGAAGCACAAAAAAGACAACTGAAATCAACTAAGAAAATATCCTCAAGTATGACTTAAATTATTGAATGGAAAACAGGGCCATCAGGTTTTGAATTGGTATTGGAAATCTATATGAGATTTCCAATTGAACACGATTGTTGCTAAATATATGGCCCAGCGAAGCGCTGTGAGATGGAGTTCTTTTAAATAACTTCGCTGGAGCAAAGAATTACATCTTCTAATCAATGGCAACTTAAGGCCATGATTCATTGTCCTGCGAAATCATGAGTGTGGCAACCGTGTAACAGTTTCCATGCGATCGATCAAAGTTGTATCACATTTTTGTGAATAAATGAATCGATTTACGTTTGACCAACGTTGGGAATTGTTGCAAATTTATATCCAAAACAGAGACAATTTGTCAGCGATTGCAACAAATGATCGAAAACTTGCCTGAATATCACGAATATTTGGTGGCGAGTTTATTGTTGAAGTTCGTGTAACTGGTTTGATTGTTGGATGCGCCAAGACGGGACCGTATGGAAACTTTGGCTGAGAGTGTGCGTGAGTATCCATCAACATTAAATTGTTACGGTCCTCAAGATTTGAACATTTCACGCACCAGCTCGAATATTTTTCAAATCGAATGCGACGCTGTGAGGCCAACAGGAACAATTTTGCTTCACAACAAAAAACTAAATATAATAATAATATTTTATTCTTATTTTATTTTGGATAAAATGTCTACTCAAAAAGTTCTCTAAGAAATGGATTTCTAAAGAAGTTTTAATATTTCTCTGTTAATACCCTGTATTGAGTATTTCACCAAAAACTTGATTTTTTTACCCCCAGAAGAATGCGACAAGAATGAAAAGGAAAAAAGTTTTGTGTGCTCATACACTCGCTCTGTAAGCGGAAGCTCAAAAGACAAACCAAACATGGCGCACTTCAAAAAAAGTTAAAAAAAAAATACTAGAAAAACGACTAGAATATTTTATGGAATTTGTACCCCATGTTCATGTTCAACTTTGTACGTGAATGAATACACACACTCGCATGCATACACACACATACATACGTACATGCACACATACACATGCAAGTACACATGCTGTACGTGTTGTTTAGAAAAGTGTGATTTTGTATAAGAACGTTTTTTTTATTATGGTTTTTCTTTTAAAATAGTATGTACCAGTTCTGGCACAAGTGCCTTTTTATACGACTGATAACAACAACAACAACAAGAAACAAAGACTGATCACTTGAATTTATTTCTACATGGACTGCATGTATGCATGAATATACTGAAATAAATATCAGGCGCGGATACAGGGGAAGGAAAAAGGAACAGATGCCCCACCATAAAACCTGATTAATTCATTAGCATTACAAAATTAGCAAACCGAAGCACTTTTCCGGAACAAACTAAAGAAGGCTGCCTGTAAACGCTAGTAAAAGAGACGTGGCCGATGAGCTCAAATGTTGTCTTTAAGTTGCGTAAGACTTTGTTGATTAAAAAATCCTGAGCCTTTCTAAGTCCAGGTTCATTTGCTGCCCAAATTCTTGTCTATCCCCTTTCGAAGCTGCCCGAATGTTCAGAACAGAAATATCTGTTTCAAAAAATTTTAATTTTCTTTTACTTCGATATTATTCCATTTTTGACACTTCATTTTATTTATTTTCTACAAAAAGGTTTTTTTTTGCTGGCTTAAAGTGCAAAATATATTATTTTATTATTTTATTTTAAATCGTTTTTATTTAAAATTAATTTTGTTTAAATGAATTGTGATTCTTCTTAAAATTTTAAAAAGTAGCGAATGAAAAGAAATGCCTTTTATTTATAATTACGAATGCTACAAAAAAAAAACGAACTTCCCGAGTACAAGCAGATGCGTACCAAATACCACTCCCCTCTCAACCCATAAACTCGAAAGATCAGCAGGAACATATTCCGCGTGTAAATCTGTCCGGACTAAAATATAAACACTCAACGGCTACGTAACTGTTACGTCTTACGAAACCGCCTTATTTTTTGTTTGAATTTAAAAATGATATATTTTTAAACTCAAAACTTATTCTTTAAGAGAGCAAACGAATATCAAAGTCAATCAGCATTGAAGCGGATTGTTGTAAAATGATTTTCATTGCAATCGAAAGGGTGTCCCTTATCGAACAATAATTTTATGCTGAATATATTTTTGAACTCATATGATTATTTTTAATATCTCGATTTCTAAATCCTAAATAATATATTATGTGGAGCAGTTGACTTTGTGTTTGCTGGGTAGTTCCAAATATGTGCAGTTGTGTGTGTAGTGAAAGTAGCAAATTGTTGGCTTTTTGGCTTAAATTTCTCGATATAAAGTCTTGAGGAAAAACATATAACCGATATAACAACATTTACGTACTCGAACTCAAGACTCTGCGGTCAATAATATTGAATAAAAAATAAATAAAAAATGGCATGCCAGAGGACAAACACTCACACACTGGCGTACAACATATTGTGGTCTGAAGTCAACAGAACCTCGGCTGTCAAAAGATAATTATAAATCTATTTCTGGGTTGATGTGTTTTTATTTTATTTAAATCAGAATCACTTAAATATGCAGTTTAGAAATTTTTGTTCAGCTGCAACCAACCGTTGGGGTTTCAGGTGGCGACATGTGTGTATATACACCACGTCTGTTTATATATAGCGTGTATACTAAAACCAGTTAACTTTCTCCGCAGTTATCGTTTTGGAATTGGCGATGTGGAGTATCTCGGCAACTGACTAACATCGTTGTATGGGACTCCAGACGAAAACGTCGAAGGGGCATTTTAAGTTTCAGTTCAGTTTTGTGTTACAAGTTAATTATCAAGAGAATCCCTCCTGTTGTTATGGACAATAATAAATATTGAGAGAATATATGAAAAATTCGGTTTTGTTGCTGATATAAAACATCGGATGACTTTTCGTTTTACAATTTCATGTCGTTTTTTTTCTCCCTTCTACAGCATTTTAGATTAATAATATTATTATTTCGTTCTGTTAATATCTCGAAAACGATTCTCATAAAAATTACCGAATTTCATTTTCAAAATAATTTACAAAGTTAAATATCTTAAAGCTATTAAATGATTGAAACAATTTCAATTGTTTGTCGAGAAGAAATTATTGTTGTGTGTGTGTACATTTCCTTACCTGTTGTGGACATTCTTTTATCTGATTTTTTAAGAAAAGAAAATTGTATTTAAATTAAAATTGTCCATTATTATTGTTTACAAAACTGTTGTTTATAAAACTATCCCTTATGTTTTTCGAGTTGTAATTTTTCAACTTTATGAATTAACAGAGCAAAATGGAATTATCTTTCGGCTGATTTGAGTTGTTGCGTAGCCGATATTTCCAGAAAGAGATTCTGCCAAATTCAATGCAATTTAAGTTACAAAACCAGACAAGATAAAAGTGTAACGACACTAACAATGAACGGCTATTGAAAATGTAGTCGTCACTTAACCCTTTTAAAACTGCAGTTGATGTCCCACAAAATGTCACAGCTGCTGCGTTGAGGAGTGGGATTTATTGCCAACAAACACACACACACAAACACGCAGCCACGCCAACATAAAACATTAATAGAGACAACGCAAACTAATTAATTTTGTTGTTGTTTTTTATTTATAAACTTTTTAATATCGAGAACTCAAGTAAAACCAAAAAATTTGCTGCATCATTTCAGCTATAAGTGGGTAAACAAAGAAGCGCAAGCGTGCAACCCCCAAAAGCAAAACAAACAAACAACCAACACACAATAACGCTCATCTGCCCCATGTTGCAATACAACAAGACAACAAACTGAATTGTATGGGACGAAAACAACAACGGTGCAACAAGCATGGAGACCACAGCAGGCCTGCTGCTTAAGAAGTGAGCTAATTTTTCAGTTCCTCTGCCACATGAAATAAAATCTAAAGAAAATAAGAACAAAAACAAAAAATCATCCAACAAAAGAAGTACCAAAATGAATGCAAAAACTTTGTTTGTACAATTTTTCATATGAAAAATAAAAGAAACCTCATCATCAAAATAAAATTTCAAATTTCACATTCTAAATAAATTCATCGGGTTTGTGTTTGCGTTCAAGTGTCCGTCCCTTCGCCTGGTGACTCTTAATGTGTTAAAGGATTTACAGCCGTGCAGGAACTATTTTCATTTCAACGTTTTGCGTTTTGTTGTGGCAGCTCAACTGTGGCAGCCGCCTGTGAAAAGGATATTTTCGCAGATGTTTGACAACAGAATCGATGTTTATTTACAATCTTGCTGACTGACACAATCACTTAACCGCAATGAATGAAAGTGAAAACATAAAACACGCACTGATAACCAGGACCAGAGGTAAGCAGGAGCTCATACTGACTAAATTAGTTCACTTGTAAGCCAGGAGGAAATGATTTCAAGGACTATCAATGGCGATCGCATGTTGTGCCCGCTGTTCACCAAAGCAAATTGAGTTTATCTGAAAGCTCTTGACATGGATTTAAATGAAATTTTGTTTCCGTAATGAATTCTTGGTAAGACGAACTTCACTCCCTGATTGGAAGTGCTAATTTGAATACTCCCATCGCAAATAATCGAACTAGTTTGACCTCAAGATTATATGTGACAATATTTGCAAAAGACAGCAGAGTATCTTTTTCCCAATCCATCGCCAATAATAATGAAATCCTGATAAACCGTTCGAATCTCCGATTGCGTGCAATGCGACTCTGGCAACGCTGCACGTTTGTAACTATGAGTCTCGAATTTCTGTTCATCAACATTCGGGGGATTCGACATCAACATTAAAAATGAAAATGTATCCACTCACAGTCTACTTATTGTTGTTGGTTTAGTCAGCTCAGCGTCATGCTGTCTACGGCGCTTTTCTGACAAATCACACTGTGCGACGAAGAGTGAGTGTTTATTTATATCTGCCTGCAGTAATTTAGTTTTTCAATGGCCATTTCTTCGTTCCATAAATAATCTTCCTTCACACACACACACACACACACACATACACACTCATACAGACACTTGAATACTAAAAATACACACCAGATTTAATATTTTTACTTGTTCCAGCTGAATACAAATATTTTTGTTTGTTTTGGATTTGGCATTAAGAAATAAAAAAAAAGAGAAGACAAAATATCCACTTCAGATTTTTCATTAAAAACGTTGGCGTTTTAGAATCGGAACCATTCAGTCAGATTTTATGAATATTTTTTTTCCTTTTTTTTTTGCTTAAAGATGCTTTTAATTCCCAGCGTCATTGACTCTTTTTATGAAGCACTTCTTAAGCCTTTATAAAGCGTTTTTTGTGGTTGGTTTTGTTTATGTTGGCATTTTCACATCATGATGTCTTTTTCGGTAAATAAGCAAACAGTTCTGAAACTGGCGATTCTCATGTCATAAAATATACAATTCTTTTTTGTTGTAGTTGCAGTTGTCATCATTGCAAATCGGTGCAGTTTTAAAAGGGCTTTCTTTGTTTATAGAATGCAACAATTTACAAATCAGACTGGAATTTTATAAACAATAACTTTTCTCATCCCACAGGCAGAGTTTGTTGACCTTTTGACGCAAATATTTACGGAGATGATTTTGTCATGCAGAAATTTAACGCGGCTTTTGAGACAATTATTTTGATTGGAGTTTTTTTTCTGAATGTTCTTCATGACGGTCAGTGCTCAGATTTTTTATTGCAAATAAAACTTGATTTTCAGCTGAAATCTGAGAAATTAACACAGAAATACGTGTGCATGTATGACATGCTCTTGTATTTGCGTCCTAATAAAAAAACATAAAATGTAAAAATTAATTTTACATATTTTGAAACGTGAATAATTCAAACAAAACTTGAAATTCTTTTAAACCATGAAACATTGACTACCTGGTCCACGTTGCCGCTCGATATCGTTCTGGTTGCAAACGCATGTTGAACAAAAAAACAAATTCTAAAATGTTGTTGCTGTTTAAATGTATTTTGTCGAAGGAACGATATCAAGTGATATTGTGGGCCAGTCAATAACTTTCTTAAAAGCAGAAAATAAAAAATAATTAAGGTTTTCTTGAACACATAAAAATTTCATATTTTTTGGATTTATTGAACGCAAATTAATGCTGATGGTGGATGCAGGAATCTGTTGCCGATTAAAAAAAATTATTTTGCTTCTACTGAAGCAAAATAACACTTATTTAGAGCGCAGGCACACATCACTAGAATAGAATTTGTATTTTTTATTCAGGAGCAGATTTCATAACCATTCAGATGACTTCGGTTTTATCGTACGCATTTGCAACTTTTTGTGGTACAATTTCAAGTCACCAATATTGATGCAACATGTGCGGCTTAAAAGCAGTTTTCGGGTAGATATTCAACACATAAATAGTTTTTCTAAATTCTTTGCATTAACGCGTCAAAATTCGTTTTAAATTTGCTGAGAAATAAAAATATTTTTATTTCATATCTGTTTTGTACTTCTAAGCAAACGTGTATGAGGTCTGTTCACAATATAAGAAACTTTTCAAATTTCGCTTGTCACGTAGATTCGTAGATTCGATTAGAGTTTATTTATGTTGCTACACTCGTCTTATCGCTATAATTACATTTTTAGCTATTTATAATATTTTGTTTGTTTGCGACAAACATAAATTTACAAGACATAAATGGGTCAAAGAATTGGCATAAAAATTTTGGTAAAAAGTAAAATTAAGTGACCAAAAGCACTTGAAATGTTGCACACGACGAATTTACTCTGCGTGGGAAACATTTTCGCAAGTGGCACACGTTTTTCAATGAAAGTCGAGCTGTAAATGACGGCGCAGCGGGTGCCCCATCTAATCAACGAAGTAAGAAAATACTGAGAAAGTAAAAATTGCTATGGAAATTGTCCAACAGCTCTTAGAGAAGCTGCTGAGGATGTTAGCACATCGGCTGGCTCATGGCATGTGATATTTTCACCTGCTCACTGTTTGCTCGCAGGCATACCTCAGCCCCCGTATTCAACGGTCAGCCAACTGCTACTTTTTGTTGTTGTAAAGATTGACGAGGCCCATAAAGGGACGGCGTTTTTCGGCGATTGAAGAGATTTAAGCAGAATCGCTGAAAGAACTCAAGGACAAGCCAAAAAGTGCACACTAAAACCTGTTCGGATTGAAGGACACTGTGGTACATGTGCACCGTACCTGAGGGGGACTACTTCGAAGGGGAAAAACTGTTGATGATTAAATCAGTAGATTTTCAGAAATATTACAATGGATTTAAGCTCCATATATAAAGTATTTTACTTTTATTAGAATAATAAATGTCAACATGAGCTAATTTAGGATTACAAGACAGTTCTGCCCCATTAATAGAACAATTAATTTTTTTTCATGATCATACTCTTTTTTTATTTTATTAATAATTACTATTTTAATCTTGTTTCTTTAGCACACTTCTTTGCATGATCTTGTATCGGTGGTAGAAAAATCTGAATATTGTTGAAGATCGCACATGGAAATTACGGGCGATTTCAGTACATATAATTTTAAAATAAAAATTTATAAAAATATTTTAGGATATTTGTCGTCTTCTAGCGGGTTTCACAGTTTCTGAATTAATTTCTATGGCGCACTAGTTAATATTTCTACAAGTGAGACAAAATTATTGGGGTGGTGTCATGGCGATTCCTTGAAAATAAATGTATTTTACAAGAAATATATTAACACAAATTTTGTGTAGCACATTTCCATCAACTCTAAAGGACTCTTAATTACAAAAATGATCAATTTGTCAGGAGATGTGTTTCCAAAGTGTTTACGCGTCTGTTAAGAATGAGGATTAAAAATTCTCGTTGGGTACAAGTGACCAAATAGATAAGACGAAAGCGTAGGCGGGCAAACATGAAATGATTTCAGTAACTGAAACTGAATATTTAGTTGTTTGTGTTTTGATATTTCAGCAAATGACAACATTTTTCCAATGCTGCTAGAAAATTTCGTTCGTAATCGTTTGATGTGTTCGTTGTGAATGAGACACAAATGCCGAAATGTATATCACAGCGATAATATTTCATTTGACTGCTCTTCCAGGTTTAAAGTCATTATTGTGATCTTTTACTTTCAATATTAGAAACGAATTGAATTTAATTCAGTCGTTAGCAGCTCTTTATTAAAGCGTTATTGCTTGATTACAACGTTGGAATGAAAGTTGACGCATTCAACTTCACCTGTTGTGACTATTTTTCATTTCTGATTTAATTCTTTCGGAAGCTTTTTAGCATTTCCACGACACGTTTTATATTATGATTTTCTGCTTGACTTGCTTTCATTTAACATCTTCCGTCTTCCTTGTTTTTGAAATATGTAAAGAAGTAAATATTTCAATATTTAATTTTAAGCCACAAGGTGGTCTAGTGAGACCTCTTTAATAGCATGTCCCCGAGCCAAATGGGAACGCACCGTAGCAAAACTAATAAAATGAAAAGAAAAAAAAAACAACGTGCTATTAAAATGTATTGTTGCGTAAAATATCATTCGAGCGTTCTGCCAGCAGTCCCTGGATGATGTTTTGTAACACCACGAGATCACAAACGTAAACGAAACCCGGGATTGAATAACAATTCGAGTTGAAAAACATGCCGATTTGCAAAAAGGAAAATAGACAATGAATTGGAAATGGATTTTGCCTCTTTAGTGTTTATCACGGTTAAATGATTCTTCAAGTGCTTTTCTTCTCTTGTTGTTGTGGTTGTGTTTTGCCATCGCAAACTGAAGAATGTTTTGTGTTGTTTTTTGTTTTCTAAATAGAAAATACCTTCGACCTCTTGTCATTGTTATTAAACCCTTAAAAAAATTATTCAATCATATTTAACGGGCGTGCATTCATTACCTCCGCACTGTTTGTTCACGCGTATGTGTGCGGTTGTCAGCATTCTTTGTATGTGTGCACGTATTAACAGTTTTATCTGAGAGTTAGACTTCGATTTAAATAGTTTCAAGACTGAAATGCATTTTGGTTACAAATTTTATGATATAAAATCACGATTTGATGCAATAAGCCAACGGCCGAAATTGGGCAAGTTTGTTTCCACTTATTTTCAAAATGGGTTTAATTGATTTGTTTGAATGTTAAGGCCAAAACCATGAACTGAGATATCAAAAATGCAGTCGAAAAGATAACGATACTGCTTCATAAAATCAATGACATATTTTCATTTGAATGACATATTTTCATTGAATATATATATGTATATATATATAATAATTTCATTCTCTTTATAACATTATTTCTTTTTATCATTGAAATCGTGTCGTCATATCAATAAAATCAGTTCATACCATCAACGAAAGTATTTCATCTATTTGACGCAGTTTTCATTGAACTAATTTTAACGAAACTTGTTTCATTAATTCAGTGAAATTTTTCTTTTCATTAATGTCGAAATTCATACAACTCATGAAAAAAATTCTTACAGTGTCACACAAGCAAGACTTTTATTTGTTACCGCAGCTGCTTGAAAGGAAATGGGACTCGGCACTCATGATGATGGAGCATGCCTTTGCAGTGATTTAATCCCCACTGGCAGTGTGGATTAAGTGATGCACTGTTGGCGCTTTTTACAGGAACATTTTTAAGTTACACAGTAAAATTATGTTCATCTGTGGATGACAAATAGTGTGGTCCATCGCCTGTTTGGTATATTTTCGTTCTTACCGATACCATCAGCCACATCCGCAATACTTCTGAAGGAGCGATCAGCCCGGTACACGCCATGACCTCCACGAACTTTTATTGCTCTAGTCTGGTCGAGTGGAGCTGCTATTCGATGGAATTCTTACCGTTATATAAATAAAAATATTCAAAAATAAAATTTTTTTTAATTATTCCTCAATTTTAGGAGTCAAATTAGGGAAATGCTCCAGAGCACCCGCAATGCAGAATTTTTATGCCGTAGGCAATTTCTTTACCCTTCGGCTTTCATCATTCAGCATGACAAAAATGTTATTCCTATTTAAAATTCTTCTTTTAAATGTGCATCTTGTAAAACGGCTCGATACTCGCAAAAGTTTTAATGAAAAAACAATTCCTTTGAATTAACAAGCGAGTTGATCCAAAAATGAAAATTAAACAAACATTCACCGAAGTCAAACGAAATCCAAGAGATTTCATAAAAGAAAATAAAACGTTTTAATAAAAATTGTTTATTTTTGTGGCTTTTGTGTTACTTTTTGGTTCAGTAAGTTGCAACAGCAACAACAACAACAACAACACAAACGCATAAAATACAACAAAAAGTAACAGAAAGCAAAGCAAAAGATTTGTCAACGAAAACTGTTATTGGCATTTTGTGTTTGTTTAAGTGTCACTCAATAACAAATAAAATTCAAGCATTTTAATCATCCTCTTCTTCATCGTCATCATCAACACCATCCATCGTTTTCTCTATCGTGATCCACTAAAACAATTTAACACTCCTTCATTCCCCAACATTCCGTCAAACTTTCATTTGATTTATTTTAAAATCGCAGTTCGAAAATGAAGATAAACTAAATAAACAGCTCAAACGAACCGTCTATACAGAACGAGTGCAAAGTACTCGCGTTCTGCATATACGAGCATGTATCTCTACCGCTATTTTATTAAGCACTCTGATGTTACCTGTAACAGGAAAAGAAATATATCAAAGAAAAGCCAAAATAAGAAATATATCTTTAATTTCATTCAATCACAATCACAACAGTTCTGCCTTCTTGAAGTAAAATGTGCTGGATACACTGCCGACTTCTTTACTTATATGAAGCTCAATGATTAATTTAATTGAAGCGATGAAAATTTTAATTGTAATTAATATGAGCATGTAAATATCTCTAACTGCAGAAGGTTCTGAATCGTGTCGATTCAGAACCTTCTACAAAACAAAAACATGTGCGGTTTACATGCTAGCGGCGTCACGGGCTCTTGTTTCTATCCAAATGAGCGTGGAGCTGCCATTATGGTGAATGGCAAGTACTCTAGAGACATGTCGCTTAATTTAAAATAAGCGAAAACCAGATAAATATCAACGATATTTCCTTAAAACGCACAATGGGACTTTCGATGGCAAAATTGGGAATTAGATCGTGGTGACTTTCCCTGTTTATATATTAAGATTTTTAAACAGAGATATTTTGGAACTTTAGCAAAACATTGGCAGAGTAGGACTAGAGGAAGGGATACTTCCCATAATTGATAATAATCTATTGTCGCGAAAGCCATCATTTTAAGAGGCTTCGAATTTGGTATGAGTTAATTTTGAGATAGAATATTAATTTTAGCATAAAAGTGACGGGCTGGGTTCGGGGGAAGGTGTACTGTCCACCTTCAAATTTTTCATTTAAATTGTTTGAAGTGGGCAGTGTCGCCTCCACGCAGAGTTAAAGCATTTAAACAAAAAGTTGCGTTGTCAAAATAATAATTTAATAATTTATTATTAAAAGAAAATTTATCTGAAGTATGTTAGAAAGGGAACAGAGATACTTGAACAACTCTATTTCTTAGCCTTATCCACTATGGTGACGTGTTGGATGCTAAAGAGTTATTCTGCATCAAACAGACAATTTCGGAAAACAGGTCGGTTATTTTCGCTGTTGGTTGTCATAAACGAAATGCTTTTGCTGGTGATGTGGAATTTTTTGGTTTTTTAGCGAATAAGAGAATTTATTCGGTTCTCACGAATTAAATTTTTCAATTAATTCCAGTTTTTGGTACCGACAACTGCAGCGATCGACTTATATCAATATCAATGTGTGACAACTTACTTCCAGAGGTGATCGTGTTCATTAACCTCCTTGCACGTTCGTATTTTATGTTACGCAGGCGCGGATCCACCTCTACCGTTTGTAGGGTGAACCTATAGAATTTTATATAAAACAAAACAGTATAATTTTAATAATTGCAGTTTATTGACATACTCTTGCGAAAGTTGGGGGAATTATTCCCTGTTTTCCTTCCTCTGTATCAGCGCCTGATCTTAAGTCATTGGCTTGTGGTGACAAACCACTAACTCTGGAAGCATTAAAAGCCAACATTGACGACCCACTGACAGGCTTCTTTGCAGAAAGTGCTCAAAGGTTCCACTCGTCGACCATGTAAAGATGAATGGAACTTTTGAACACTTTTTGCAAAGAAGTCTGTCAGTAGGTCGTCACAAATGCCGCCAATTATGTTTGAAAAATAGATTCCATGAACTTATAACAATAAAAAATAGTTCATTCCAACAACATTTCCGTTTCGTGTCCTTGTTTTAAGTTTTGGTGCTGCAAAGAAAATACCCGGTTCATATGTATGTATGTATGTGTGGGTGTGTGTGTATGTATCTCCAATTAATCTACGAAGACACTTTAAAATTAAATAAATTATTTGTAAAATATTTCTGCTTTAAAGATTTTTTTCGACAGCCTCTTTTCATATGAAACTTTAATGAAAATGAAATTCACTTGATATTTAATTTTTATTTAACCAGGAGTGTCAATATTTCTTTTCACGCTATTAATTTCTCATCTATTCACTTCAAAATAAATGTGATTCGCTATTCGAAGAACGTTCACTAACGCAAAAAGTTTCACAAAAACCAGTCTTATTTTATTTCTTTAAGGTTTTGTGGGTGGGCCTTCAATAAATTGGCTAAAATATAGTTTTTGTGTGTGGTTGTGTGTGTTTGCGTGTGTGTGTCTTTCCACATCATGTGCTTTCATTTTGCCTAACGTCGCTGCCGTTGTGGACTTTGGAAAAAATTTCATTTTGAATTTGGCAGCTTCTTTGAGATCAAAGGCAATAAATCCCAGCGTTTATTTATTTATCGTAGGCTTTTTTCTATCAGTGCGGCCTTTTTGTTTGTGTGTTTATTTTTCTAAGCCTCAAAAGAAAACAGAAACCAGCGATTGCATTTCAAAATTTTCAAAAGTCAAAGTAAACTTAAGCCCTCGAGTCATTCTTAGTGTCAATAGATCTTTCTTTGCCACTTACTTTATATGAGGATATCGTCACCAAAAAACCACAAGGTCATAACTGTCAATATATTTAAAAAATATCTGTTGTTTGATTATGATGTACTTTTTTTTCAAATTTACATCGCAATCGACGAAAGAATGCATTTTAAATGTTTTGTCGGTTACGAGGATTTGCATTTCAGGTGACGATGTGTACCTGTAATCTATGATTTCTTGTTTGTGTTTGGAAGTATTTTCTGTCTTAATAAAATAAATAATTATTTAATTTTAAGTCATCGACTTGCAGTTCCACAACGTTGCACATTTTAGTGGTAAATGCGTTTCTTTATAGTGGGGACATTCTCGAGCTTGTCTTTTGCTATTGATGGAATTAAGTTCATAACATTTTTATATATATTCGAAAGAACAATTATAAAAATCAAACCAAAGAGTTTAAGTTGCGTGAAACAGAACGAATATTAAGAAAACGGATCATGAGGGAAATAATCAAACGTTAAAGCAATTCTGTTGGCATCATTCTAATACGGATGCAGTTCTCGTGTACAATTTGTTCACAAAATTCTTTAAAAAAAAAGCTGTCGCCTTATTAATGAATATTCATACCGGTGATAAAAAGGTAGCGGCTTTCGAAAACAGCTACTCTGCTCTGTTGTACAAAGATTATATTGTACGAACCAAAGAATTGAAATTCTAATTAAATAAAACGATTCAACCAAACGATTAATTTGACCGATACTACAACGGAATGTTCTCAGGTGATCTTATGAAACTTGTGCCCAAGATCGATTGTTTTTGCCAGCTACACTTCCTTTACAGAGGGTACAGTCTTTTATGGTCGCGTTAGCAGTGAACCGACCCGGCCTTTACAGAGAAAATTCATTCTTTCACCGAACGGTTCGTAGGTGAAATAAATTTCCAACAGAGGCCTTTCCTGTCACGTTTCACTTGGGGAAGCTCAAATCGAACGTCCACAGGCACTACGCCCTCCGTTCCCCTTCCCATGACATGTTTTCCACGTAAGTGCTGTTTCAAGAAGACAACTTCTTATTTTCAAAAATATTGAATTTAATTTATATAAAATCCTTTCTGCTCGTTTCGTTGCCGTAAGAGACTGGAAATAATTATGACTTCAGCAATTTTCACTTCAAGGAAAGTTTTTTGATTTAAATTTTTTTTTAAATCGGGCGAACGTTATTCGGGTAAAAATGCTGATACATATATTTTCTAGCCTTAACAACAACATTCAAATAATTCTGAAATAAAAGATGTTGTTGAAATTGTTAAAGATTCGAAATTTTACAAAATTCCCTCTCCTGTTTCCTTGTACTTGCAGAATTACATGCATTTCTTTGACGACATTTTGTGATTATTCTTGGCTAAAAAATCTTGGCCATTTAACCAGAAACTACAACAACTCTTTTGCTGCTGCTATAACAACTACAATTTCTATTCAGTTCCACAAACACGAATGAACCGCATCGTACAATAAATACTTTTTTCCAATATTTTCTTTTTCTTCTCAAAGTTATTGTTGTTGCTGTAGCAGTATATAGTTGCTTTTATTGTTGCTGTTGCTGTTGTTGTTGTTGTTTATGTAACTATTGTTTTTTAAGGATCCTCTCATAGATATTCTGGTTACGTTCACATTTAACTGTTGTTTTTATATGCTGCAGACAAATATTTGCTTTCCGACAATAGTCATAAATACCAAAAGCTACATGCTCAGCATACTTGGAACACTTATGGATGAATGGATGGTTGGCTGGTTGGTTGGTTGGTTGGTTGGTTGGTTGGACAACGATGGCAACAAAAAAGTTGAAAGAAGAAAAAAAAATGTGCACTCGTGTACGAGTATCTATCAAAACCCCTCCGGCTAAAATACAAACTAAACAGAGAGAAAAATTCATTGTCGAACAACATTAGAAAGCAAAAAGAAAAATAATCATCTGAATGAAAAAGCAACCATAGAAACCAACCAGTCGTTGGCAACTTAAATAAGAATGTATCAGGGATGGATATCATGATATTGTGGGACAAACACGATTTATTTGGTTTCATTTAAACTGTGTTGATATCGTCTTTTATCGTCTGTTACTGTTTAAAATTTTAAAATGAAGAGTGCAAAGAAATCATGATCTGTAAAAGAAGAAGAAGAGAGGATCAAAAAGAGGTGATTCTTATGGGACAAGGATCCGCAAGTCCGTAGCAGTTTTATTTCAAAATTTGGTGTTGTCATCAACTTTCTTTACAAAATCTTGTGGTTGAACTGAGCTGACTTTGGCTGAAACGTGCCAACTTTCCGATAATCACGTGGCAGATAATGTCAGACCTGTACATTTGGATCTGCCCATCCATTCCTATACAGATCTTCTCTCGCGACAACTAAATCGCATGCCGTAGACATGCTGATTAAGAGCTGAAGCCACAGATTTTAAATTTTAACTTGTTGCTCAAAACTCTCTTCAGCTCCTTCAGATCACCTGCAGAAACAATTTAAATGGCCTGTCGGAGTATTATAACGAAATAAAAGCTTCAAGACTTTGCCACGGAGATGATTGCACTGGACTTGCTGAAGGCAAATACTTTTTATTTTAAAATAGTTTTCAAATTATTTGTTCTAAGCCGTTGAGCTTAAATCTTAATTATTGGCCAAGTTAATATTAATAACTTTGAAAAAGTCATGGATTCAAATGAACGTTCTTTTTGCTTTTTTATTATGTGCAAGAGCAATAACTTGGCCAGTATCCATCCCCGGAATTATGCACATACAAACGAGCACACACAGCCGGGTGCACTTGTACACGAGAGTGAGTGTAGTTGATAGTTTTTAGCCATGTTAAATGCTGCCAGCACGAGGATATATATGGTGGACTAAGGCTACAACAAAAAAAAAACAACAAAAAAATAGAAGAAAAAAGCGGACATAAAAAACATAAAATAAAAAAAAATTTATATATTTTGTACAACATGATACAAGAAATTCTATAAAAACAGTTCAAATATTGCTGAACTAAAACGAATTCGATACACTGAGAAAATAAATCCAACATTTCTGCTACTCAATTTTTTATTACACACACGTACACACATTCATGCATACAAATGTAAATCCAAAATTGGGTTTAAAAATCCACTATCCATGGATTATTACAAGCAAAAAAAAGAAGAAATTATTTCGAAAAATTTTCTACCGGGTGGCTGGCATGACTTCTCTTCTTATAGAACCTGCAGATCAGCTCGATTCTTTTCACAATTCAACGTCAAGTAAAGTTCACTTTAGAGCGCAATTCGAAAAAAAGAGTTAATTTGATGAGTAAATTTTCAGATTGATTAACATGAAACGTCTATAAATTCAACAGCCGTGAGTAAATTAAATAGAAACAGCAGCATTAAAATCAATCCCGTGCCGATGGCAAATGAAAAGTCAAGTAGAGGTTGCCAAATATTAAACAGTTCCATTTTGAACGCCAGTACGAGGAAATTGGCCGCTGAATTTATTAACTCTGGTATCGTTTTTCTGTCTGTTATTTTTCACAAAAATATTTCTTCTTTCGAAGTTCACTTTCGGGAAGTATTCGCTAATGAGAATATAAATTTCATATGGAGTTGCGTTTTCAGATATAGTAACCTGCATTCATATGGGAAAATCTTGCCGTCTTCCCATTTAAGAAAATTGTTCGTTCTCTATAAAGAGGTTTCATTACTCTTATTGAATTTGCTACTTGACATTTTGTCATATTTTTATTACAAATGAAACCACCAACAAATAAATTTCATTTATAACAAGAAATTCCTTCACTTTGCACGCAGTGTTTAATAGGATTCAAGTGTAGTTTTAAATAAGATAAAATATCATTTTTAGCAAAAATTCATTGCGAAGTACTTTTGGCCGTAATTTTGACTGAAGTTTACGTAACAAAGCACGCGAAACAATAACGATGCACGTAACAGAATTTTAAAATAAGTTAATAAGTTTATTGTGACGCACGTTACATCTTCTCGAATTGCTCAATCGAATCAGCTATTGTTAAATGAATAAAAACTATCTGAAGACAAAATAATATCAAGTAAATTTTCTCCAAGTGTTCTGAATAGTTTTTCGTATGTACGGAGTGTCGAATAACATAAAACATGACGATTTAGCAAAATGGAAAACATTGTTTTTAGAAAAAAGAAAATGAAAAAAAAACTGGGCAAAGCAACAAAGAAAAAAAAAAAGACAAGCATGTGAAGAATGAACAAATAGAAAAAAAGGAGGAGAAGAGAAAAAATAATAAAATCCAAACCGAAGCTTAAACTGTCTATTGTAGTGGAAAAAATTGTTAAATATTCATCCAGAAGTCTTTTGTGAAAATGGAAAATGGTCAGAATGATTGCTGAAAGGTCCTTTTTTATTTCTTTGTTGTTGGTTAATGTTTTTCTGTTATTGTTGTTGAGTTTCCTCTTCATCTTTTTCTATTTTTTTTTTCTCTAACTGCTGCAAGCTTTTCGTTAGTGCTGCGAAAAACTAACACAGAAATAATAAACAACAAAATAAAAAAATGGCGTCCCAGAAGCGAAAACAACATTCTAAACTCGCATAAAAATAATAACAACTAAACTGGACATAAAAAGTTGCCTGCTTCAATACACTCGAATAAAAACCAGAAGTACAAACGAAAATTGTTTTTCTTTTTCCAATTCGTTCGTCTAAACAACATCCCGTTTTAACAACTGCCACACAATTACGACTTTTGAATGGCGAAGCTCTCAACGCATTTATAACCTTTCAATAATGTGGCAAAATAAACGGCAACAAAAAAAAAATTGATTCATTGCGAGGCTGAAGTAGAACATAAAAAATCTTGTTGATGAGAAATTTTTAGCTTATCTACAACAACAACAACAAAAAATAAGTTCTTAAAGTGCATATTTTGGAAATATTTCTGTTATTTAACTAAAATTTCTTATTTGTTTATTAGAACGATTGACAAAATGATCAATTTTGACAGAAAACTGATTTCTTATATCGCCGGAAACCTGAAATCAAATTCTCCTGCGTGTCACAGAAATTGTTCGGAATGGTTTTGAATAAGAAATTTCATTTCGATCGATTTTGTTTTATATTTTTCAGAATTTGGTCGCTTTTCTTTATCACTTGAAGTTTTAATTTTCTTATTTTTTTTATCGTTAATCTTATTTTTATTATTAATTTCCACAATCCACAAGTTTTTAAATTTCATTTCGAAAAATATGTATCCATTTTCGTTTTCTGAAGACGTTTTCTCGGAATTGAAGCAACTTTCAATCGTAATTGACATCTGTGATAGATCGATCAGTCTATTCAATTTGGAAACGATGAAAATCTGAAATTTTTCCTCTTCATTTTTATTCGATTTTTTTGTCATTCACCATCATGATTATGATCATCGACTTTTGAGGACTAAGATAAACTTGTTAGCTTCAAGATAGACGAAGGCATGGAACTGGTCGCTGAACAGTACCGACAGCTTCAAGAATGCTTTTTTCAGCAACCTCCTTCATCGGCACTGTAATTAAATATCGCCCATCAACTATATAACAAAAAGCTGTAGCAACAAATTCTATATCTTCTCATTTGTCTTTATCTGTCCTCTCAGCATTTATCCCTTCATTTCTTAGTTGTGGCACAAACCATTGCATGATCAGGGCTTACAACCTGATTGCAGATACAATTAAAAACGGGAGAAATAGCTACTGTATTTAGCTCTTTTATGAAATTAACTACCAACAATTAAAGCAGAAGAGACAGAATTAAATACACCGATTTATCAGATGAAATGTTACATGAAGCAAAAAAACTAACAGTAGCAGTGCGATATTAGACAGATAAAATCAATAAGGACATGGAGGGATTTTCGTAGTGAAATTGATAATGAAACTAGTGGCTATACTTCTTAACATATTAAGAGGATCGATCACATTTCAGTGTGTCACTTAACAACTGCGAGATAAGCGCATACGTCCGTGAGTAGTAAAAGATGAGAGAGTGACGAATTTTGTAAACAACGTTGTTCGTATTAAAATAGATTTCCATGGACTAGTTGTTCGAGAAGATTTTTAATTCACAAAGACATGATAAATATTCCAAAGGCCAATATCAGTTTTAAGTATTCAACTTAAACAGCAAACCAGAACAGCTGTTTTCGAAGGCCGCTGCCCTCTAATATCTTATTACCACTTGTTAGGTGGCGTTATTGAATGTGATACCAGTTTCTATTTGTAACAATTTTGATATGAAAAACAATACGAGAACTGTATAAAAACGATGATAACATACTTTTATTAAGCCCCTGAGCAGCCTTTTGATTACTTTTCATGTGTTATTTGTTGAACTTCTTGTTCCATCTTCTTAAGCCAAAGTTTTTTGATTTGAATCTTTGCACTCCATTGAGACTCTTCTCAGCAACATGATTATGAAAAAACTGTAAAATCCTTTTGCATTTGATATGACGACATGTGCAAAGTTCTTTAAACAAACTACAAAGCTCTGGCTCGTAGTGCCTGTCAAAAGTAAAATGTTTATTAGCATGTAATAAAAACTTTAAACATAAAACATTCGAATTTGTATACAATTTCCGTTTGCAAAATAAAGAACAAACAGAAACAATCTACGAAAGCCCCTTCACCCTCTTCCTCGGCTCACAATTACAATTTTTTAAAACCACATGCAAATTTCCTTTCCCTATTTAAAACTAAAAAATACACAAACAACAACAAAACGGTATGAAAAGTGCAAATAGAAAGTACATTTCAAACTTTGTTACTCACATTCCATATTGTACAAGTTTGCATGTGTGTGTGCGTGTGTGTGTGTTTTGAAACGGAAACGGAAGTGTGAAACAAAACTCTTTAAAGCCCAACTCCATGCACATGAACTTTCTTAGGAGGACTACCAATCATCGTCATCATGTTCCTACACAACAAATACACACAAAACACTGTAACAACAACAACGCCACACACACACACAAGCACTTGCATGGACTGACTCTTTGAAAGCTTACACTCGTACACAAAAACAAACCAAATTCTTTTAAAGAAAAAGCATTCGAGTTAAACAAGTCGAAAAGAACAAGATGGCAGCGAGAAGGAGCCGGGGCAAGAACAAACAAAAAATGGCAACAACTTTTGAAGTGGGTTGAAAAGTTAAACAAAGACTTTTTCTTTCTCAAGAAACTTGATTTCAAGTCGAACTTTTTTCATGTTTGTTGTTTTGCTGCTGTTGTTGCTGTTGTTTATTTTATTGCAATCTTCACATGTTTATGAAGATTTGCTGTTGATTTTCGTCGAATGTGTGTTTTTGGGTTCAAGTATTCGGTCTGAGGTTCTCTCACTCAGTGCGTACTTCTTTTGTGGTGCTCGTCTGTTGCCTGATGAAGCCGAGATGAAAAGTTTTGCCAGTTTTAAAAAATCATTTAACAACGGAAACCACAATTTAAAAATATTAGCAAGAATGTTTAAAATATTGATTGCCCGACAAGTAAGTAACTGAGTGTGCGTGTGTGTGTGAAAGATTCTTAAGACCCATTAGAAAGTTAAAAAGGAGACACAAGTATCTGGTAGATCAACCTTCAAAGGAAATGCTAATCAGAGCCAAATCGAAAACTTTATTAATTTAACTTGAACAATTTTATGCCTAAACAAATATTTCACTTGTTCACTTCAAACGGTTTTGATTTCTGTGCGTTTTTTTTTTTAATCTCGAACGGGGAAAAAAATCTGGTTGTCTTTAAGAGTTTTTAAATACAATTTATCCTGCAGTGGACTTTTCCAATTCAAATTGGACAAGCAGGAAAGTTGTAATAGATTCTTTCAAATAAGTAAAACTGTGATATCTGTGCATGTCCATGTCAATTAGAATTATTTATTGCAGCTATTTTCTCACTAGACTTTTTAGCACCAACAGGAACAGACACGCCAAGACAAGTAGACCCTCAAGGAAATCATAGAATTATTAGACGTTTAAAATTGACTTGAATGCTGATTCCCATGGGAATTTTTTCAGCCAATTTGAATTAGAACAACTGAAATGAAACTCATAGAATGATCTGATCAGATAAATTGCCAGTATTTACAACAGCATTTGCTTTTGTGTGTTTCCCACTACACATTTTTAAAATACTCGTTTGAAGCCTGAGAGAGGGTTGGTTGGTTGGTTGCATACAGAACAATTTGTTTGAAAAGATATTAGAAAATATGTGATAAATGATTGTGTGACATGATTTAAAAAATACTTTTTTTCTTGCCGTACGAGTTAAAATATAAATCAGTGATATTTGAAATATTTATTGAAAAAAGAGGCGTTAAAATGGAAATATGCTGGCTGAAAGTGTGCCACACACATTCGCAAAAGCATGTGGCACAAAAACTGAACTGAATGGTGTTGAAAGCAATTTTGAATTATTGTTTCAATGATGGCTTAAATATGGTTTCTAATACATTTTAGATCGGAAAGGGCAATTGAAGTGATCAGGCTGGTGCTGTTTAATATGTTTTCATAGAGAAAAGTAAGACACGGTGTCGCACTCTACCGAATGATTGTTGGATATCTGGAATGTGTTTTTTACTTCAGCCTCTACTCATGCAATGAATTGTGCCAGAATTGCAGAAAGAAGAGGAGGGGGTAGATGAAGAACGATGAGAAGAGGACTGAGCCATTCTACATCGCCGACGAATTTCTGCTGGAGTATCCACGAGGAGGAGGGTTGTGTGATGTGTTGTTTAGTATGCGATAGAGTCAATAGCTTTTGATGATGTTCAGCGTCTAGTGCCACTCCATAATTGCAACAGGCCAACAATAATTCATTCTACTGTCACCAACTTTAAATCAGAAATATAAAATGCCATTTCGATGTCTTGGGTGCACAATTGAACCCGGAATCTTCGGCTTCACAGTCTACATGTTAACAAAGTATTTTTTTTTTTTGGGATATTTTATAGCATTTGACGTTCCATGATAGTGTTCTGGTGTTTCCAATTCATTTAGAGACACGAATTGACTTCTGTCTCCCTAGAACTGGTAACAATCCTCGTGGAAATATTTTTTCAAATAAATTGCAAAGTATTGAAAGTAGGATTCTTGATCTGCATGATGATCGATTTAGAATCACATAAAATTTACTATGTTTTCAATGAGGCAAGAACTGATTTGAAAATTAATGGTTGCCACTCAATATCTTTACAACGATCGTAGTAAATCAGAAATCATCGTTAATATAATTTCATTTCTGTTTTGGTATGGAGATTCTGAAAATGCAATAGCTTCATTCTGTTTTTGAATACTATGGATTTTATGTAAAATATTTATTTGTTTTCATTACAAATTATAAGGAGAAAGAGAGAAATATGATCAATAGCAGCACACGTCTTTGGCTCTATAAAATAAAATCAGTTTAATATGAATTCAATACTCAATACTAATTAAATCATACATTCGTCGACAGTAAATAAAGCAAAACTGAAATAAGACACGATTTGCCGTTTGTATTCGTGGAAAATTAGAAGAAAATAGTCTTAAAAATGCCCTGCATTGATGAAGAATAGCCCCTCCAACACAAGACATCGATGGACAGGAGTTTGTCTCTCCAGCATCGTTTAAATTGAATTGTATGAAATAAAAAGGTTGGTAAAAATAAGTGTTTTCATTCGAATAAAAACTATTCGAATATTCGGATAAAATGTTTTTCTAATTTGCTCAAATTAACAAATTTTCTTATTCGGAATAAAATATAACTCGAACTGTTTTCGGCGAATATTTTAACAATTTTCTTAAGACTTTTTACAAAAATTGGATTATAGTTACGGATCTAAAATAGTGTTTTAGACGCCATAATTATGTGCTTTTCAAATAGACGACGACAGGATGCAAAAGAGTTTGAAAGAAATAATAAAGACAGTGAATTAAAAAAATTTTTCAATTGGAAGTCATAAATATATTTTTTTTAAATAAAATATTGGTCACATTTAAGCTCAAAGTCCTGATTCTTGGCTTGTTGCTGACTAAAAATTAAGCCATTGAAGAATCGTGGTCGTATGCATAAAAATGATATGCTAACGATGAAGACAAGTTTTATTTTACAAATGATGAACTGATTTATCGCAGAGATCTTTATCCACTAGACAGGGAAGATGGTTCCCAAGCCCCGAAGATAAAAGTTAAACACTCGCGTTTACTGTTGCATAACCTGGCGTGTGCCACAACTTAATTGTTAAATACTTTTGTAACAGTTTGTTGCAGATTAGCATCGCAAAAAAAAAACAAAAACTTGAAAGGGCAGACGGGCCGATGTGTTACAAGTCCAGCATAAAAAATAGACAATACATATAAACTTCTAGATTTGTGTGCGTGTGTATCACCCTGCCTAAAAACTTTTCATGTTGTTTCGAATGTCAAGTGGCTGGTCGTGTGCAACATTGTTTGTATATAAACAAATACTTACAACAATAACAATAAAAAGATTTTATTAGATAAAAATGCAAAGAAAAAAAAGAGAAAATTACGCAGGTCTCTTTGATTTTCTAAATGATTGAATCAGCAAACGAACATGGTGGTACCTGCCAAGTCAGACGAGAAGAACGATGCAGACGTGTGCTTTAAGCGTATGTGGCATGTTTGATTGTTTTGATTGTATTCCACACACGGGATTATCATCAACATCAACATCGTCGACACGTGAACAACAACAGTCCGGATGTAACGACTAGAAACGTTCGAAAGAAGTCATCCAATCAAACATTAAGTGTAAAATGAAAATGAGCGATTTGTTGCTTCTTGTTGCTCGATCGGAGGTGTAACAGTTTGAAAATGGTCGCATGGTGATTTCAATTTGAAGGCAATGAAGGGAGGAAAACGAGTTGTTGTTAAGCATCCATTTAACAGAGATTTTCACATGGATAATTTGCAAATAAAATCATTCACGGCGGGTTTAGCAAATTTTACTTTTTTATTCCATTTTGTGATGCGCAACGACAGAAATTATTGACAGGCTGCAGGGTGACAAGTTTTCGTATGATTTTAGACAAAGACTTAACCGAGCTTTGTTTGAAATTATTTTAATATGAAACTCATAATTTTTAAGCACGGCCAGTTGAAGCCAGTCTTAAAAAACTTCTTTAATCTTTAGAACCGGACTTAGTTTTGGTCTGTAATAATGAAAAATATATTCAGAGAGTCTAAAAAAACTTGTTTGAAAGCTTGTGAAGTTAAAGATTTACTCAGTTCCTAAGAAAACAAGGAACCTGAAACAACTAAATAATTGTTGATTGGCTGAGACTGGAACTCGCTCGAGATATAACGGGATCGGGCTTAGAATTTATAGAAACCAACTAAAGATCTCCCAAAAGTCACTTTGAATACTTTGTAAGATTTACGGAAAGAATATCACCACGATAAAAATTAAGTCGAAGAGTATGAAAATAATACTGTGGGCGCGATTTTATCAGGGGAAGTAATCGTTTCAAGTTTTTATTTCAGCTCCGTAAAAATATTTATAATTTCAAAATATCATTTATGGGATATTAAAAGAAAATTTATTTCCTAACTTTTCCAACTCATTTTAAATTACATATAATCTTTTCAGCTTCAGATCTATTTTTGTACATAAAATTTTCATATTATAAAACATAAAAACCAAAATAAATAGAATATGATTTCGATTATTTTATTAATCTTTTTTCTATTTTGATGAGGATGAAGTCATTAACATTTTAAGAATAAAATTCTTTTCCTTCCGAGTTCTTTTACAAACATTTTTGTTTAAGTCGGTAGTTTTTATGTTAATTATTACAGTTCATTACTAATTTAAAAAAAGTTTATGTTTTCTTTTTCTTTGATTTGATTATTTTAAACTTTATTTTGTTCTCAAGCGAGCAAAGCCATGCAGAGTTCGCTAGCAAAAGAGAAATACTTATGGGCCCAGCAGGTAAATAATCAGACGGGATCACATGCACTGGATTGGTTTTGACATGGCATCTCGCATATAAAATTTTCTCATAAATTCTTATGGACAAAATATCTCTTATCACTTTCAATTGCGTCAGTTGATAGTCGACGTCAAAGAAATAGGCCAACCAGTACTGATGATGGAATAGTAACAACTTCAGAGAGCAGCATTGTTCTGCTGTGCTGTGCAAGTTGAATACTGAATTGCCCTCTCAATACTGTGGGTATTGACAGATGAAGATAGACAGAATGTAGAGAATTTGAAATACCGACATATTAGGATACTGTGTTCCTCTGTTTGGTACATGACCAGCGCTATACATTCACACAGAAAACAATTATTAAAACTACGCCTGATGCAGATCAAAAACACTCCAACTACATTCACGGCTGAGTGTGAAATCGATCTAAAGATCTTGGGCTTCATAGTTTTGTATTCACTACTTCATCCAACAGCACCGTAAAATTTGTTTTGAGAATTTTTTTATTGTCTTGCAGATCAAATACTCGCAGCTAAAAAAATGCTATTCAGTTGAACCCTGGTTAGCCGCTATTAACCGACATAAGACACGCTTGGCTTTAGAGCCTCTATTATCCGTACATTTACCTCTATCATCCGCACCTTGTCAATCATTTAAACACGGCATATGAAGCACTTTCGCGCGTACTTACAAACATAATTTAAAATTTGGTGATTCCCTTTTCTATTCTAATAACAGGCATGAATTCCTTCAAATTTTAAACATGAAAGTTGCAAGCTGGGGTTTCGAGGGAAGCTTTAACGAAAGAAGTTTGGCTTAAAGTTGAAATATGATTTACTCTTCAGTCAGATATGGCAGTACTGCCTGGTGGTTATAAATGCAGGTTATAACATCTTTGATGGATTGCGATTTGCAGAATAAAGTCTGCCATTATATCTGGCCATGAAATCGTTGGCATGGTCCGTCAAATCCAAGAAAGCGATCAAATAAAATTCAACTACCGCGAATACAAAACCGTCTGTTTAATTATTAAAAACAAAGAGACAAACTTGTACTTTAAATAAATATTTTAAATAAATGAATAGAACTATTAGCAACAATACCGCTTCTGCCTTAAGTCAGAAATTTTATTTCTGCAGATTGCAACAGTTGCTTATTTAACTTAAAGTTTTAAAGATCTAATTGAAGTGATTTTGAAAAAGGATTTCAGATATCTTTTCCATGAAAGCACACAATTTTTTATAAATACAGAAAAAGTATTTCGTACGTTTATATTTTTATGAATGTTTTATTTCTCAAGTGTTTAAATCATTTTATTAACAATTAATTTCACTATTTGAAAGGCACAAGTGCGCACTTAAATATCCGTTTGCCAACATCAGATAAGAGAAAGTTGGCAAAAACGACACAACAAATACAAAATTATGCACATATTGATTATTGAAAGTATTAATTTTTAATGCGAACTGTGGTTAGTCTCTAACACCAAACAAATGCCCTCTTATCTATCAATTGGCACACGAGTGTGCAGGTCGGCCTGTGCGTGTAATCGATCCCACTAGAGAACGATTCGATGACACACTTCTTTTTTTTATATTAATATTAATATTTTTTTCACATGCTCTCAAACGATAAGTATTTGTTGCTGGATATGACCCTTGAATTTTTTTATTTTTTATTTATTTATGCGCATTTTTATGAAGATGGGAAATAAAGCCACAAAAATAAATAGAAATAAAATAAAATTCATATTCATTTGTTGTGCAAATTCGTTCGCCCGAACGCCGTTAATGGCGACAGCATGTCAATGGCAAGCAAAATCGTGAAGTTTTTTCCACTCATGCTCGTACATGCCACAAAGCAGTTTGTGAAATATAAAAGGCATGGCTAAATAATACCAGAGCTTAACGTAGGGATTGAGCGGAATTTGACAAGACAAAATTCTCACGCTTTATCATTGCAAATAATAGAATTGTTATATTTCAATCTAGAGACTTACGGACAACTCTTCATGGCAGTGGATTTAGTGGCTCGTGCTTGTATGTTCAGATGTTGTTGTACTTTAAGCCGCTGGTACACTACTTTAGGCCAAATAATAATAATAAAATAGAATTTTTTTTTCAATATCATTGCAAAAGCCAGCAGATACTATTTCCTTCTTTCTTGCCACCAACAATGCAGAGGGATAGAGAATCCTTTCATTATTTCGTTGTTGGCATGTTTATATTTGCGGACGTATGTCATTCAGCTAATCCAGGGGCAAATACCGAATGATTTCATTTCAATATTTGGTGACTATAAAGAAGAAGAAGAAGAAGAAGAAAAATGCTCATGTATGAAAATAAATAAATAGATACACGACACGATGGTGCAAATAAAGCAACTTTAATCCCTTAACGCTTCCTTCAGCCAAACACTCATTCATACGCTTTTTATATACTTCGACTATTTCAAGAAGAGCAAATATTCAACCCCCGTCCGTCCGTCCGTCTGTCCGTCAGATGGTTGTAAATAAAATGAGAGAATTATTAGGAAGCCAACGAGTGTTGCGGAGCACGTGTTTCTTTTGTTTACTTTAACCCAAACGACAAAATATGAATGGATGGAAGGAAGGAAGGAAATAACTGCGTGAAATCTGTTAAAGGGAAGCTCTGGAACAAACTGCGGCGGCACCATTAAATAAGTACGTATCGTCGGCACAAAACGGAAGGCAAAGGTGAGTTAATGTTTATGATAATTTGTGTGTGTGTGTGGGTGTGTGTGTGTAGGCGGAGAGAGCGTGTGCATGTCAAAATTACTTGTTGAAAATGTTCTTTATGTACACTGAGAATAAAAAAAACATTTTATTTTGCGGGATTAGGAATAATTTCTTTTAATTTCAAAGCCAGTCGGACTCTGTTTTTAGCTTTTATTGCATCCCCTCTAGAACCTTTAGAACATTTTTAAAGCCATCATCATGTCAATCCTTTTCTAAAGAGCGAAGAGAAGAAGACATTTTTATTGTAACTGAAGGAAATTGTAAATTGCGTGCGAAAGGATGGGAAGTGTATGCAGATTTTAAAAAAGTATTTTGCAATAACACTCACAGTATTTTGGTATAAAGCTGTGGCTGTGCTGTGTTTTAACTCCTATGGAGCTGATAGAGCGTAGCGAACAAACTTCGAAGGCGTTTGTTCTCCAAGAGAGTCATCTTTGTCATCTTTACCCCATTCAGTTCAAGACCAACTTCATGTATTTTCATGAGTGTACAAAATAAAGTTACCGAGCTCATCACATGGGGACATGTTTGGGGAAACAATTTACTCCCATTAATGCAGTGAAATTAAAATTCTATAATCGGACAGCAAGAATTCTTAAGACGTTAATATGCGAGATATATTTTGTCTTTATGCGTTGGAATATTCATTGTGTCTTTCGGAGTCGCAAACACTGTTCAAATAATTAGTCTAACTAAAATTTAATTCAATTCGTTCGATATGAAATGCGTACAACTTTTATTTTTTTTTTAATTTAAACTTTGCAATAATCGAAGAAATCCTCATTAAGTTTTTGTAACATCAAATTTGTTTACCGTCTTAATATTCACTGACAGCAGACACAATTGGAAATTATATGCTTGAGTTAGTAAAACCCTGCGAGTGAAGTTTTTAAATGAGCGTGTAAGAGATAAGTGTCAACCGGCCACCCTGCGAAAAAATCGCAGGTTAAATTTCGTGATTTGAAAGAAAACGCTGTCAGTTGCGGATTGAAATCCATGATATTGAAATGATATGAAAGAGCAAAATTCTTTACCGTGTTAACATTCAGTGAAAGTATAAACCATTTAAAAATATAAGCTTGAATTAGTAAAACTCTGCGAGTGAAGTTTTTAAATGCACGTGTAAAAGATAAGTACCAACCGACCTATCATGGGTTGCACCTGATTTGAAATATTCGCAGGTTAATATTCGTGATTTGCCGGTATGAAAACTGAAAGAAATATCTGTCAGTTGCGGATTTAAATTAGTGATATTGATTTTGCCATATCAACTAAAGCTCGTGTGCCATATTCTCTCCTGCATTATTCTTATCTTATTATAACGAAATCCCTCATGTAAAGGAAAAGTGTCTCGAGCGGGGCTCTGCTTTCTCTCATTTACAAAAGTTTGAAAAACTACACCAACGATTTCAATAGTAGTGAAAATATGGAGACCAAACAGCTGTCCGTATGACACATATCCTGGGCAGGACTATTTTCAATGCTTAATTTGTGACTCCACAAAGACTTACACGTCTTCCCACATTTCAATTTGCCTGGTGGCATCTTCGGAAAGAATATTCTCTGCCTTAACTAAAAATGTTTACACGATAATTTATATCCACGTTTTTAAAAACAAATTCTGTATATACTTTCGCGAAAGATTTCTTCCAGTGTACATATTTATTTTGGATAGAGTCATGGGGTTGATTTAACTTTTCATTACAATTTTATTAATAGATTTCGCCACACCATGAATATTTTAAACAAGAACGCACCACCCACCAGCCAGTTTTGTACCATTTTGTATCCATCAGCAGTATCAGCAGCATCAGCTCAACGATTTCTTTTCATAAACTGCCAGTGTTTGTGTGTCTGTGTCCTGCTATTTTATTTCATCCTTTTGCTCCTGTTTATGTTCCTTATTTATTTTATTTTTCGGCCCAGTGTGAATCGAGTTAAACGGTGTGGGTTCCATTATGATGCCGCTCGTTTCAGCTTTTTTTATAGTTTCAAATAAATAACTCAATTGTTTTGTTGACATTTTATTTGACACGTGACTCCTTTCTGTAATCAAGTTGTGCCGTTGTTGTTCTTGTTGTTAATAGTTTCTTGTGTGTGTGTTGTTGTGTTTGTTGTTGGGTTATTGGACGTTTGGTTGGTATTTAAAGGAACGTCGCCCAAAACGTCCATTAGCTAATCCTTGGAGGCATGTCGTCGCCATGGCTTGTCCTTTTGTTGTTGTTTTTATATGTGCTTTTTGCGGTTTATTGCTGGTAATTAATTTCTAAGGTGTCTATTAGTGTCAACACTGTATTTTTATTTACTTTAACGTCTCTGGATCTTTAGCAGTTTCAAAAGCGTTCATGGATGTCGCAGTGGGCTGCTGGATGATTTAAAATTTAATAAATTTCTTAAATTTATCTCATTCAACTTTATTTAATGGTTTGCCAGACGATGTCCAAGCACTTTCACCAAAAGTTTGCTTCTCATATTGAATTTAGATTTAGTTCTTCAGCACATAAAAGCATTTTCCCAGGATAATTAATGCAGGATATGTTGTAAAACGAAAGTTGATAAATTATACGAACAACAATGATCGCGTTTGAGATTGGGATTGTGTTATTTAGATTTCTATCCGCTTTTATTACAAATCCCAACGAGATTGGTTGCCAGCGACTGCTTTTACTCCAGTTCCACATTTAATAATAGGAAATAAAAATATAACAACAACTGGTAAATACGAGTGGAAATTTCTAAAATTGCATAAGAACTACAAACACTTATCGTCAGTGCATCTATAAAAGGCTTTAATGCTACTTGTACACAATAAATAAAATAATTTTAACATCCCACAACTCCCTGACCGAGTGAGCTAAACACTATCCCCATCTTTCTAGTTCTATGCCCTGAGTGCTGGTCCGAGACCAAAAAAAGTTTATAATAAAAATTTCAGCTCTTCTTGCATTTTATTGTAACTCTCATCTTTAACTCAATAGTTTTTTAAATAAAAGCGCGAGTGCAAAACTTTTCAAACACGATCTACTGTTGAGTTGCATTTTGCAGCAACGAAATATCGGCTTAATTAATTAGTTGGCTCCAGCGAATATAAAAAAATATTTTTCTGATATCTTTAGGATTGTCAGGATTTTTTAAAACATAAAAAGATGAAACTAATTAGAATTTTATATTTTCAACACTTCGCTCACAGTGGGTCTTTAAATAATCTTACAGGTTTTCATTTGGAGGGTGGTCTCTCCCAAGTGCAAACGTAGTTCGTAAAAGAAATTGTCAAATAATTAAAATATTTGTTGCTATAAAATTATAAAACTCATTTCCATTCTTAAATCACATGCGAAATCTTCATTCATGTCACAGATAATTTGTGACTTAAAACATAAACAAGTTATTGCATTAATTCGACTTACACAAGTTTTCCTTCAAACAGAACCATCAAAATGTACGTACCTGGAAAAAATATTAAGAAAATATAAATTAAAATTTCATTTATATAGAAATCAATATAAATATTTAAGAGATTCTTAAGTCTTAAATTATAGCACAATAGTTTTCTTTGCTGGTTTCATTAATGAAAAGACAAGCTTAAAAAATTTCCTAGCAAACGCATGAACACTCCTTTTGTTAGCTGAGCCAACGATACCGCAATTCGATTACTAAATTTTATGTAAATTTAGGACACACATAAAGTTACACATTCCACACACACGATATTTACGTACTTCGTTTCACACAAACTCTTCGTGACATGTGTTGCAGAGAACACTAAAACTAAAAACGACGCAGTTTCACAGAAAAAGAAAAGAAGAATAAGAAGGTTGCACGCCACCATGTCATCGCTTGTAGTTTAATGTTTTTGACCCCTTCATTTTATAAGAGAAGTTGATGTGGGCTGGTTGTGCCAGACCGCACAAGACGCCTTGAGGCCGTTCCCTACAGTCAGCACAAATACTTTCGCAAATGTAACTCTGCCTGCGATATGCTTCGGAATAAGCAGGATTGTTCAATACTTGACCCCGTCCACACAGTGAAACTTTTGCTGCAGCCGTTTTTACTTTTTATTGAGAAATAGCGAGAGAGAGAGATACTGTGAGTATATATTTCCCTTCCATCACTCTCACACAATATAAAAACTGCTGAAACAAAAGTTTCACCGTGTGGACCATTCAACGCAAATGACTCCTGTTGTTTGTCTGCGTCAAACATGCTTTCAAGACATCTTGAGCAGAGCTCTAGTGTGCTGCTCCAGTTTAACCAACTCATCTCATCAGGCCATATGGTGTCACCTTTCACAGCCATTAACCACAATGGCAGGCACTTTTAGCCTGGAAATTATTTTGCATAAATAGTTGTGTACAGCTAAAGAAATATGTTCAAGTCTAAATGAAAATGAGGGAAAACTAGAAGCAAAATTATACACACAAAACGTGTGCATGTATAAGAGAAATTATGCAGAGAATGCACTTAGAGAAAATAGTACTCAGTTGCGGGCAAAAATATCATCTTTCAGTTGGAGAGTGTTTCTGAAGGGTGTTTTTTAAAGAGTGATACAAGTTTAACTCATAATAAAACATAAAAATATATTTTTGACTTCAATGAAACGGTCTTTATTGGCTAGAACATTTTATGACATTAATTATTAAATATGATTTCGCACATGTGGCCGCCACGGCTGACGCGTACAAGGCGCAACCTGGAACACCAATTTTCACAAAGAGTAACATTCTGACCATCATCGTTTTTGAAGACATACGGGCCAATGACTCCGCCAGCCCATAAAGCGCGCCAAACAGTAATTTTCTGTGGATGTGATGGTGTTTCGACAAAAGCTTGCGGATTCTCTACACTCCAAATGCGACAGTTCTATTTATTTAAGTACCCATTCAACCAAAAATGGGCTTCATCGGAAAATGAAATTTTGAATGGCTGAAGTGCACGATAAGTTTGACGAACAGAACCATTATTTTGTTTAAAAATTTCCACAATTTGCACGGGTTGCTCTGGCGTAAGTCGATCCATAATAAAATGTCAAATCAAACTAAACAAAAAGCAACTATCAGCTGTTAAATGGGTGGTCAAATAAAGCAGTGATGCCAACCCAAAGTTGTATCACTCTATAAGAAACACCCTATAGTTGAAATTAGTGCTGCATTCAGGGCATTATTTTTCATCTATAACTCTTGCGGGTGTTTGTAAATTCAAGCTGAAACTCTGTAGTTGCTGCCATGCCACGAAGTTGCCAACGAAGTTTTCGTTCGTCATTTTGCCAAAAGCATTAAATATTTAAATGAAAAGTAGTTTCCAATAGAGAGGGGCTTCATACATGTACACTTAAAATATGCTGCAATACAAATAATATTGCAATTGAATATTTTGCTATATTTTCGCATAGTTTCTTGCAGTGTATTTTCTATAAAACTAAGAACAAGATAAAAGAAGAAATCAGCCCAGCTAATATATGGCATAAATTATGCAAATCATAAAAGTTCTGTTCGTTCGTTTAAACTGTCAACCAACTGAAATGGAAGTATTTTTGGGTTGTTGTAAGTAAAAATGAGCTGATGAAATTGTTGCAATTGTATTTGAAGTATTTATGGCGTTTTATGTGTGTACGAGTGTGTTGAAACGAAAAAAGGTTGTATTTGTAACAAAAGTTACAATTGCCAAAACTAATAGGCCAGTAGTTGAAACAACATGTTGCCACATTCGATTGCCCTGTTTTATTTCTGCTACAACACCACAATCGTATCCGTTGCAAATTAGTGAAGTGCTCTGAGACTCAAGCAGACCTCCACCAATTGTCATGTTGTTTTATGAATGACAAAAAACTGGGCATTCAATATCGGCTGAAATTTCAATATAATTTTTATGAAAACTTTGAACGCTGCAGAATAGCGCAAAGTAATCCCTGGAATAATGAAGTCTGGGCAACTTTTTTTTTGTTAAGATGTCTTAAAGGTTTTATACAAGAATTTTATTATGAAATATACTTTTTATTTAAAAATATTTTTACAAGAAACCTTTCTGTTTCATAAAATATTTCAACACTTTTCTCTCCCCGAAATACCCACAAGCCTGTTAATTATGAGGGCTTTGGGAATAAACCGCCAGTGGGCAATTTAATTGAAAAAATATTTTGTATTTATTAATAGAAATTGTTAAAATTCATTCGAAAGAAACATGTTGTAGCTTTTGCCAAAGCTTTTACATCAACTAAAATTTCGTTAAAATGAGAAAAAAAACAACAAAAAAGAATCGGAATATAACAAACATGGCTTAATTGAGTGCGGTTTAACGCACATTCATTTATTAAATGAAAAAATTTACATTTTGGCCAGAAGCTTAATTTAAGGGGTCACAAATAACAAAACAGTTGTAATTTGTTGCTCGTTCTTGCTTTTGTTTTTGTTGTTGTTTTTGTTTTTTAAGGCTTAACTATTTCATACAAGTGTTTTGTAAAAAAGTTGTTTTATTTTTGTTATTTTATGTAACACATTTATTTGCTTCTTTTCAACAAACAAAACAATTATCCTCAATTTTAATAAATACAAGTATTTCAAAAATTTGTTACCCTTTTTGCCAGCGAGGGATTTCATTTAAATTCGGCCGCTTTTGCTACGGCCAAAAGGAAGAAAATTGTCTGGCTTCCTCGAGGTGTTAATTGGGCCAATTTGTGAGGTATTTAAGGACAAACATAAAAATTGGTGCAGAACGGCTACATTGGGATGCATGCGATATAAGTTGGCTTAAAAAACAAGCGAATGGGTATGAAATTTAATCACAAACGTTTTTTTTTAAGATCTTAAAACACTTAATGACTTTGAAAGTTAAGCAGGATTCAGGTTCACAAACTGAAGAAAACAAAAATTAATAAATAAAAATTTAAAAAAATGGCGTACGAAGGACATAATCGAACGGTAAAAGAAGGATCTAATTTATAATGGCCTCATTTTAGCATTGATGCAGTTCTCGTACACAATTTTCATTTAAATGGTGCGATAAAAACTGCTGGTGAATTGAAATATCCACGAGTAGTGATGATAGAAAGTGGTGGCCTACTAAAACAATTGTTCTGCTATACTGCGCAAATTTATGCTGATTTTGCCCTGTTCCTTAACTTATCAATCTGAAGTGAACAATTCATTAAAAAATATTTGATAAGTTGTTTGACATCATCAAATTTATATTAAATTTCAATGAAAACTGACAGTCTAACGTTCGTAACGTGTTTTTAATTCAGAAAAACATGATGTGAAAGTTTTATTAGTTGAATTATTAAATTTATACAGCAGAGCAGAACAGCTGTTTTCGAAAGCCGCTTTCATCATCTCTACTCCTGAGTATTCCTGCTGATCGGCACTTATTAGGTGGCATTGTTGGATATGACAATAATATTTATTTATAGAGATTTTATTACGAAACAGAATCCGAGAATTATATAGAACTGAAGGTAATTCACTTTAAATCCCTGCGATGCCTTTGGATTATTTTCTTTCTTAAATGAATTGAAATATTTATGAAGAATCAAGACTCTAACTCAATATTGGGGAAGAAAATTGGTTTCCTTTAAAATAGAATTGAATTCTAAATTAAAATTAATGGTTTTTCAGACTTGCGAATAATGAACGCATTCCTTTACTTCTATAGGAAATTTTTAGTAAAACCTCTTTTACATGGAAATTAATAACAGATTGAAATGATTTGAAATGATTTGAACTCCCGTCGACAACTTTTCGTTCGCTATCGAATATACTTTTTAAAAATACTGCCAGTTTAAGTAAAATAAAAACAAATTTGATTTTTTTTAAATTATTTTTTCAATTCCTATTTTATTTACAAAAATCGGCTGATACTCATATTTGGTACGGTTCCTATACGCAATACATGAGTAAAGATATTTAAGAAAAATCAATTTGATCGAAAAACAAGACCACGTTCGTTCCCTAAAGTTCCTAAAATAATCACTCGGGAGGTTTATTCCTCCATCATATATTGAGGGACTGAAAATCGGACAACATTATTCAAAATTATTCAGCAGCAAACGGTTAAAGGGGTCTCGAATATGTCATCAACTGGGCCTAAATTAACCCATTCAATATCGACCGAAAGTGCAATACAATTTAAAAGAAAGTTTTGACCGATATCGAGTGCCGTAGTTTGCCTTCAGATTCTTGTTGTAATCGGCAATGAAATTATGTTATTTAGTGACTTTAAAAAGTGACATTTTTGCATACAAGACTTTGAAGTCAAACAGCTGGGATACATAAAAAGCACTCTAATTTTAAATATTCTAAATTTAAAACAAGAAAATATCGGAAAAAGGGAATTGAAGCCAACTTGTATTCTCGTGAAATGTAAAACTATTCATATTTCAAATATTTCAAATTCGGCGCTTATATAAGTGATTGTATATTTTAAGGATTGTCTATTTAAAAAACAAAGTCTCAGGACTCTGCTTCCATGCTTAGCAAAATTAAAATAAAAATAAAAAAAAACAGCCTACAACTTAGGAAATTGTAGTTACACAGCTTTTCGTTTTATACGACGATATGTGCGTATCACATCCTGCATTCAAATTGAATAAAAACAAAGAAAATATCTTCTAACATTATCCAGGCTCATTAAAATTCACGAGGAAACATTTAAAAAAAAAACATAAATTCTAGCAAAATTACATTCTCATTCGAAAACGACACCAGATCAAATGCTTTTTTCATTCAAGTTTTTTATGGAAAGAAGACAGACTTCTAAGACACCCTACACATCGTTGTACCATAAAAGACAACGATTGAATTTTGTATTTTGAAAGTGCCTCAAGTTTAAGCGGGGAGTTTTACATTCTTAAGAAAATAATATATTTTTCGGAATTGAAGTTATTAAAATAAATACACGTACAAGGAAAAGGAGCTGCCACAGGACACTTCACGTGACTGGTTCCTAGGGACTTACAGCCGGCTTGTCGCAAATTTATAGCAGAGTTGCCAGTATGTTTCATGTCGTGTTGTCGTTGGAGAGGGTTAATTGCCCGAATTCAGATACTCGGTGACAGGTTCTGGACCTAATTTTTAGGTACTTGTCCTCTTGTATTGTCCTTAGCATCAGTCTCAGTTATGGTTTCATAAGAACCGGTAGTGGAATTGTCTTAGAGTATCCTGCCAATGTTACACAGATCGAGTTTCTTGATTTTTTCTCTATTCAGCAGGCATGACTCAGGACCTTCTAGTGCCATTTCCGTTTTTACCATTCATAAGGCCGGAGCTTGCAGGAAAATTGGTCCTAGATTTTACACACGGACGATATAGAGTTTCTCGATAGATTTCAAGGAGCTGCTACAAATCAAACAATTGAACTGTTACAGATCCGATTTCGTGGCAACAAATAGAACAGATGCCCCAAAATTACTTTTAATGACACAATACCTGAAGGATCAGTTGTTCCTGGTACCACTTCAGTCCACAGTTCTTTAAGAGCCACTATCATCTATTCTTCGTTTCTTAACGTCTCTTATTACCTTAAGGGATCGCCAGAATTAGTCTTGTTATTTAGCCCACTTGAAGTCCTGTACATTGAACAATTTTTACAAAAACAACAAAACAAGCGGCGTCTACGCGGCGGGTTGCAGTCTACCTGCCGTAACATGTCAATGAATGGATGCCTCATGGCGTCTTGTATTTATTATAATCCTACAACAACATGGCTGACTTCATGCAACACTGAAGTTGCCACAGTGAATTTAAAATGACTGCAAGAAAAAATATTCTCAAAGTCAAAATCGGAGTCACACGACTTGTAAATAAATTTTAATGATGATGTCATGAATAAATTAGTAAGACAGAGCAAAAGCAGCAGCAGCAACAACAACAACAACAACAACTATTTATTTGTATTTTAAAAGGCAAAAATGATTCCGTTCGTCCTCCTGCCAGTCGTTTAACGTGTGTAAATAAATTCCAACCGAGAATATTTATAAAATTCATTTCCATGGAGGTGTGAGCAGAAAATGTTTAATGTTTTATGAGTTTTGCGTGCCGGCTTCTTAAATGACACACATACACGCACACATTTGAAACAGCAGTTAAGATATACGACTCATTTGAATGCAGTCAAAGAGTAGTAACTACGTTTAGGTGAAAGTGTTTTGTGGAAGTAGGCGTTGCTTCTGTTGCTTCCCTTTTTCGGAATTAGACGTTCCTTTTTTCTTCTGGTGGTTTCTTATGCAAACACTACTTTTCAACGAATGCACACAGCGACTCACGCGTGCAAAGAACACATGTTGTTCTTAAGCAGAGGGATTTAGTCTATAAACGCTGCTTAAGTTGTTGTTGTTTTTTTGTATTTTGCGGTTCTGAAGGTTTTAATGAGAAAAATGAAGTGAACCACAGAAAAAAAGTTGAGTTTTTAGTGGTTCTTTTTGCATAAAAATGTATAGACTGAATATGCGAAGCTGAATCGTTGTTGTTGTTGTTGTTGTTGTTGCTGTTGTTTATAGTTGTTATTGTCGCTTAACTCAGTTTGTGGCATTTGAGTCATCATTTTGAGTTTAGGAATATGTTGCGGCTTAACACGACTACAATTGACAACCAAACTTTTTAAAACCGCATAAACATATAAATCGCACTTTATCTACGGCCCACCCAAATCGACAGTCTCACTGGAGATAGTTGTCACAAGATATCAATCGAATTTATAAGTAACTTTTCATCATATTCGGGTATGAGGATTTCAAGAAAAGCCTAAACAATTTTGCAAGTACGGAAGAGCAGAACAACTGTTTTCGAAAGCCACTGCACTGTTTTCATCCTGTGTGTGTATTACCGTCGGTTTGATACAGTTTTCGTATCCAATTAAGGCACCTAAAATATGGTAATAACAAAAATATGCATGACTAGTGATACTGCAAGTGCAGCGTCTTTTGAAAACAGCAGTTCTGCTTTGCTTTGTAAGTTTGTTTTTTGAAACCGACTTTTACCTACGCTTAGGAATGTATACCGTCTTTCTGAGTTCCAAACACTTTTCCAACAACCAGTATATCAAAATTTCATATAATATCGTAATAAAAAGTTCGAGACAAATTATTTACAATTGAAATTAATTAAATTTCCAATAAAATGTTTTTATTAAGAACTTTGCAAGAATTCTTTTATACTGTTAATGCGTGGGAATATGCGGGAATATAAACTAAAATTTGCTTCAAATTGTGAAGCGAGACTTAATTCGAGTAACTTAAAATTTATGAATATCATTATAGTTTGGAACTGTAATTAATTTAATTAGGATATTAATTTATGTTTCGTATTGATACAGTTCTGACATAAAATTTTCGACTGAAATTTCAGCACATAAAACTTTTTGTCACACTCAACCAAGTCGCCTGATATGCAACGATAAACAAAATATTCTCACGAGTACTGATAATGGGAGGGTAGCGAATTCCGGAAACAGCGTTGTTTCACTTTGCCGTGTAGGTTGGAATATTAGATTTATATTCAATTTCTCTTGTTCCCAGGAATATTTAACAATTAAATTTCAATTCGAATAGAATTTTAAAGTGTTGAGGCATACCAGGAGGCCATCTATTGCGCTCTATATTATATGTCACTCTGTACGATGTCAGTGCTTTGTTTTTAAAATACACAGACACACACACACACACACACACCCACTAAAACCATAAAAATTTCGAATTTGCTTTTCGTTGACAAAAATTTCATAGATTTTCATTAAAAACCACAAAATAAATTCATGCATCAGCAAGTCGTGTCGCATCAAAAGTTTCATGAAAATCATTTATGTGAAGCCTCAAAAATAAACTGGTTGCGAAAGCAGGTGTAGCTAAAACATTATAAATCAAATTGATTATGAGCTGTTTGAAAATAAAATATTTAGGAAATTTTCGACACAAAAGGCCTAAATAACTCGTGTGCAACTCCAAAAGGATTTCCTTCCTGCTGCAGCATGATATGAAACGAGCACAATATTAATTAGTTCCTGTACCAACAACAACAACAACAACTATTGGACGATCAATCAAAGTTTAATTTGATATATATTTTTTACATAAAATAAAGTCATCAAGCCCATCGTCAGTCATCATCGTTGTCAGCAGGCAGCAGAGTGTTGCAAGTTGCTCTAGTTTTTGGCATTTAACAATAAAGGAATTGTGTTGCATGCGCGTGTGTTTGTGTATCCTTCGTTCTGTATTTCACAGATTTTAATGTTGATTTATTGCTTTTGTTTATATTTGATGCAGTCGGGGTACAGTTTTGCTTCGCGCTAAACACCGAGTAACGATGCACCACCACCTGGAAAGTTGAGCCGCCTGTTTAGCACAAAATTTGTGACACGTTACACTTGTGGTTTCTCAATGATGGTGACTGCAAAATAAATAGTGTCATACAGTCGCTCACAGAAGTTAGCTATCCAGGAATGGATTTTACAAATTGTAGATATTTTAATAAGCCGCTGATTATTAAGAAGTCTCTACATGTTTTTTTTTTTTTTTGTATAAAATTGGAAAGTAGGACAGTCCGAAATTGTGATGTATTGACTATATTTTTGTCGAATAGATGTGAGTCCATATATTGAAAGGATTCATCTCCTTTTTTACGAGCATTAAATAAATCAAGGGACATATCATGAGGCTCTAACATAACAAGTACCGAGTGTTTGAAAACCTGTGGTACGACACACACATCCAAGTTATGCTTTAATACTTATTTTTATAATACAAAATTATTAAAAATTATATATTTATGGCCTCTTAGTGCCGCCAAGTACGACTTTATTAAGATCCAAATAAAGTAATGGACTGAATGATAATTTCAACTTCATCAAAAGCGTCTCAATTTTGTAGAGTCAACATTTAATTCTTGAGATTATCGACTTTGACAACCTGCAGATCTTCGTATTTGCTAAAAGTTAGAGCAGGATTCATTCCTAAATTGTGTGGACATGGAACATTTTATAAGCGGATTATTTGCGTAGAATATTCGTTGCTTTTGCCACCCACCCCAACCCATTGTGCACTATTTCACAAGGACTTCTAAATAATCTCTGAATATGTACTTATTATTTTTCAAATATTTTTAAATGTTGCATAACTTTTATTTTTGACTATAAATTTTCTTGTTAAAGTTCTTTTTTTCACTTGCCACAGGACACACCTCCGAGACACACAAAAGGATGCGAAAAACAATTTGCAGCTGAAACTGTTACGGCTGCGAACTCCACAGCGTGGCAAATAATCAGTCACGCATTCACAGTGAAATTGTGTCATCCTTAAAACATTATTACAGTTATAAAACAACAACAACAACAAAAGGCAACAACGCACATTTAGACAGTCATTATTTGGTGGCCAGTTTTCTTATGCAGCCTTGAGAGATGAAAATAAATGCTGGCTGTTCAAGCAAAATGGGACGAATGCAGGGGTTGATGCTATTCCAGCCAGTTTTAATGCTCGTAAATTTTCGAGGGGTGTGAATTTTAATTTTTTGCTGTGGTCGAGGTAATTTTTAAATCCTGTCATTATTGTATGCGAGTAGTTAACAATATCGTTGTTTTATTTTATTTTGTATCTTTTTAATGATCGTAATTTATTTTTCATTTGATTGATGGTTTGAATTTATAAAAAATTGCAGAGGGAAATTCGGCAGACGAAAGTAGACTTTAAGAATGTTCATCGATTAGGAAGCTCATAAGCTTTTGGTGTGAATTAATTCGACATTAATTGGACAGTTTCTTTGGAAAGTCATAGAAATCAAGATACTGATTAGTTCCGACCCATAGGGCGGAACACAACAAACAACGTTGTTATGGCGAAGATGTAAATTGAAAATTATTTTATGGAAATTGTGGACAAAAACTCAATGCGGTGAGTGCGTTAACTCTTCTGCGTCATGAGTTAACTTTTAAGAAAATGACATCAAACACAAGCAAACAATTTCGCAAACAATTTAACCTAATTTTTTAAATATTTCAGCTTTTTTTCTATGTTTTTATTTATTGATCATTCAATAAGATCTGAAACTTCGCCGATGTCAAAGGCCATTGTTAGTTCGAATATATGAAATAAAAACATGTTTTAAAAATGTTTTTTTTATAAATATTGTAATTAAATCAATGTTTACTTTAATTGGCTCAATAAGAATAAATTTTGCTGTGTCAATTGGATAATTAAGTGGATACTGACTTTCGCCTATACCTCGAATGTTTTTCATGTCTTTCTGAATTTAACAGGTTGCAGTTAATATCCCTTCAATCTTAATCGAATTGAATATAAAGAAAATATATAATTCGATGCAAAATGCTTTTAGCGTAAATATCATATCTCTGCTTTGGCTGATTATCTTTTTAGTAGGACTAGTCTTCTGGGGTACATGACTCCATCACATGCAGTGAACTGTACCGGAACTAGAAACGACCGATTAGTTCTGTGACGACTGATTAAGACTGTTTAGAAAATAGAAAACTTATTGTAGATATTTTTTACTCCGACGATTGATTTCTGCTACAATTACATTATGTTTCATGTGTTGTATCTAAAAAATAAATGTACATGCCTCTAAAGAAAGCACCCTCTACTTTGTAGGAAGTTATATTCCCAAATGAAATTGTCATCGAAATATTTTGCTAACGATATTGATCTTTTCTTCAGATTGTGACTCACAATTCGACACAAAAAAAGCATGCAGATGACTGGTCGATTTGAAGAAAATGTATTTTATTTCAAATATATTTAATTACAGTCGTGCTTTCAGGAGTGGAAGTCAATATAAACTAATGGCGTTATCTTTTCTAGAAAACATGCAAAATTTTTTCACTTATTTTCTAAAAAGTGACGGTTTGGAAAAGTTTTCAAATCGAAATTATTTTTCGTGAGAAACGTTGGATTGACTTCTAATGCATTCCTTATTTTAAAATGGCATAATTTTGCCATTTTCTATTGAAAAGTGTGTAAAATGTTAAATTTTTTCTAGAAAAGAAATCGATATAAATTTATTTAAAAAAGAAAGTTCTTCGAACAGAATATTTTAACTCAGAAAGTCATGACAGATATTCCAAAGCACAAAAGAAAGTCTACATCTGTTTTATATATTCAACTTACACAGCAAAGCACAACAAATGCTTTCGAAGGCCGCTACACTTTCATTATCAGAGCTCACATGTATTTTTGTTTGTTACTACTTGTTTGACGGCTTAAAAAATGTAAACATTAAGACGACAAGAAAATTTTCAGCTGGTTGACATGGAACCGTTGTCGCAAGACGTCCAAAATGATTTTGGAATGGTCACAGCGATCAAACCATGAGAGTGTCGATAATGTTCCAGGCCAACAGTAATTTACATAACGCCCCACCTTTTGCAGATCATAAAAACTGTGTGCCATTTTCACGACTGAGTGGGGAGTCGAGGTCGGAATCTTATGTTGATTTCTTTTCTGGAATATAATGCAACATTTTTTGCACTTATTTATACAAAAAAGCAACATTCTGCCATTTAAAAATAAAGAATTTACTAGAATTGAATTTAACATCTCTTATGAAGAATAATTTCTGTTTTAAAACTCCTCCAAACTGCCACTCTTTTGAAAAGAAGTGAAAATATGTTTCACGTTTTACAGAAAAGAAAACGCCCTTAAGCTTCGTAGTCACAGTGATAACTTCTGCCTTCAGCTCCATAATTTGAGGTCTTGTTAATAAAAACTTTCGATCGTTTTCCCTTTAACTTTTAATTGGAAATCATTGAAAGTCGTTGTTGCAAAATGCAATTCATGGGCGAATGTATCAGTTTAGCGTAACATACAGTAACGAATTTAAATTCAGTTTTTATCAATAACTTTCCGAATCCTTTGAAAATATTCAATTAAATACTCTCGAGGTTCATTATTTGTAACATTTTGTCCTAGTTTTTTAAAATTTTCTGCTAATTCAATAATAATTGGAAGACCTGTTCATGAAACTCTTTGACTAAACCAAAACCCAACAACAAACAAGTCATGCTTAAGAATCATTGAACCTACACAAACAAACGTTTGACATAATAGAGTCCTTAACAGAAGTTTTCTTTTGGCAGTACAAACAACAATTTTATAGTTTTGAATTGTTTTTTCTATTTAAGTTTGTATGTGGCAATTCAGGAACGTTTCATAGATACACTTCTGACCATAGAGAATCTGAATATTATTTTTCGAACTCATATCCTGGAGACCAAAATGAACCGTAACTACTAAAACAAAGAGGACAAAAAAAGACTTGCACAAGCCAATGACAATGCAGCATGTGGTGGGGCAGCAAAAAACAAAAAAGGAAGTCGTTTCAAGATGACTTTGGCTTGTGTTCATAATACGGGTTGTCAGTAACAACATTCGTGGCTTCTTTTCTTTTTTCTTTTTTGGTACATCAACTATTGCGTCAATGTACTGAACAAGTGGGGGATGCCACGTTTATAAGAGTCTTGTCAAAGCAGTTTTTCTTAGATGTACAGGACATTCTATAGGGACTACGGTCACACTGACGTTATTGGCTTTCCTTCGCAGCGCACCAAATCGATCACGATTTGAACGGCGTTTACAAATCGTGGTTGCTTCACAAGCAAATTTACTTTTTAGATAATCGTGGATAGTGTTCCTGCATAACGTTGAAACAAGGGGAGGCCTTGGCCTTCATCGATATGAGACCCAACTGGTGCAGGAGTTAAAGCCAGCGGTGAATGAGCTGAGAATCAACTGGAAATAGAATCACATCTTCATCGTCGAGTCATCTGCTGTTGTGTAAAAAGTGGAAGGGAGTAGCAGCCCTTCCCTTTTTTAATACGATTAAAAAATTCTCATCCGGGTTACAAGGACCAGTCGTCGGAAAAATTCACAGACATCTAATCCAATTTTCCACAACCCGTTTTCTAAGTCATGGCAACTCTTAATTAAAGTCATGCTTTTTGCATACAAACGACCAGTGATGTGTTTTTGCAATAGAGGAATAAACTTCATAGTTTACATACTGGTAAACACACACACACACACGCGCACACTCTTTACACAGAATTTGGTTGTGCTGGTAAATTTTGCATTTAGTTGATGTTCCAAAAGTCTTAAAGTGCGTGTCCTTTTCGTTCGTTCGAGCATGTGGGAATGGAAATGATTTTGTTTGCCACCAGCAGAACTGAATACGGAGTTGTGTGTTCGCTTGTGTCAGTTAGTGAGTGCGTGTGTGCGCCTGCATTTGTGCTAACATACTTACCAAATGTCAATATGGCGACAACAAACGCACAAAGCACGACAAAACTGTTTGGCGCCTTGTCTCCCGAGCATTTCAAACTTTGTGTGGTTTATGTGCGAAATGTGTTCATGCATCTGGTTGTCAAACTATTTGTGTGCAACATCAAATGACATACTACGGATAGCTGTAGCATAGTCCCATAATAGTTATTCCTCTTCGTGTGCATGTGTTAAGCATGCACATGCATGCCCACACACGTCCCCTCTCACACATGATGTTGACTGTATTACGGTTTTGTTTGTACGTGCGGCATGTCTGCATGAATGCCACTTGCTGAAGCATCATTTTTTTTTATTCGTCAACTTATTTATTTGCATGTGCCTCGTTTGCTGCTCTCATTCTGGATATGAGATGTAAATATTTCTGTGGTTAATTACAAGTAAAATGTCGATTTCAATCAGCCAGTCAGTTATCAAAGAAACAAGAAAGTTGTGCCTGCCCTTTTGCACCGACTGTTAGAGGCAATAGAATTAGATAATTTTGAAATATTCTATTGAGTCATATTTCCTGAATACTTTAATCACATCATGCAAAGCCATCATGCAAACTGCAAAAAGGCATTAAATTCATGCACCAGTTTTGGAATGCAGCTTAAAAATTTGTAAGAAAATTTTAAATTCATCTTCAAATATTTGAAATTATTATCGTACTTCAACAAGAGATTTAAGAAACGTTGGTTATATTTGAAAAGTCGCTACGAATTGTATTTAGACTAGCATTTTAGCCATGGCAATATGAATAGATATTTCATCTATTATGTCATATAAAAAAACGATAATATTTTAATTAATTAATCGCGAGCTCGGTTTTATATCAAAAATTAGTTTAAAAGCGTTTTCTTTTCCGAAAAATATTTAATAGTTTCTTAATTTTTACTAGAAAGTGACAATTGGGAGAGTTCTTAATACAAAAATTGCCTTTCGTAAGAGATGCTGGATTAATTTCTAATCAATTCTTTGTTTTTAAATCACAGAGTGCTGACATTTTCTTTCAAAAAAGTGAAAAAAATCCAGCCCTCTTTTCTAGCAAATAAATCAATATAAAACAAACAACATTTTATGACATTTCCGAAATACTGAACAATTATATTATTTATAATTTTTGATCTCCAGTTCTTACAAGACTTTAATAATATTTAGCTTGAGGGCTTTTTAAAAACTTGGTTTTTTTAGTGGTTTGATATCCTCTTAAAATCTTCATCAGGGCCCAAATCGCAGCACTCGTTCTCGAATCAGCATTCGTATCGACTGAAATTTCGTCACGTATCGAATAACCAAATTATGGCACTCGATAACTATCGAATCGAAATTTACAAGGAAAATGTAAATGATTTTTTGTCTTGTAATAGAATCAGTAATAGAATCGTTTCTACAAATGAAAACAAAACAAATTTTTTGAAACAAAAAACTTAATTTAAATTTTAATGTAATTTGATTATTTAGGAAATGGATCCATCATATTTATATTTCTAATCTTCTTCTGAGGAAGAAGAACACTGTGTTACGCATGCAGAGAGACAAATGCGGGCCTTTGTCATTATCAGACACAGCGCAAGCGGGAAAATTTAGATATGATTATACATAAACAGTGACAAAAATATGTATCTATATTCTAGCATCCAGAAACGATTTAGATTGTCCAAGGAAGATTTTGATTTTGTGCTTTCCCAACTTAACTTTTCCGGTTGTGCTTTCCGGAAAAGCAATTATCTGCAACATCCTCCGTTTTAGCCAGATAATCAATTTACTTTTAATTTAAATTTAAAAATTCATTTGGTGCCTACATTTTTGTCGATTTTATTGAATGAATAATAAAATTTTTCTTTTATAATATTCAAATATACAAGGAGAATACAATTTCTATTGCTTATGTAGTGTCGAATGAGATTTCGAAAGATAGCATTCGATCGAGTACTCGTTATCGAGTGCGGTGATCTCAAAAGCAAAAATTTCGATCAACTTCATTCGATAACGACTGCCGCGATTCGGGCCCAGGATATTAATTAATTAGAGACAAAAATTAAAATTTTATTTTTGTAATTGTACGCCAGGCAATTAATTAATCCCTCAATTCGAAGAGTAAAAAACTTTTACCTCGAAATGTGTAATTCAGTTGAGAATAGAAACGTGAAAAAATCCCCCTCATCATGAGTACTTTTTCCCCCTGTAATTTGTTCATATTTCCCTTTTATATTTTCACTTGATTTTTGATCGGGAATTGTGAACATTGAAATATAAAATTTTATTTCTTTTATTTATTTAATTATGTGCACATGGACTTACTAAATTTTATCTATTTTTATGCCTCCCACCAACTCACTTTCTACAGTACTTATGAGCGATATTTCACCAAGTATTCGTTCTGGAGGCCAGCAATAAAATCCATCCATCACACACACTTACACTCGCGCATCTACCTGCGGTAAAATTTTCAAAGCAACTGACAAGAGGAATATTGAATGTGAATGGTTTCATTTGGCACTGAGTTGTTGTGAATTTTCATTATCAAAATAAGTTTTTTGTTTTGCTTAAAGTCCGTCACTTGCAATCGTTTTTAAATAGTAAAAAACTTCCGCGTCAAAGTCAGCGTTTCTGCATGCAAACTTAATGTTTCTCACTTCCAATCAATTTATAAAATCGTCTCATGATGTCCTTTCACTTCGCAGTTGTTCACATTAACTGCCATTTACATCTCCAACATTTTCTTGAGGAATATTTCAAAACAATAAACTGACAAATCACGTTTGTGTCAAATTGTGAATTTCGCTGTCAAATAATTTAGTTGGCGTAGAAATTTCCCGACACGTTTTGTTACAAAATGTTTTTTTCTTTCTTTCTTCTTTTATCTGTTTTCATTTACGTATTTAGTAATAAAAATGTATTTATTCCGATTTCTTTTAATTTCCAACTGCCCAAAACAACGAACCAAAATAAGGAAAATGGCGCAGCAGTAAAATATCTTCCTGTTGCGGAAAACAATTTTAAAGTTTTTACATCTTAAAGAAATTTAAGAATTTTTAATTTATTAGTTGTTCTTATTTGATCTGATACAAGTCAAGTTCCTTTATTTTGCATGTAAAAATGTTCCAGTTGGTAGAAAATATATAAGATTTATGACACATGTTAAAACTTAAATACAGCTCAACTGTAATTTATGAGGGCGAGTATCAGAACAAACTCAGAGGAAAAGCAGGGAAGACTGTTGTCCTCCATTTGAAGTTGTTATTAATCAGCATTCGTTTGCTAGAACAACAACTGAGACGACCCATAAATTTGATGCAGGTCATTCTAAGTACAAACAGCAGATTCTAATGAAATCTTTCAGATATACAAGAGCAAAGATGGATGATTTCCGTATAATAAAAATTATTTAATTTCTGTAGCTGCAGAGCCACAACAGTCAACTCATTGAAGATGATGGGGATATTTCCTAAGACAAGCAGCAATAAACGGTTACCTTCTACGCAGACTATTTGCTGTTGGACTAACAGACTTGATTTCGTTTCGTTATTGGTGCAGGCTTCCGCTGACTGAGTTCGGACAGAGTTCGTAAAAGCAGTATTTTTTATTTATGAAAGAAGCAGACACAAGACATGTGAACTAAGGCCTTCATATACCGCCAGCTAATTTTTAAGCCAATCACGCATAAAGCACGCGTGATTCATGCTTGGCTCACGAAAAGGAAGTAAAAGAATCGGCACATCGCCAGTAAAAACACATAAAACACAACAACAGCAATAAAGTGTTAATAAAAGTAGGGAAGCGCTTTTCTTGGCCAATTCAAGGCAAGAGGCGATTATTAAAAAGAGGTAAAAACAACTACAACAAATTTCTCTATCTTCTTATCGGTCCCCTCTGTCCTGTCGGCAATATCCGCTCCTTTTTAGTGCAGTTATAGAATTAACCACAATTGTTGAACAGACCTCATGAGTCCATTCCGGTGTAAGTGTAGCCTCCTGCCAGTCTAGGTAAACTCCATGTCCAGTTTGTATCTAGTCCAGCCTATTTCTAGTCTATCTTCAGCCCACTTCTGACAGGCGGAAACTTCATGAGTAAACGCCACGTCAAGTTCGACTCTTTCCATCAATTTTCACTTGTCCTTGATTGGTACGCATTTTTGTGAAAACGAAACGTCTTCTTGATGGCTGCAAGTGTATGTGTATGTGTATGTGTGCATCTGTGATAAATGCTTTGCGAGTGTGTGCGCTAGAATTTTTCCTTTCATTTCTTGTATTCCCAACTCGGCATAAGAAGCATTAATATGTGTATGTGTGTGCGTGTGTGTGCTACGCATTCCGGCGGAGTTAACCATTAATACTTGTCTACTTAACGGTAAATTACAAAACATTAAACACATCCATTTCCACACAACGAGCTGACATACTCCCACTCCCATTAACACACATTTCTTTTTCCGTTTCCATCTTTTTCGTCTAAATACTGTTCAAGTATTTAGTTGTCGACTGAATTGTGAAAAATTTAACAACAACAAAAACAAAAAAAAGGAATGCTGATGGATTTTTTTAAACAATAACAATTACAACAGCAAGACTAAAATAAATGACTTGACTGTGTTTGATGGAGTGCACGAAGTTATTTCACCGGGCGGAGAACGTTGAAATGAGGTTTGGAGCATTTGAAAAATAAACGTTAACATGTTTTTTACATTCACAATTTGAGTTTTTAAATTAGAAGCTGGTAAAAAAGCATATAATTTTATTTCACTTAAATGTAGTTTACGGGGGAGTGTTGCGTGAAAGCCATCGAAACTTGTTCACGAAAAATTTCCCAACGAAGAAAACTTTTGTTTGTTCAATAGCGGCGACATTAAACTTTAAACTTTTCATTCGACAGTATTTCTGCTGAAGCAATAAACGAGTTTAAAACGCATTTGACCGTAAAACCCAAGCAAACACAATTGCAACGAAAACGACGGCATGTTTGTATTTCAGGCTTCTTTATATAAACGGATGTATTTTGCGCAAAAGCTTCATCTGTGATGTGCAAAAAGAAGGCTGGATTTCTCTGTTCAATCGCAACTCACATCCGCAGATAAATTTAAGCGGAGGGAGCTGAAAGATACAAAAATTGGTTTTAAACGCGATCGAGTTTAGAGGCGACGCCACATGGCCGTAGTCTCGGTGCCATGTGGAATGGCATGGGCAGCTAAATTTATAAACAAAAATTGCTGCAACAATATTATCATCGGCAATGATTTAATCACTGAAACGGGGAGCAAAAATGCGATGCGTTTTCTTTGTTGCTTTTCGCAGTTGAAATGTTTTTAACCTAAAAATTTGCTATTCTTCAGTCTCGCGTAAATTATTGAAATTTTTGTGTTTTTGTGTGCTGAACAACAACGAGAGGAAAAAAGCAACAATACAAATAATGCATGGGTGCATGTGTGTGTGTGTGTGTGTGTGTATGCGAACTTCAATACTTACGAAGCATCAATTGCACGCCACCCATCCAGGGCTTTTTCTATTTTTTCTTTCTTTGCCTATGCAACAGTGTCGTAACTAACAAAGTCTGAATAGAAAATAATTTGAAAAATTTTAGTCATGAATATGATGGTTATTATGGAAGTTCAGGTCGGATTTATTTTATTGGGGGGTACAATTTTTAAAAATTCTCCCTGCAGCAATTTTTTCCTGCATCAGTGTTAAATTGCTAGGAAATACTTTTTTCTCTCTGATCGGAGCAGCTGTTTACGGCTCATTGAACAAACTGATTCCTTTTCTCAAAACCCGAAAGCATGCACGGACACGCAGTATAATTAATAGAGCTGATAAATAATCCAGAAATGCAGGAATGAACTTCAATTTAAATTCAATTTTCGAAGAGTATTTTTGATTCAGAAAGATTTGATAAATATTCCCAAGCACAAGGAAAAGTCAACCTCTGTTTTAACTATTCAATTTGCACAGTGGAGCAGCACAGCAGTTTTAGAAAGCCGTTACACTCTAGTCATTAATACTCGTGCGTATTTTTATTTATTAAAATTTAAGAAAATTGGTCGAGTTGAATGAAAAAACATTTTTTATTTGTACCAGTTTTATTACGAAAGAGAATACGAGAATTGTATCGTTTGCGTTAAAAATAAATTTCAAACAACTAGCGGCTAAAAATTTAATTCAATGTATAATAAATAGCAGTATAAAAATTACCTACAACATCAATTTAATTTTCAACATCCACGTTAGAGGAGGACAGCGCTATTTTCAAAAGCCGCTACCTGATGAGTATTATGTTTCCAATGCTGGTGAAGTGAAAATAGTTTCAGAGCCTGTTAAATAATTTTCAACTCTGTAATTTAATTTACAAAAAATTTCACTAACAAAATACATTCACAAAAAAGTTTCCATTTAGACAATTTTTATGAATACGACAACTTCCCCTTTTCAGTGGAATAAAGAATATTGAAATTGATTCTGATTTCTTGTGAGAATTCGAAAATTTTAATAGCAAAACATAAAAAATTTTGTAGCATGGAGTCGTTCCAAATTTGTCAGAATTTTTTTTGGCAAAAAAAAAACTTTAGCCTTATCACTGTTTTGCTCCCCACTGTATATTTACCAGGCAACATGGGTGTTTATTTTAGTATGATTGTGTAGTTTTAGCCATTATTTTTTAGCCATAAATTCGCGTGTTAGTAATTTTAGCATTTAATTTGTAAAATATGCATTCAAGCAAAAATGTTCAATAAATTTACAGAACCAGAGAAAAAACGTGTGTGCGAGAGCCCGAGCCCGACACTGCAGCATGTGTGTGTGTGCGTTTGAGTGTGTATGTTAAAGTAAATGTAGTTTAAAAATCATGTTCAAGTGCCTGTGTTCGGGCCATATAGAATACATTTTAAACGTTTATAGACAGAACCACATTGTTAACCTCATACTGGATTGTGAATTGTGTTGCAGGCATTAAATGCATGCTTCTTCTACCCTTTTTGCTTATACGCAAGTGTATGTGTATGTTTGCGAGTCCTCTGCACACACTTGCACACGGCACACACACACACGCAGTGCAGTTTTATGTGCTCTTCTTTTTTCTTTTTATGTCCACACAAGTGAACAGTCGACATATTAACAATATCCAGGATAATAACGTTTCTGTTTGTATGAGTTCGATTACCAACACAAGTGCGCACTTTGTGTAGAGTCTTCTTCACATTCTTTTTTGTTTCACATCCTTGTTCGGGTGTATGTGAACGTGTGAGTTGTTTGTATTTTATTTCAATTTTACAATTTAACCATAAAACCACAGAAAACATGTTAAACGCATTTTTAATGGACTCAAATATGTTGCTGCAACAAAACAACAGCAACAGCAACAACAAAAACAAAAACGAACCAATATAATTTGCAAGCATCAGCTATAAACAATCAATTAAAATAATATGAGGATGTTAAACAAAAAAAAAAAGAAAAAAAAGAAAAAGAGTATAAAAATATTAGCGCACAACGACGACAGCAATAAATTTTTAAATGCAGTTTGTTTATCTTCCGCTCGTGCTGGGGAGTTTCAAACAAAATTATTTTGATTAAAAATTTATAAAATAGAAGTTTCTAAATGCAAACTTCTACAGTTTGAAAATTAAAGATTTTGTGAGCAAACGGAATCAGATGCTGAACGACTTTTATTTCTATTGTGAATCTTGGCAGCGATTATCTACGCGAGTTTCTTTTAGAGAGATAATTTTTTAAATTGAAGATCTGAAACTTTTTAAAATTAACATTTAAGAACATATTAATTTTTTTTAATATATTCTCAAATCGAAAGAAACGCCATTGAGCCACGGTTGCTTATTAGGCATGTTCCAAGTGCCCACAGTCCTCTGCACAGAGTCCGAACTCGCACAAATTAATTCAAAAGATTCCCCTGTGACATTTGAGAGAAACAGAGAGAGAGCGAGAGATTTTTAATTTTCTTGCACAATGTTGTATGAATTTTTTTCAGCATAATACCTTTGGAAGCATTTCAAACGTCTTAAATCTCTGTAACAGATTTTAAATCGAAAATTAATCGGCGTTCATATTTCAAAATGTGCAATCACGGGTTTTTGCGTTTCAGTAATTTTGGACAACTTCAGAAAATTCAGAGAGGTTACTCTCTTTAAATTGGATCAGGGTCCGTAACAGTTATAATTGATAGAAAAAATCATCTTCTTGCAACAATTATTTTGCGACTTTTAAAAAAGAAAACCTCCATTTGAAGCAGTTATTTTGCACAATGAAAATAAAAGGTTGGATGAAACTTTTAGGACAAACTCTTTTAAGGAGTTTTACTTTCCGCGTCAGTAAAACGAGTCTTTTAATTCTTTTAGCTTCATCTGAATTTTTTTTGTTTATTTTAATTTGATTTTATTTATTTTCTTATTTTTTGAAAAAATAAATATTGAATGTGCTGCTGAAAGCTTTTTTCAATATCAGTAAAGATTTTGAAACAGCAGATCACTACAAATTTCTTTCCGACGACTCTAAGATGTAGATTTTTGTAGTTTAAAATTCTCGAATACATGTAATTTACGGTTCCTGGTGCGGGCTGTTTTGCTATGCTCCTGGAACAGACCTGAATTATTGTTGTGAAAAACTTTGTTTTCACATCATTTTTCATCCGCTTCCGTTTGTTCGGCTTCCTTCTCTGTTGATGCTATTAACAAACGAAAAAGATTTCGTGCAATCAATGTGTGTGTGTATGTACTTTCGAATGTTGCATGTATCTCAGGAATAAAGTCTTTATCGGTCAGGTTTCCAAGAATAAAAGCGAAACTTGAATTGTTGTATTCATTCGCTTTAATAAGAAATCAAACTTTATTAAATATTTATCTTTAAGATCAAATATTTAGTTTTTCAAAGATGCAACTAAAAGTTATTGTGTTATTCCAAACAATCAAAGTTATCTGAAATCTAAAAGCTCTTCTTAAAATCTTCTATTGAAACCTAACACTCGTGAAGAATGCCAAAAGCAACACCTTCAGACTTGAAATCAAATTGGCCATTTGAGAAATTCAACTGTAAATAAGCGGCACTGAAATCTGAATTCTTAAATATGAAGCCAACAAATTTAAGAAATACATAAATTAAAGAACGAATGACATAAACACGGTTACGCTTGCAAGCTGGCGCCGAAACATATAAAACAAAAACAATAAAAAAACAACCAAAAATAAGGGAAGAAAAACCAAGACATTAAATAATATTGAACTTTTGCCTCCGCCACAGCGCAGCAGAGCAGAGCACAGCATCCACCCAACAACGATGTGCACAAAATTTTATAAATTTTTTCTGTTTTTTTGCTTCTTCTTGTTCCGCTTTCCCTTGTATGCCAACAGCAAATACGCGTTGTAACAACAAGAACCGTTTGCTTTTTGTCCATCAATAAATTTTGGTCATGTTTATCGTTGCAAATCCATACCCCCACCAATCGCTCCCACTCCTACCATTTGCAAGGTGGGCACACACACACCAAAAAAAATCCCAATCGAAAGAAGGAAAATACTTGTAACTTCAAGGTCTTGTGCGAGTATTTACGCGCGTAGCACTTGTGAATGGCAGCAGCTTGCAGAAGAGCACAACAACGAACGCGAACAACAACAACAACAACAACGACATTCGAGTGGAAAGAAATATGAATTGTTTCAATTGGTTTATGGAATTTAACGATTGGCTGCTCCAACTCCCGCCGAAGTGCTCGACTGCTGCGGATGAAAATAAGCATTTAAGCGTTACACACTTGGATTCGCTTAAACTTTCAAATAATTAAGTTATTTAAAGTTGGAGCTGAAAGCGTTAATTCATTTTACAACGACTTCCTGCACAATCTGTGAATGGCTTGCAAATCGCGGTGGAGTCAGTCAATAAAACCGATAAAATCTGCTTCATAATTATGTTCCCGTGGATAAAACAGAGGATTTAGGACTTTCGATTTTTGTTTTGGCAAAGATCAATGAAAAAAGGCAACGGTTCTGATACCATCAGGTGTGGAAGAAGTTGTCATAACTTTTGATTGAAGTATGGCCCCCTTTTTTTCTGCTGGACTACCACTAAGGGGATGGCCCTTACATAGACAGTGCATTGTGTCAAAACTAGAGAGGAGCGGATGGTGTTAAGAGGTCAGTTAGACGATGGACAAGTTGTTGTAGCTTTTTTATCTTTTTACTTCGCCGGTACATTTTTTTTTCTACAGGTACCGCCGAAGTGATTGATCAAAAGAATTGCGGTTGTCATTTCTTTTGTTATTTTAATGCTTCTTTCACTTGAACTCCGCCATTTAGATACAGACCCACTTAGAAAAAGTTTATAGGCGACATACCATTCAATCGGTTTCATGGCTGCGCTATTTTTAATTTCGAATATCTAGTAGTCCAGATGTTGGACTGGCCATTTCTTTGTTTAAAAAAATGTTAATTTGAAGAACTTTTCCAAACACTTTTTCTCAAATAGAAGTCATGTTTAAATTACCAGGGCAGAAGATTATCTTTCGAGTAAATTAAATTCGATATCAATTTAAAGATTCGTCTTCATTTTATTTAATTTCAAAGTTCAATGCCTCTTTAAAAAACACCCTTTTATGTTTTTTTACAATTTCTTGCAAACTTAAGGAATTTTCAGCATTTCAGTGAACATATTTTTGACTTTATCCATGTCAATGTCTGTCATTTGCTTTTATGGGCATCATTCCCACACCGCGTGGCATGAAAATATAAAAAGATGCCCAAAATTATATATTTTTTTCTTTCCGGACAGACAAACTTATAAAAATAATGTATTGACGAAATATAAAAGGAAATTTCAAAATGGAAAATGCAACGAATTTATGTTCACTTTTTTATTGAAGCTTTCAATTGGGGAAAAAACAGAAGTCGTTTAATATTCATTTCATGATAACCAGCTGACTTAAATCAGTTCCATTGATTTGGAATTTATCATTTTAACTAAATTTAAAACAGTCAACAAATTCATTCATTGCGTTGAGCGCAAACTGTTTCTAAAGAACAAACGGGGCTACTTAACAGCTTCTGCGTTTGCTTTTCTGGGAAACAAGTAAAATTTGTGTACTTCTTTCTTAAAAGAAATGGCAGTTTGTAGAAGTTTTAAAACAGAAATAATTGTTCGTGTCAGAAGTTGGATACATTTATAATAAATTTCTTCTTTTTTAAAAACAAAATGGTGCAATTTTCTATAAAAAAGTGCAAGAAATGTTGCATTCTTTTTTAGAAAAGAAAATGGCATAAGACACTATTTTAGAACTTTTAACTATTAAAATAAGCACAAGCAAATAAATATTAATTTAGGGATATACTAGAGTTGGGTCCGACTTCATCAAACGCTCAGTTTTGCCCAAAAGCTCTGGTCAAACCCATTTAAATTACATGGCAAAATTGAGCGTTTGATGAAGTTAGACCCCACTCTAGAAACAACTGCTTCTTCACGTGGCTTAGAAATGGAAACGGCTAACTTTTTGTTGTGTCCTCCAGTAAAATAAAAAGTGCAAATCGACTAAAAAAATGTTTCTTTTAAGAATTCAAAGATAAAATTAAGTGCACAAGAATTTAAAATTAAATGAAAATCTTTTACATTTCATGCATAATTAAAACCATGAAAATTATTGTATTAAATTTCCAAAGTCTCTCCTCCCCAATCACACGTTGTCATAAACATCACGATTTAATAATCTTTGAGGGGGATTCCGTAACATGGAAATGGCGTTTATTTTACAGGGCGTTTGTTTTTTACACATCCAGCATTTCATGTCATATTGATGGCAGCCAGGAAAAGTGTGTAAACCGCACGAACTGACTGACACACACACACACATACACACAACCACATATTTAACAATATAAAGTCGACATCTTTCTTGTTGACACAAATGCGGTTATTTAATGGTAAATTTCACATTAAAAGGAAAACGTGCAAAAAAAGAAAAGAGGAGAAAAGCCAAAGTATCCCAGCCGTTTATTCAATCAGTCAACCAACCATTTCATTTATTTACCCAGCCATTCATCCGTTCAATAAATAAAAATATAAAAAAAAAGAGTTGTAAAAGTTACAAAATGTTCAAAAACATTAAGTGGGTGTTTTGTATTCGCGTCAGAGATGGCCGCAACTCACGCGCTGTGAACGACGCTTAAAATGTCACTTCCAGTGTTGCCAAAAACCAACAAAAAAAAATGGTAACACTAATATCAGCAAATAGAAAATTCTAATTTCTCACGCACGTTAATTAATTATGAAAGAATTTTGTGGCGTTTACCGACATCTTGAGCACCACAACTAGACCCTTCTGTTCAAACTGAAAACTTTCGGTATGCGAACAACGAAAGTTGTCAACTCTTTATATAATTACTTTTACATCAAAACAATGTTTTGTTGTTTTTGTTTTCTTTTTCTGTTGCGACTACAATTAGAGTTGGAGAGACGCTAGTTAATGGAGAATGGAAATGCAAGAAAATAAAAAATGGGAAGTGATCAATGAGTTCTTCTTATGCCTTGAAAGTGTTTAAACTTCTCATTTATTTCGATGCAAGTTTAATGTGATACTTTTAGTTATTCTAAAATATGTTGGGAAAATGTTCCCTGATGATCTGTATTTGTGCCAGCCAGTGAAATGTGCAATAAGAATTAGGCGAACCCCTGAATTGATCTCTTTGAATTTTTAAACAAAATTTGGGAAAAACAGAATTGAAAGCTTAAGACGAAATTTTCAAAAATTTTTTCTTTATTCATTAACTTTTGTAAATTATTTTTTATTTGGTTTTAATTTAATATTAAGAATTATATCGATTGACTATATTAAAACAAGAAAAATTATAAAAATAAATAAAAACCCGTCCTTCTGTACACTCTTACGAATAATATCTTTTTTTTTTTTTTTTTGTTACTTTGTCCAACATGTCTCATTGAGAAATCTGATCAGCTTTTCCAGATCAATCTCTTATAATTCTAAGAGTTCAGCCAGTACCAGAAATCTGCCTAGAAATCTGTGCCTCGAAAGACATTCACAAAGAAGGTGAAGAACTGTCTCTTCTCTACCTTCTTCACGACAGCTGCAACAGAACTCATTATAGACAGGCCTATCCTACAAGCATGTCGGCCTATCGATGTGTGCCTACAAATCCCGTTTATTAATTGCGATGAGCAAGGCCACATTTCTCTAGAGCCCCTGCACTTGTAGCGCCATTTATTTTCAACTATTTCATAATTTTTTTAATTTGAAAAATACTTTTATAATTATAAATTACAAATTGACACTTGCTTTGAGTTTGCTTTTCATTGTTTTTGTTGTAATGTAACGGATAATATTTTTGCGAAACACTTTAACCCCTTAAATCCTTGTTTTAATGGTGTTTTCTGTTCTTTTTTAAAAGAAGGACAAAAAAGACCCACACCTTGAGGAGTTAGAGGGTTAATATATTCCACAAAAATGTTCTCCGTAACATTTTACATAAATTTCCTGAACACATTTTATACCTAAAATGTAAGGACCACATGGATTCTTATGCCGATTAGCAATAAGAATGTGCCAGAGCTGGGAAACTTTAATGTCCCCTCAAATGAAATTCAGATGTAAACTTTCAAAACGCCGATACACGTGTCTTTTTTCTTTTTTTTTTTTTTGTCGCCTCCATCAAAATTTATAGGTCGGATTTATAGGATTTTGGAAAAAGTTTGATATTGTTGTACAGTGTAAAATTATGCCCTGAGTGATAGCGATTCGTGAGCATTAAAAATAACTTACAAGCCCATCTCTAGGCCGCACCAACAAACAAAAAAAGCATGTGCGAGTGTGTGTTCACTCGTATGCATTTCTGCCTGAATTCCTCCCCGTCCGTCCGTCTGTTCATTCGTTCATAAGTAGTTGTATTTTTGACGTGGTTGCACGCTTAAAATGACGCGTGCCCCCAACAACAATTCAAGCATGTAAATTCAATATTCTCAGGACAAAACGTTCTTCCTCACACGTGTCAATTTGCCATTAATTGACATCACAATTTAAGTGTTTAATAAATTCTATCTGCTGCGATCTTTTAAAGACAACTATCGAATTCATTTAATTTTTTTATTAAAATTAATTCAGGTTTCATGTTATCAAGTGAATACGTGTGCAAGTTTGTCTACAAGTCCGCTGCTGATTTGGTGAAACGCAGATAAAACTTATTTTTAAAGGACAATAATAATTCTTTGTCGTAACGTCAAAATCGCTCAAAAGCTCTGGGTGGCCGACTTATGCATTAAAAATTTTTTATTTTTATTTTTCAGAAATGACTGTTTCACCATTTCTGTGGTTCAGAACCAAATTTTTGCTTTTGGCACATGATAAAATCATTCAAGATATTCCCGACGACTATTTTGAATTCGACAAGAACTCGAGAGATGTTTCTTGATTCTTTAAGCCGGTGTTAAAGCTTTTGCACAGTGATTTAGACAACAACCAAAGGAAAATCCTTACCACTCATAATATCCTTCAATGAAACTATTGACGAGTTGTAAATGAAACCCAACAATCCGAGTGATTCTCGCATAAACGTTTCATACCAGAGAATATAAAGAAAACTTAAGCGAATTCAAACTTTTGCTTAAGAATTGGACATTAAGCAGCCTGGAAAAATGGAATATTAATCTCCGTTGAATTCAGTTAAATTCCTTAAAATAGAGGGATTCTTTTTTATTTGATTGTCTGCAAAACGTTTTGGGAAAATAAACTCATCAAACTCCAAGCAAACAGACTAGAATGTTTTTAAAATAAATTGCAAAATTTAAAAACAGAAAAATGGCTGTCAGAAGGGTTCCAAACACCAACCCGACCCACCCACATACTCACACACTCACACACACAAATGATTTTTTTTTCAATTTTATTTAAAATACTTGCAGAGGATTAAAAAAGTATTTACAAGACATGTTCAACATCCCTTAAGGCCAGTAAAATACGAGCAACACAACATAATCAAACATATAAAATAAAGCAGAAGATAAAAAAGAGGTTTGTTGGCAACAAAAAAAACTACAAAAATAAATAAAAATAAAAAAGAAGGCAAACAAAAAACAAAAACAATTTGTAAAACATTTTTAGATAACGATCGTTAACAATTTACAAATTGTTGTTTAAACGCTATTTAACGTGAGGATTTTAAACTACATTTTCCGCTTCTTCTTCTTCTTCTTTTTCTGCTTGTTCTTTTTTTCCAGATACTTTTCCAATGTGGCTTTCGCCAAAACAGAGTATGGAAAAGTATGTTAATACGCCACCCAGCGAACAATAGTTTGCCAAGTAAACCGAATACCGAAAACTGCACATGCGTGTCTGATTAGCAATTTTATCATATCGCACCCTAAATACAAAAGGGTCACAACTCAAAATACTAACATTTTTAGGAGAGACAAAAAAATGTGATATACTCGCTTATAAATCGGGGAACGGCTGAGGAATGACTTGATGAAGCATTGTGAGTCCGAGTCCCATTAGCAAACATTGAACCTAAATTATATTCATTATTGAAAATATCAAGTCAGTTGTGTGTTACGAATCTTTTATAAATGAGAATTCCACATGACCACTTTCAATGGAGGGGCACATACTTCTTGTGCAAAGTTTTTAAAACTTAATTTTGAATACGAAGATCATTTTCAAGCACTCAAATCCAATTTTGCATGTTTATTTTATTTGGACCGGAAGTTATAGAATGAAACCTACACATACAAAGAATTTTAAAGCAAAGAAATGCCCACGAGTACGGTCGATTAGAGTGCAGCGGCTTTCGAAAGCTGCTGCTTCGCTCTGCTGTGTAAACTGAATAGTTAAAACTGACATTGACTTTTCCTTAGATTATGTGTTTCTTAATTAAAAACACTTTTCAAACAATCAACCTATGAAAACCTTAAAAATAAATCTCTTAAATAAATACAGTCCGTATTAAAAATTATGTAGCTTGTTCTCTTGCTCATTGGGTTGCTTGACATATTTCAGAATTAAGTGGATGTAATGAGGGTAACAGCTCACATTAGAACGGGGCCAAAAGCACTCGTAAAAGAATTGAATGAATGTATAAGCTGATGGATGGATTGAATGAATGACTGGCTGAATGTATGCACGAATTTTCCAAGACCGAACGTTTCGAAATGTACGTACTCGCACACACACACATCATGTGTGTTTGTGTATGTGTGCGTTAGAGAAGAAGAAAATTGTGCTGAGAATTTTTTTGGGCTACACCAAACACAAAACAGAACACAGACAAAAGAGCCAACAAAAATGAGCGTTTAATGGTTGCAAATATTCTGCCATTTAACGAACGATTAAAAGGAATTTTAAATATTTTTTCCTGGACTTGTTTTACTCCGCTTCCCGGTTTCTTAAAGTATGAAAATTATTCTTCAATATATCCATCATACGATAGTTAAAATGTATCCACATTTTATTGCAACATCAACAGCGAATACTTGAACTCTTTTTGTTAGTTGTCTTACGTCCTGTGACCAGGAGTCAGTATCCTGAAAGTGTTGGCTTGTTTGTGCAAGTAAATCAAAAATAGAATAAAATAATAACAACATCATAAATGAAAAATGAAAAATGAACAACTTCTCATCACAAAGACACAAGAACAACTGCACAGGACATGCAGCACAAGCACGTGTTTCATAATATGAAAGTCCTGTTTTAGCTTCTACACACGCTTTCAAGAAGTCCTGTGCAGGTCTCTATTAAAAATGTAGAGGATCCAAAATATGCAACAAACAAAATTTAGCTGCCACAACAGAACAAAAAATATATTTTTAAAATAACTGAAACTCATATTCAGACGTTTGGATCAAATAAACTAGAAAAATAAAAATAAATATCTTTAAGAGCTTCACCCACCGAAGAGTTTTACGTCAATTTAAATGCATTCAAGGGACTACTACCAGCATCGGTCGTGATAGAAATGGAAGTGATGCCAAATAATATTTATGCACGTCATGTGTCCTCTTAAATTTCAGTAAACTTCATCGTGTTATAGAACCCTACTCAGGCAATCTATTGTGATGTTGCAGTATCGACTCCACGTCGGATGTATATCTCGGTTTTATCGGTACTGCAATGACAAGTGTTCTAATAAAATCACACGTTCCGCAAATTATTTACACGTTTTTGAACTGAAATTTTATACATCAGGAATAGGTGCTGTAAGTCGGCTTAACACAGTATAACATGATATTTAATTGCTGGTCTGATAAAGGCAGTCGTTCCAACCATTTTATGCTCTTCAGAAAGCAAAAATCCACGTGCCATCCTGTAACTTTTGCAGCGATTTAAGAATTTCTTTGAGCCGGCATTCATAACTAAGAAAATATTTTGAGAATTTGTCTAGCAATTTTATAAATGCTCTGAAATATTTTTGTTCGACAAAAATAGGGTGCTAACAAAGTTATCATTGCCTCCTTCATTCTGCTGCCATACATCAAGCCATTAAAAATAAATTTATGATACATTTTCTTTTTACAATTTCTCAAAAGCAACAATCGTTATGCATCTAATCCGGTTGCATAAAAATGTCATTAAAAATAAACTTGAATGTGCAACATAAAAAACACGCCAAATGAATCAGAAAAGGATTCTGTCAGCAGAATATCTACTCGTTTCAAAATTAGCTGCGTTGCTCTAAAAGTGAAATCACTTCAGGGATGGATAGTAAAAATCAATTTTTTAATTATAATTTTATTTTATTAAATATATGGTCACTTGAAATTTAAAAGAGTGTCACTAAGGAAAATTTCAAAATGATTCAGTTAATTGATTATGAATCGATCAGATATTGAAATTAATGTGATTTGCTGTCTTGTGGATTTGAGATGACGACAAAAGGAGTTAATGCGCTTCTAATCGAAATATTATTTAAAAAAAGTTGCATCACATCAACTTTCCATTGCTGGTCTTGATGGCAGTTCTCTTGTAGTTGCAAGAATATGTCGCAGCCACACACAACCAAAAGCAACACGATTAACTTCTGTCTTTAGCTATTTTGTGTGTGAAATGATATTTGAAAGGGAGTTGTTGCGAAAGTCACGTGATGACTCACAAAAATAGCGCCTCCGTTTGTCCGTTTTTCTTTGCACCGCAACGTGAAGTTGTTTTGCCAACGATGATTTCATGCCACTGCCACTTTTTAATGCCGCTTAAGGAACACACATTTTAAAATAATAATTTAAGAAACTTAAATAAAAAATAGTGCACCCCTTCTTCCCCTATTTGAGAACAAAGTAGAACGAAATCCGTTTCCTTGGCATGGCCGCCCCTCCTGTTATCCTTTTTAAGACCAGCTTATTTGGCATTTACAATTTTATATTAACCCGACTGTTTGCGTTAAAAATATTATTAGTTTTACGTTTATGGCCGCAACGTTCTTTTATTGTTTTTGTCAGCACTTTTTTTATCGCATTTTTATGACAACGTGATTAAGGATTTTTATTTTGTAGCCCATTTTAATGCGAAGTAAATTTAGCTTTTCTTCATTTAAGGCCAGAGACAATAAATTCTGGGATATTTAAGGGAATCTTTGCTGAAGGCTGTGCGGCCAACAAAATGTTTAAGCAGAGGAGTTTAAGCATCCTGATGAATATTCAACATGTAGAGCAGCTTTCAAATTTGTGGCTGAACATATTTTTAGTTTGAAGTAGAAATTTTTCAATTTATTCAAGTTAATTTTGTTTTTTTTTCATTCGTTAGAGTCTCATTAATATTTTGCTTTCTTTTAAACCCGCTTTTACTACCTTTAAAATTTTGTCATCTCCCATGGCAAGAAGCTTTTGAATATAAAAATAAATGCGGTGACATTTGGCACGTCAATATCACAGAATTGAGAAAGAGATTCAGAAAAGTAACAGAAATCATAAAAAAGAACTTTTAAAAAATCGCAGGGAAAAATTATTAAAATGCAAAATATTCCAACAGCAACAAAAATTGAATTTATATTAATTTATTAGCATAAGAAACGTGCACAGCTACTTTCCGTTGAAGTGAGACTACACCGTTTCCAGCAGGACAGATTAGAACTAAAACCAATTTCAGTGCCATGGACATGAGCGCTCGAAAAGAAACACACATTCCAGTGAATCCAACTCCATTAATTTACATGTCGCAAGAACTCAAAAAAAGTGACTGCACAGAAAAGAAATTGAAATTTTTCATGTGCGTCAATTTAAAAATTGTCTCGGTAAATTGTTGCCTCTCCCATTCGATTTGATTATATGAACAAGATGGCGCAAAACTAATCACGCGGATGCTGTAATTTTTGCAATTACAGGTCGCGATTGTCGGCTACACGGCCGCAGGATGCAAATGGATAAGCAAAGGACGGTTATTATTTGGAAGGGATCGAAATAATTGTGTCAATTTCGCACTAGAAACCGGTCGAAGTTCACATCGATCTCCGAATACTGTCCCTCCGACTGACCAAACATACCGCCGTTTACTTACTCGAATCCAATAAACTGGCACCATAACAAACACGGTGTGACGGCCATTCTCATTGACCCTAACACGTCAATCTGTTGAGCATACCACGGCTGGGGCTACCGAAGTCGCTGAGAACGAAGACACTTCAAGCAGAGAACGTGACAGACAATCGACCTTGACCAGATTGCCTACACAACGATTTTATGTCAATGAGTTTCACAGTGCATGAGTTAATGCCTCTTGAGCGTCATTCGCGTGTAACTTACTAAAGAGTTATGCACGATCTCAAAAGCACAGCAGGAAGCGCAATAAATATTGTGCTTTCTGGTCGCGTAATATTCCGATTTGGGTTAAGGAGAATATTCGGCAGGAACTCCAATAGAATTCTTGTGTAAAGTCATGTAAAATGCGATAAAACGGCCGCAAGTGGGTGCCAACACTGGCAGCAGCCGCTTGACCGACTTCCTATTTTCCAATTAACGCAAACAAGTGCGAAGGCAAATAAATAAAAAAAAAATTAAATCACTCAAAATCATTAATTTTTTTAAATTCTAAAATGTAATTTATTCAAAAATAAAATGTCATGATTAATTTGGCGCCACCCTGTACTACTCCGATCTGTGTATCGCATCACACCAGCTTGAATATGATATTTTTTAAACGCTGATATATTGAAGCATTTCACACTGAAATAATTTCGCTCCATAAATTCAGTGAAACAATTTCATCAGACTTTTTTGCAAATCCAAGGAAAATATGATTTGATTTTATCAATAAATCAATTTCACTGCAAAAATCGATGCAGGTTGCCTGCCTGTATATCGAACAGAATGCTCTTGGTAATGTATATAATTTGGAAATGGTGTAATTTTTTTCTTTGCCTTTTCGCAAGCGGTGGCACTTAAACTGGGGGCTTTATGAAGTGGTTACGAAAAATGTACACGAAAGAGAATCATTTGAAATGGAAATGAGTTTTAAGATAAATTAAAAGAAATGAATCTTGGAAATCCCAGTGAGCACTTAACAGGTGCACAAAGAAGAAGAAGAAAAGGATGTGAAGCAAAAGGACTCTGTAAACAACGTTAATATAGTCCTCAAAACCACCAACGATTTGATATCACAGTTAAACAAAAATAGCAGTTTCGTATGCAAATTTTCTTAATATTTTCAGATTTACACACGAAAATATTCGGAATTTTAAAAGCGCCATTCCAAACGGAAGATGGCGTGAGTGGTGACGTGTGTAAGAAATATGACGCACGACTGTATTTGACTTGATTATTTGGACTGCAAAACAAACATTTGCTTTGGCTTCTGCAACAGCTACAGCAACCATCCTCCTCCGACAGCCAACAACAATTCCAAAGTTGTTAGTCTCCGTGTGCATTCATAAGCCGCCTTCAATAACTCCATGTGCGAGTGTGTTGGGCGATCTAAGCAAATGAGTGGAATCTTGGTATTTACAAATAATGTTTGCCAGGCGTCTCCCATTTGACTTGAGGTAGAGAAATACTTGGAATATTTCAACGATACTTTTGTGTTTCTAAACAAACATCATCTGCCACATCCGCCTCAACTATTCATTAATCTTAAACTGTTTGAAATCTTCTGGCATCTGATTTACAATATCATCAAGTCGATAAAGTGAAATTTACTTTTTGAATGTTCATGCCACTTTATGTGCACATGCTTGTGCTGCAACAGGAATCACCTTGCAACACCAGGGGAGTCATGATAACCAAACTTCTTTCAAAGGACTTGTACGCAAATACTGAAAGAAGTGAGTTCAAACGTTCTATTAAAAACGGGGTCGTGAGTAAATTCCCATACATGAACAGACACGCTCATCAGGTAGAGTTCATCACTTGCAATCCCAGCTTACAACCGTGTACACCTCCTTCGATGAATGTGGCAGAATGAAAACATTTTCTCCTTGAGAACGTGTAAACAAAAACTTTTGAAAGCCAAACCACTGGAGTCCCACATATAAAACAAAAAGCACTTTGCGAGTCTAGTGAAACGGACAGACTGGCAGTTGCTTCAAGGACATCATAACACAAGTTCAACTAAAGCTGGGCTGTCCTACAAAGAAATCTGCCAAAATAATTTCCAAAAATATGTCGGCTACATTAAGTACCAAATACTTGCAACCATAACACACACACACACACACACCCGTACATACACACATGCACATGGCCAAACACATGCGAGTATTCGAAATATTATTTCCCTACTTTATGTCGATGGCGCTGCAGCAACGTGGAGCACAACAAAATGTTCCCTAACGACTCCACAGCTTCTTCTTCTTCGTCAGCTTGTGCTTCTTGTTCTTCTTCTTCTCTGCGCGCTGGAAAAGTAACCAGCAAAAGTGTAGAAAATCCGACCGAGCATAAAACCCCAACTCGGCACATGGCACAGCAAACAACAACCCGAACTTAAACAGAGTGATTCCGTGAAATGAACACGAAATCACAAAAACAAAAACAAAAAGGAAAATAAAATACAAGAAACAGACGGAAATAAATGAACGAGCGAACGAACAGCAACAGCAACAGCAGCATATCAAAACGGCTAAAATGTAAGTAAAACTCTGAAGCCGAGAATCCCTATCAAATCCCATCGCACACATTTACACGGTGCAGCGCATCGCATCACATCAGCACATCACAGCAAGTCATCAGCACGTTAAGCTCCCAAGATTACAAGTCTTTGCACAGCATTCAAACAAATAAAAACATAAAATCTCTACTCTTGCGGAGCTCTTCCATCCATCCATCCATCCATCCATTCGTTCGTTCATACGTTCAGTCATTCATTCCTTCACTCCTTCTTGCTTTCGTTCGTACAAGCGGGTATTTATTCCATTCAAAAGCTTTAAGGAACTACACCGAGAGAAATATGTTTATGGGTAATTTTAATTTCAGTTCAATTGCTTGTCAAGTATGAAATACTGTTCAAGGTCTCGCATCGTTCCCTGCTTGACTGGCGAAGGCAAGGCTAATAAGATATGGGCTTTTCCACGACATCGATTGGGATCATGGTATACATTTTAGGCTGCAGAAAACTTAATAAATGAGAACTTCAACTGGTGCAAGTTTGGCTCTGAGCAGTTCAGGATGTGACAGAAACGGAAATGAGTTTTGGGGCCCACGGTTAAGACGCTAATTTTACACAAATTATTTTAATGTGATTAATTTTAAAATGTTGTGCGCAGAGAATTCTTTAAAATGTTATTGATTTTCCCAAAATCATGATCTTTTCTTTTCTTTCTTTATTTTAATTTTTTTATTTCTATTTTATTTTAATTTTTATCCAGGGACCGTAAATAACGATTATTTTTTTAGTTTTAAAATTAAAAAAAAAATCAAAGTAAAGCGATTTGCTATGTGGACAAGGAATACCCCAAATTAACCCTATAGATGCACTAATTTTTTATTGTGAAGGGTGTTTTTTAGAGAGTGATACAAGTTTAAATCATAATAAAACGTATAATATATTTTTGATAGCAATGAAATTGTCTTTATTAGATAGAAAATCTTATGACATTAATGTTTAAATATGATTTCGGTCATGTGGCCGCCACGGCTGGCGCGTACGAGGCGCAATCTGGAACACCAATTTCCACAAACAGTAACATTCTGACCATCATCGTTTTTGAAGTCATACGGGCCAATGACTCCGCCAGCCCATAAAGCGCACCAAACAGCAATTTTCTGTGGATGTAATCGTGTTTCGACAAAAGCTTGTGGATTATTTACACTCTGTTTATTTACACCCATTCAACCAAAAATGGGCTTCATCGGAAAATAAAATTTTGAATGGACGAAGTGCACGATAAGTTTGACGAACAGAACCATTATTTTGATCAAAAATTTCCACAATTTGCACACGTTGCTCTGGTGTAAATTAATCCGTAATGAAATGTCAAATCAAACTAAACAAAAATCAACTATCAGCTGTTAAATGAGTGGTCAAATAAAGCAGTGATGCCAACTCAAAGTTGTATCACTCTATAAGAAACACCCTATACAAGTTTTTTTAATTAAACTTTAAACATTATTTAGCGAGTTTTATTTAAACCTCAGGAAATAAATATTATTTTTTGATTTTCATCAGAAAATATTAAATTATTTGTTGAGTTTTTATTTTGCTGAAATTAATATTAAAATCAATTATTAATTTATCACCCGATTTTTTGCAAAAACTTTTATTCGATACATCTAATACATTTTTGTTATTTTTTAGTTTAAAATCACTTGTTTTCCAAGCAAATAATTAAAAATAAAAACAGCGAATAATACAATTCAAAATATTTTTTTTTTCTTTTTTTTTTGAGGAATAAATAAAAGCCAGAAAATTACTTTTATAAAACAAATATTCAGGAAATAATTATTAAAATATTTTTTAAATAAAAATTATAACCGTTTCTATCCCTGATTTTGAAATATCCTTCAACTCCATTTTATTTCTTATGAATTACGCGAACAGCATTTAATCCCTTAAGACTTTTTGGTTCGGAAGATTTCTTGTGTGGGAATAGATAAGACATAAACCGCGCCAACGGAAATAATTCCGGGATTGTGGTCATTTGACAAGCGAGATGGGGGTAATACCAGCACTACTAATGGAAAGTCTGGCCAACAGAAATAATTCTGGAAATAAAAATATATGTCCGTACTTAGGAAGGACACTGGCATCACTAAAGTAAAAGCCGATGTTAATGCGCACTTGCTGATTAGCACCTCTTTCCGATCCTGTTTTGTACAATCCACCATTGAGATACGTGAGGTGTTCAATCTAGTTCATGCGTGCTTCTATATGACCCGGACATATGGAATACTGGGGGGCAAAGCACTACTCAGTTCCTTGTAATATATACACACAAAGAAGAAAGTCTTGGCTGAGATTAAAATGTGAAGTACAGAACGAATAATTTTTGAAACATCCATATCGCATAGAAAATAAAAATATATAATTTCTAAGATACAAAATTGCATTTAAATCACGATCAAAAGCGATTTTTATTTCATATGTGAAATGAATAATTGCCGGCAGTATTTAACTTCTCTTCTCTGAGTGTAAGACTCTTAAGCAAAACTAGAAGAAATTTTCATACAGACAATCGAAGAGCAAAAAGCAAAACGATTGTGCCAACACCAACAACATCTCTACCCACTACTGCCATCGAAAACTTCTTGAGTTTTGTACCAGAACAACTTTTTCATTGGAAGCCCACGTGTGTGTGTGACTGTGTGTGTGTGTATTTGCTGGCACACCAGATTGGGGTTGAAGATTCGGTTGGGTTGGGTTTGGTTTCCTACTCGACTCCCCCACTGTCTGTCACACACATAAAGAGACTTTTGCATTGTCTTTATTTCTGTTTTGAAATTTTTGTTTGTGAAAATCAGCTACAACAGCGGCAGCGGCACATGTTGTTTGCCTCAAACACACATTCAGGATGTTGAGGATTGTGACGTTTTGACGCCATATTGAATGATGGCGTATAAACCTGATGGCTGCTTGCCTGCTTGCCTGCCTGCCTGCCAGTCTGGCTGCCTGCCTGCCTGCCCGAATGAATGACGACCGTATGGATGGCTGGGGAATGGATGGATGGATGGATGAGTAAATCGTTGGCATTTCATAAAATGTACACCCACTCCACTGATGCTGATGCTGCTGCTGCTGTTGCAAAGTTCAGTTTTTTTAGGTTTTGGAAATTTGTTGTTTACTTTTTTATTCGCAAACCATCTCCTGTGGTGTTTTATCAAATCCCCTAAACAGTTTCACACACACATGCACACACCTACACTTGCCATTATCATGTCTGTTTGTGTGAATATGCATCCATCTACTACGACGTGTGGGAGTTTATTCGAGCAAAATTTTAAATGTTTTCCATTTTATAGATATTTTTAAAGCGTTTTCTTTCATGTTGTCTTTGGCTGAGTCTAACAGATTCATCTGACTGTGTCTCCTTGTCTTCCATTTCAATAGATGTGCCAATGAATGAATGTGTGTCCTTGTGTATGTGTGTGTGTGTGTGTGTGTGTGTGGGTTTGTATTGCCGTCAGATTTTACGATTTTTTTGCTGTTCGAAGACAACATTTAGATCGCACTTTGAGTCATTATTTTCGCAGTAGATGTTATCGTAAATAGATTTTCCATTTCGTCCTTAACTGCGAATCAATTACTTTTTGGTGTTGAACATCATTAACAGTCAGTGTGACTTTATTCATAAAAATCGTCTGCTAAATGCTGTTATTGAATTCTTAACTATCCTGTTGATTTTATTGGTTAATATATAAGAAACTGGCTTTCATATTGGCTCGTAATCAATGAAAGAATTTGAAATAAAAAAGTTTATTATTTAACTGACAAAAAAGCTTATTTTCATAATTTGTAACAGCATTTCTTCCAGCAAAAATATATTCAAAACGATGTTTTCACTTCATTATTTTTCGTCCACTCATTCAAACAATATCAATAGACTAAAACTGATCCTGCTTCTAATACGACTTTTTAAAGACAGAGAGAGAGAGAGAGAGAGAGAGAATCAGCAGTTAAATCGCTTGCAGGAGTGGGTTTCTTCAATCAAATTCCAGTTAAAGAAAAGTACAAGTTGAATTGGGGGAAAATTAATCCTGTTTGAAATGATCACAATTATCACAATATCTTCTCAATTACTTTCCGACTATTGTTCCAATAACTTTCAGGCAATAGAAATGAACTGTTTGATCGTGCTGTTAGCTGAAGTGGTGATCTCCACAATCAGTCTTGAACATGATATTGAACTCTTTTGATCTGAATTAATGCGTTGTTGTCATGTACCCTGCATATTTCAAGAATAAATCGAGTTTTCCGCAAATACTTAATAGTTCAAATCAATAACTTTTTCAAAGTTTTAAGGAACTCTGCGTAATCCGAAACATAAATCAGCAGTTCAATTAATAATAAAACAATTTTATTTGAGGCGTACATATTTTTTGTTTTATAAAAAAAATTACTGAAATTCATGTAGACTTAAACTCGATAATGAACAGAATCCACTTGCAGCAGAGATCGCTGTCGCACGCCAACAATCCATTATATGTATCTGCAAATTTAGTCTGTACTCGTACACACACACACACACACTCACATAAAGTAATCAACACCTCAATGAAAATTAATAAACTTGTCTTGAAATCTTTCAAAATTTTCATTAAGTGTTAAATTATTGATTTGACCTTAAATAACAGACAGTGAATGAGTTTTTCATTTAGTGCCCTGCTCGCCTTTCATCACACCTCCAGGCACACACAAGCACATGGAGAGTATAAATCAAGAGAATGCTCGCGTACAACGAACGGCTGTTTGAACATGTAAATTACTTAATACCACATGTTGCACTTAATTAACGAAACCCCAGCCCCCATCCTCACGAAGTGAACGTCGGGAGCAGCGAGAACTTCCTACTAAAAACAAATTTCATCCAACACTAACAACAACAGCAATAAAAGAAACCCAACACTACTGTTTGCCTCTTAGCCGCCCATCAGCATCGTCGTCATCGTCGTCATCATCATCATCATCATCAGCATTTCCCGGAAAATGCGCGCACACACACACACACTCATTCGCACATACACTCGCACAATTAACAGTTTTCGTATTTAACTCGCAAATAGACAGACACCAGACAGACAAATTGCTGTGTTGTTGCTGCCAAACAACTCGCACAACAACAACACCTTTTCCTTTAATTTAGCCCAATGACCCAAATTAATCTAGAAAACAGTTTAAAGTTAAATTGAAGACACATTTAAACTTGTTTATCCTGCGTCGGGAAAACTTTTTCATATACAACAATTTAATAATTTCTTTCTTATTTTTCTAAAAACCATTAAATTATTCATGGGCCTCATTAACATATTTGCGTAAGAAGAAATCAAATATAAAATAATTTTCTTTCCCCGAGTCATGAAACAAAACTGTTAAATGAAATCAACTTTAATTTGTATCTCAGAGAACTGACGAAATAAATCAGTTCCATTGAAGAAGTAATTTTTATTTACGATTTCAATTTTAAGGCCTGGCAAAACTTAATTCTACGCAACATCAAGTCCACATATTATTTACACCAAAAACATGGACACAATTTCGTGACGGCCTCGTCTTTCAAATATTCGTGTACGTTTTTAATGCCCCACCAAATGAAATTTATTTTTATTTTTTTTCTTTTTAAAAAACCTCGTGGAATACCTGCATTAGAAAATTCAAGTTACGGGTGAGATTTTTCATCGGCAGCTAAAAGTTTTAAGGCAGTTGGTGAAAATAACCAAAATTTCAACACCGACAGTTCTGCCGTTTTTCATAATATTTTTCATAATTGTGAACGTTCTTCTTTATTACGACGTCGTGGTATTTGGATGAATTGCTAAGCTTTTTGTTACCGCCTCGAAATCGATACTGAACCGCTCTGCTAAAATATTCTAAACATGGCGCTCTTCATAAAATTTTGAAATTCTTAAAAAATAGAATTTGCATACTCGTTCACACTTGTAAAATATATATCCCAAGAAGCGCAACCACCAATTTCTAATGAAAATCCCATCAATTCAGACAATTGTTGAGTGAAACAGATCAAAATAATGTTGGATTGACGAAGCGTTCTATTAATTATGTACGAAACTGTTTTCCTCAATAAACTCACGTTTGAGTCAAAATATTTTTGATTAGTATTTAGTGGTTATTCCTTTTTGGTCAAATATTTGACAAGTGTGAACGTGCCTTTTGTATTTCAAACTCTACAGTTCGAATAATAACAGACATCCAAGATTAAATTATATTATTTTGAAAACAGTCAAGATCCTTCAAGGCATAAGAAGTCTTCTTTCCTTACAGCCGCACATACACACACACACACACACACACACACACATTAAAACAAAGAAAACTTACTGACCACAAAGAAGAATGCCTTCATAAGGAGGATGTTTGCATTGTCCGTCACATCGAAATACACAGTCACTGACACAATATTTCACCATTTTCTTTATGCCCGTCTTTGTCAGTGTCCTTCTTTAAATTGTTTTATTTTATATTTTCCTTTTTTAAACACTTTTGTTGTGATTTGTGACTGGCTGGTGGTTCGTTTGGGCATGTTTCAATGCGGTGTGTTTTCGGAAAACGTTTTCTTCAAGGGATGTACTAATTTTAGTTAATTTAAGCTTTAAATTGCTATTCATATAAATGTGTGTGTGTATCTTTATATCTTTATATCACACCCCTACAAAATTTTGTACAACCAGAATTTGTTATCTTTTGGATTCAGTTTATTTTTTGAATTATTCAATATTATTTCTTCTTTATTTTTTGAGAAAAATTGTTTTATTTGATTTGATAAAATAAAAAAAATAAATGTTTTAATAAGCCGAGAGAAAATTGGTGCGAATTAGTCAGGCTTTAGAGCAAAATATGAAGCACCAGGCTGTATTTAAAAATTTCAAATAAGTTAAGATACTATTTCTGTGCAATAAATCAGCTGTTTCCAATATCAAATGACAATCGAATTGAAAAAAAAAACAGAATTTTTGAGCATTTTTATTTATTTAATAAAAATATTTAATTAACATCTCGGCCACTGAAATATAATAGACACCCAGAAGGTCGGCTTTAGGTGAAAATTAAGCAACAGATATGGTGCAACACATTCTCTTATATAAAAAGCATATTTTTCATACTACAAAAAATAACACAACAAATAGAAGAATGTCAGAATTCATAACAAAAACAACAATTAGATGAATCTGCAATTCATCCATTTCAATATCACAAAAATCATGTTCATAAATATTAAATACTGAGTGGGTAACACAAAATGTTTATTTGAAATCGTTTTATTTTGTTAATGTTTTAATTACAAGCAGACAAACTTACCTGAAACATATTTATAAATCATCATGCCGGCTGCACTTGTCAAATTTTATATCACGTGTTAAACGCTCTGCGCCGTCGACTTTTCATATCTTTTACTTTTCTCACAAAATTTGGAGGTTATGTCTTTTATTTTTCAGCGATATCATGATGTGTTCTTTTTTAATTTTCTTCCTTTTTCTTCGTTCTTTTAGAAACACGGGCACATAAAACAAAAGTTCTGCCACGTCGGCTTCACTGCTGCACTTTAGAAACAAAAATATTAAAAGCACACACTCACAGGAACACACAACGAACAAGCCGATTAAAAACCCAAGCAACAGCTCTTGCGCTGTCGACTTCACTGCTCCAGCATTTCTTGTGAAATTAGCAATTTATCATATTAAATGCCAATATTATTGATTATTTCAATACACTTCAATGAAACAACTCTTATTTCATATTACTTGAATATCTCTATAAAAACTTGCCCTTTTTTACTATTTTTTTAATAAACTTTACCAGAGGCAATACATGCGACGAAAAGTTCTGCGACGTCGGCTTCACTGCCGACAAAATTATGTTTTCTTTCATATGCACACACTCAAACGAACACACCACAAAGAACCGAAATGAAGAGACAAGCAACAGCTTATGTGCTGTCGACTTCACTGCTTTAGCTTTCTTGCAAACTTGGGAATTTATCGTCTTAAATGCAAAAATTATTGACTATTTCGATAACACTTCGGGTAAGCAACTCTTATTTCATATTTATTTAACATTTTCATAAAAATTTAACACTTTTTACTATTTCTTTATTAAACTTTACCGGGGGCAATGCAAGAAAGCGTGCGCGTTACCGAAAATTAACTAATAAACTGATTAACGAATGGAGATGTGAAAAGAGTTACAGAAAATTAATTCGTTGTTTATTTTGGTTGTTTGTTTGCTTTTGCAAAGAAAACGGAATTCGGATAACAGTTACAAGTACAATTACTGATAATTTGGAATAATTGATTTTTATACATAATTTTGTTAAAATAAATAGATTCTTAAATTTTACAATATTACACTGAGAAAAATAATAGTTTAATAGTAGTTAATAATAATATTTCTTGCAATCATTTACTTTTAAAATTTTTTTTTTTAATTGTTCTTTTGCTTGAAACTGTTAATTAAACGGATTGTTATTAAACGATACTTTGCTTTTGCATAATTCCAATTCCTAGATTTTATTTTTGAAGACTACATTTTTGTAACTTTTTTGAAAACTTTGCCTGTGAAATACATCTGAATCTGAATAGAAATAAATAAAAACTTGTTTACTGTTTGTGGCTTGAATTGATGGCACTCTCAACATCTCAAGAGCTTTTGAGCCCTTATTGAAATATTGTTAAGAAGACGAATTTCTTTAATTTATGTGTTGAAAAGAATCAGTGGAGTTACAATATAATTACTGGGATAGTGTTCGAATGATACCATAAATAATCAAAGGATTAATGGAGGGGTCAACATCAGAGTAGAACCGCGCTGTTTTCGAAATCCGTAGCACCATCCCATCAGTACTCATGTGTATTCTGTTTCTACCTTTTCTTTTTATGAATGTGAAAATGAAACTGATGTAAAGACCCCGGATCAAGCCCATGGGCGACAAGTGCTATAATAGTTGTTTCATGGCTGTTTAACTTTAAATCCTCGATGCAGTTCCGATATGCACGTACTGGTATATCCTTGACCTCCCCTAGATCGTGTTAATGCGTCGTAACTTCATGTTCTTCATTCCTGGCAACTGGAAATAATCGAATGTTGTCAAATCTGTTGTTTTTGGACTTTTCCCTATTGATTATTAAATATTGATTCGGTGATTCTCCATAAGAGTTCTCTTCACTTTCTCTAAATTTTTTTCGGTTGCTGATGCTCTGTGATATCCAATAGAAATGTTTCTGACCCAGAGTACAATCAGCGTATGCAATTGTCCATACTTCAAGAGCTTTTATAAATTTGAAAAAAAATTTTTCATAAAATTTCATGGAATTTCTTTGATAATCGCCGAATATGTAAAATACTTCTAACTTTTACGACTCTCGTAAACAAACCACACATGCTGAATAGCTGAAAATGCGAACGCAATATCGAGACGGTAATCGATTGTACGTTGCGCGCGAAATTCAAATATTCACGTTGTGTTTTTAAAAGTCCTTGAACTTCTGAGTTTCAGAGATGAATTATATTGAACAAGAACTTGCCTTTTTAACGTTGTATTTGTAGAAAAGCATTTTAAGATTATATAGAATTTCTCAAAGTCGAAGCAATCACCAGTCAAAATTATACCAACGCCACAATAACAACTAGTCGAATGATAAGCCGATGATTTCAATAATGGATGCTGGAAACGTCCACCTTCAAATAAATTGATTCAATCTATTGAACCATCTACACTCCCAGTGCGGTTTAAAATAAATAAAACGATTGACAAACAGATTGGTCACATCTCTAATGTGACAACAAATCGTCCTTCATTCTAAAATTCGCATACATTCAGATCAAAAATAGGTCAGAACAAAAACAATACAAAACTCAAAAATTACCTTGAAACAATAAAACACGGCACAGCACGTCCTACTAAAATCTTATAAAACCACATTTAATCTTAAAGAAAACTTTGTGAAACAAAACACTTTAAAGTCCCTGTCCAAGAAGAGAGACGGAACTCAACCATTTAACACAAATTTTCGACCAAAATATCAAAAACAAGAGGAATATTCGCAAGGAATTCCTCACACAATCATAGAACTTTGAAAAATTAAATGTGAATAAATACGTGAGCGTGTGTGTGCATGCATGTTCATGCTCGCATTTGTCTGTCTTTGCATTATAAATTCCAAGTATTTTTCATTGGTGCCGGTGTATCTCTAAAGATGTGGTTCATAAACACCACGGGCACAGCCAAACAACTTGATGTGGGCTTGTGTGTTTATAAGATTTTCACTAGACTGAGAGTAGACATCACAAAACGCATACTAACACACACACACGCACATCGACTCTTATTTGTACACATTCTATTGCAAAAATGACTCAAAGGACGTAGCAAGTCTGCTTAAGAATGTATTTAAGGAATACAAACCTCGATTATATTTTATCTTAATTTAATAGACTTTAATTTCTGTGGAGGCTTTCATGGTCTTTTGCTCGCTCCCTCTCCTTTTCTCTCCACCACCGAGTCACCACCCTCCCTCTTTTACTTGCGAGTTTAATTTAATATAAAAGGCCATTTAAAGCGAAACTGAAACCAAACAATTAACACTTCCATAAATAGGAAATGGGAAACGAAGGGAAAAGGCTTTAAAGGATGAACAAGGAAACGTGTCATAAGAACATGTTTTACGAAGTCATTAACATTCACCAGAACGGCCACGATTATAAATCGCAAAGGCAAGAACTCAATAATCAGCTGTTGGAGAGACCTACGCGCTGCAAAGCGTGCGATGGATGCCACAAACGCCATGTGTAATCGGTAGAACACAAAAAAAAACCCAAGAAACTGTAAGAACCGCAGGATTATACAACAAAAGGACTCGTGTTTTAAAAGTTTAAGCAAAACAACGTCAAGTGCACTTGCAGTGACATTTCCAACACGGTGCTGATGGAAACACCAGCATTCAAATCAGGATACAAAAATGTTTTATTTTTATTTCTTATTCAAGTCACATGTTGTTTTTGAAAAGTTCGATTCTGTTGTAAATGTTCCTATTGAATGAATAGGAAATGAAAAGGTTCCCTTATAGAGTTCGATATTTCTGTCTGACATTCGCACAGCGCATGTGCCCTTTTTTCAAACAAAATATCCTTCAGCTTCGCAAGTGTACTCCCCAAAAACAGGGGAAATCAATTGCGAGTTGTGCTCTTGTTAAAGCACTCGGCCATATTCTCCATTTTGCATGTTTAGAGCAAAAATGGCCATTTATTTTGTTTTCACAACAACTTTTCTTAAAGGAAACGCTGCGTTGTAACCCTCTCAATTTTGCCCAATTACTAGTAAAATATTTTCAACAGGATTTCCCCTATAAGCAAGCAAAATATCCTTTCTGGCTGCCAGTTTGTATGGGCCAAATTGAATTTCAAATACATTTCACAAGTGCCAGAGGTCCGTAATCAGTCAACCATTGCGTTACACAAAATACAAGCGAACGAATTTGACAAAGCGAAAACGCCATCTTAAAACGAAAAAAACCAAAAAAATATATGCCCCAAGAAACACCCAACGGTTTGAACGGGTGCTTGTGTGGGTGCGTGTGTGTGTGTGTATGGGTTGCAAGAAATCGCTTTGAAAGTCAACGGTGCCGCGTATAAAAACAAACAAGAATTGATCGAAAAGAAAACGAATTTCTCGAAAGAAAAGTTGTTCAATTGAAACACAATAACATGAAATGTTTTTAAAAAGTGTTTGTTTGTCTGCCTGTTTGTTATTGTAATAAAAAGCGTCGCAGGACTTTTAACCCAAAATCATTTTGAATGTCAGTGTCAGCTCGAAAGTTGATTGAAAACTTAAATTTCTTGTCGATTTGGTTCACTTTTTGTTAATAAATCAAAATGATAGAGGAACACCATCCCATACCGATCGGCATGTGTAAGTATTCCAAATGAACCGAAAAAAATTAAGATAAAATGGAGGCTTTTAATACAACTTTTTGCCGTCGGTAAGTCATTGATCGAAAAGCCGGCGCGGCGGTGAAGGATTAACTGTTTTGGTGCAAAACGTTCATTGTTGCGAGCGATTTTAGTTCATGTTTCCCTTTTAACATTTAATTTTTTTTTGTGAACAAAAACGTATTCTTGAGTTATTTTTGCTTTCAATTATTGTTAATATTTCTGTACAAACGAGAGAGCAAATGAACCCAAGACAATTACAAATCGAATCAAATATTTTATTATGGAGGAAATTATTTGTGATATAATTCTGGTCATGTCGACCTTAAGTTTATAATTTTCATTTATATTTTTAATATTAATTCAGTCTTAATTGTGATCTAAAGCCAAATTAAAAGTATATAGAAAAATTAGTAAAAATTTAACTTGTACGTACGTGCGTGACTGTCGAGGTGATCGTATCCATTTAAAACATTTTTACTCTTCTCTCAGATTTTAGGGGAATGCAATTTAGTCAATGGATATAGACCTTAACAACACACACAAGATTAGAGATAAATGCAGAATAAAGTTGTTTGGTTGAAATTAAAAAAAAGTTGTTTAGATTATGAAGCAAAAGTACGTGCACACTTTTCAAATATTTGCCCTAAAAAGTGTAACCACGAAATACTAAGAAGAGCCTTTAATTCTGAAAAATAGTTCTTGATTTAATCATTTTGCTAAATTATATTGGATTTTGTGACACTTTTTGTTAATTATGTTTGCAACTGTTTTGCTTATTAAAAACGTAACTGAATGAAAATATTTTTCATTAGTGGTTGCGCTCTTGGGAGCAAATATTTGACCAGTGCAAACGTATCTTAAGATACACAATGATTTTGTAACTCAAATCTTTTTTATATAAAAAAATATGACTATAGATGGAAAAAATATATCCAAGAATTAGATAAAAATTAGAATTTTATATTTCATGGCATTGGAATTTAAAGAACAGCCAACAAGTTCAGACAAATAATTGTATTGACGACAAGGACTCGCAAAATAATTATCGGAACCACAAAAACATGTACGTAATAACAAGAAAATTTTAGTGAAATATTAAACTCAAGAGAATGTGAGAATGGGGAGGGGGCGTTCATGTGAAGTAGTCAACAACAACGTGGAATAAGAACTCGAAGATCGCAGGCTCGATGCCACAATCCGTCATGAAAATGGCATCGAATGTTGTGTAGGGTTGTGCTAATTGATTAAACAGCTGATATTTCTACGGAATAGTGAAGAGTGGAAAAAATTAAAAAGTTCGCTGTTGCTATAGCGGGCTCGAAGTCCCTACTGATCTGTTCGATTAGTTTCATGCTTATAAACATAATCCATTTAAAGTTGAGACAATTTCTTAACAACTTGAGATTGAATCATTATTTTCAACTTAAAATACGGTCACACTTGTCAAGCATTTGCCCGAAAAACTGAAGCCAAGAAACACCAAAGAAATATAGTTTGATTTTCATTATGTGCTGATTCTTTTTTCCCAAAATCTTACTAAAAATTTCAAAGTGATCAATTGGACGTAAAAAAATAAAAAAGGAAAAGTGATCAGTGAGTCCTTGTTGTGACTTTTATATATGTTTTAAAGCTTCTCACTTAGTAAAATGGAAGTTTGAAATAAACATCTTTCGTTATTCTAAGAAATGTTGGGTACAGATTCCCTGCTGATCTGCATTAGACACAGTGAAATGCGAATAGAAATTAACTCGTTTGATCAATTGATCACTTTGAATTTTTTAGTAAAGTTTGGGAAAAAAAGAACCGGCACATAATTAAAATTAAAGAGTTTAAAAAACGACAACTCCCCAAAATATATACTAATTCTTTGATTTTCATTCGTGTTTCTCAAGTGAAACATGCAGTTTCATAAATTACTGATAATCAATGATGTAGAATCCATTATGATTGGAAACTTTTTGATTCAATAAAAACTTGACTGAATTTTAATGTTTCTCATTAATATTTAGTGGTCATGTTATTTCGAGAAAATATTCGCCCAAATCTGACCGTAATTTTAGTGATTCACTCGTTAGAGTTCGGATAATAACAAACTCCTTGTTTAGTATATCTTAAAGTCTTTCTTGTTCTTATTTTTATATCTTCAGCATTTCGCAACACTTTTGGGTGACTTCTACAGCAAAAGTTTTATTAAATTAATTTCTCTTCGTTTTTGATACACAATCAATTCACGTTTTTTTATAAAAAGTCGTCCTACAGGTGCAATGAAATATTCAAAATATAGAAATTTAATACATTTTTATATAAAAAAGACCTCAAGCCTTAAAAATTATTTATAGCTTAATAAGAAAAGGTCCAGGAGATTATATTCAATGTGAAAAACTCTAACTTATAATTTATTAACGATCCGGGACCGCGAGTAACGATACTTTTCCATCTTTAACCAAAAAAAATACAGCAAACGCCACGTGTAGATGTGCAGGAACTTGCATGTAACTTCTGTTTACGTATTATTAACGAATAAAAGTTGTTTGTTGGGTTTTGGTTTGTATAAATTTCATAGCCTACTACACTTATTATAATGTGATTTTCTTAAATCATTTGTGTGTTCTCATTCAAATTCTCAACTGGTTTATGGAAGTCTTTTGATAAGTTGAGAGGTTTGAAACTTTTCAAAACTGTGATTAAAATTTACTGACAATTTGGTATAAAGCGCCACTGAAAGGCGCTTAATCAGCCAACAAATAAATTTCATATTATTAACGAAAATTTCATAAAAACAACCGATCGTTACATGATCAATCGAGCGGTCAGTTCTTTGCAATGCAGAGTTGCCAATGAAATGAAAAGAGTTTAATTTGACATTGAATTTTAATTTCATTTTTGCAGTTTTATTTATGTTTTAAAAATTCTTCCGATACTGGATTTGTGAATGTTTAAGGAAAATCGTATCAAATTAGGTTTTAAATGAGTTTCAAATAAGTAAAATACACAATGAAATTGCACTGCCATCTAGTCAAGTTGTACTACGCGTGTAACACGACAACACTGGCATTTAATATGCCACATTCAATTGTAGGAACCGTCAAACAATTACTGTCTTGTGAAATTCATTGCAAGTTGAGTTGGAAGTTGGTCGCAAGTGCCGAAAGTGTTGGCGTTTTAATTAACACATTTTGATGTACTGAGTTTTCGAACTTGAACTGGCCCGTGTAAAAGAGAATTGCAACGTGTAAAAGAACTACACCAGGCTGAGTTTAGAAGCGTTAATTTTTATTTGTTTATTAAATTGAATTATAATATAAAGGTTAGTGTTCGAAGGAGATAGTCCATAATATAAGGATTGATGGAGGATTCAACATCAAAATTTAATTTTCGATTCACACTGCAGAGTACAACAGCACCATTTTCGAAAGCCGCTACAATTCCTCATCAGTAGTGATGAGTATTTTGTTTCCACCACTAGTTAGGTAACGTAGATGAATGTGAAAATAGTGTATACGTTTTTTGATGAAATTTCAATACCAACCTGATGTAGTGACCCTGGACTCTTGTTATGTTTTTTTGCATTTCGTAGAGTTGGAATTATTTTCCGTGTTTTAGTTATTCCACAGACTATAAAAGTTTTTTCTTGATTTTTATTTATTTTTCAGAAAATAAGTTTCTTCTGGAGTTTTTATCAGCCTGGCCCACGATGTCGCTCGATATCGCTTGCTCGGTGAAATAAATTTAAACACAAACAAAAGTAGGGAATTTGTTTTTGTTTCAAATGCATTTTCGTCGACAGAACCAAATCGAATAACATCGTGGGTCATGCAATATATTGCTCACATTAAAATTAGTCGACTTATGATCCAAAAGGCACTTATTTGGTAGATTAAATTAATATTTTTTCTATATATTCTCAGTTTAAAAACTACTCTTTTCTAATTCAAAATAACTTCTATTTGCTAAGCGAAAAACAAAACTCAAGAAATAACTTTTATTTTTTTAGGAATAAATAAAAATCAAGGAATAACTTTTACATTCTGCGAAATAAAACAAGTTTCAGAAAATTGTATATTCTCAGTGAATACAAAGAATTGTTAGAATATGATTTTTAAAATAACACACAATTCTTGAGGACCCTGTTGGCAATACCTTTTACTCGCTCAATATAAAATATTTTATAGATTTTCCAATATTTCAATTCCAAATATTATTTGAATAATTAATCGTTTTTTTTTTCATTTCAATTACCAAAAATGCGCTCATATTTTATGGCGTTTTCTTTTCTAGAAAACATGCAACATTTTTTAATTTATTTACTAAAAATTGGCAGTTCGGAAGAGTTTTAATATCGAAATTATTTTAAGTGAGGGATGTTGGATGAATTTCCCATAAATTTCTTATTTTCAAATGACAGAATTCGGCCAATTTCTGTTAAAAAGTGTAAAAAATGTTGCATTCTTTTGTAGAAAAGAAATCAGTATTAGATATATTTTTCAGATACAGAATAGTTTTCATAGAAGTGTAGGACATTCAAATAATACAGAGATAATTATATGTTTAAATGACATGCAATTTGTTTTATTCCCCGCAGAAAAAAGTTTATGGGCGTTGAAACGCACGAACCTGGAGGCCGATTTACGATTAATAAAATTAATTGCTGTGATAGATTTGGTGTAATGAAACAATTCTTTTACTAAAGAAATTTTCAATTTTTAGTTTCACTCGTGCTTTTTATATATTCTTCGAATATATTTAAAAAGATATTTGAGGGATTTTTAAATAGTTTCAGTCACTGGGGATAATGAACTTCATCAGGCAACATTTTCTCACAATTTCAAAGAAAAACTAAATAAATAAATACATTCAAGATTATTCGTCTCAAAAGAAAAGAAGTTGCTGATAACATTGAACTTATGATTGAAATATCTTTTGACATCAAAATAAAAACACACACACACATACACATACAGACAGTAGGAAAATTGTGGCATAAGTCAATCCTTTGCAGATTAACAATGACATTCAGCCAGAGTATATTTTAATACAATTTTGTGTTGAAAAGAAAAATATATAACGACGAGTATTTAGAAGCAGATAAAAGTAACACGCAGAGCCATTGTCTCGATCCACAAAAATTGATTTTCGTAGCAAGAAAAATGTAACTGATAATCTGATTAGAGAAGGCAATAACATGCAAACTACACCTGTTACACTACGCACAGACACACACACACACATTCAGGCACACACACACTCAGGCACACTCGCCTTCAAAGGCAGCCAGAGGAAGCAGCAGCCATAACGAAGCAAAAAATTCACAAATCAAAAGGGCATTTCAACGATGAATTTTGAAAATCTACAAAATAAATGTTTCATGAATGATTTGGCCAAAGTTTGAATGAAAAAAAAAACGAAAGACATGACTTGGCATGATAACAAACGATTTGCACTTGTTCAGAAGGGAGACACCACCCGCTTAAAGCAGAAAGGAAAATATTTCAAGCAACAGCAACGGCAACAACAATAAAAAGTACAACAACAATGCCGTGCTATTGATGCGAAAACGCAAAAAACGTTTTGTTTACTAATTAGAAACTAATGCGTTTAAGGACGAACCGTGCGTGTGTGTGTGTGTTTGTGTGCAGCGGATGAATTGTTTGAACATATTTCAAAAGCAAAAAATATTTATTCGAATGTAGTTTTCAAAGGGATTCCCTTGTTGCGGCACGAAAATCATCCCCTTTTAACAGATTTTCAAGAACTAAATTATAAAAGAATTTTGATTTCGAGCAAAAAAAAAACTGGAAAGAAAGAGTTTGTGCAATAAATACATCCACTTACACATACACACATCCATCCGCACAACTGCAACCCCTGATTGCGAGCATTTGACTGACAGAAGAATTTGGGTGCTCCTGCTTTTTGTTTTATTTTCCTCACGGTCTTTAAACAAAACATATGCTGAAGGATTTCAGGATATTTATATCAGGATATTTATTTCAGCGTTCAGCAAACATTGAAATGAGTCAGGTCAGATAGTTAAATTACTGGGCTGATGTTGTAGTTGTTGTTATTATTGTTGTGCTCGCGTATGGATTTCACTTTAATCGGATTTATTTAACACAATTGAAAGACTGTTGAGTATTTAAGCTGAAATAAGTCAAACTTTTTCATAAACAAATCATTTACATTCGCTCAAGTGCAATCTGCTCGAATTTGGTTGTCTGATTGTTAGTCTAAGCCAATCTGAGCTCTTTCTAATTTGCGCAATTAAATAATTGTTCAGTGCAGAAACTCAGCCGTGTGGTTTATCCTTAAAAATCCGAAGTTATTAGCAGGTTGTCTTGAAGGTTGGCTGCTATTTTTTGTTTCTAAAAACTTGACTGTATTTTTACATGTTACTTTGAGAGTAAATAAATTTTAAAATAGTTCAAATTAAGCAGAAATATTATTTCAAAATGTTAAAATACAGATTTAAAATACTAATTTAATTTAGTAAAACTCCAGCCGCCAGAACAACTCCCTAGTATGACTGGACATAATGGCAGGACTCAGTCAAGTCAACGTTTTCAAAACCACGCTCATGACAGAAACAATTTGTCAGTTAATATTTTATGAACACGCACAGACACATTCCTTGGCATAAATATTTGAAATACTTTATTAAAAATTATGATTAATTCAGAGTCCTCTTCTCCTTCACACAAACAGGACCTTTGAATCAGTTGCATGCATTTAAACGCTTGAAGCGTGTTTTATTTCAAATAAAAAAAATTATATAAAAAATTTAAACGCAAACAAACTAAAATATTTTATTTACAAAAAAAACATTTTAAATAATTTGAAAACGCCATGAAAATGTGGTTAAATAATTTCATTTAATTCAATAAATTGAGACAACATTATGCGAGTGTGTACAAGGACACACAAACATTTACTTCAGCTTTGGCAGTAAAAGCTTTGGCGGGAGTTGGCCATGCATCAAAATAAACCAACCGGCCAAAAAACATTTAAACATCCGAGTCGGTCATTGAAACTTGACCAAGAACTGTGGACAAACGCATGAAATACCAAATGAAACCGAACACTGAACACTGAACAACAGCAGTAACTGTAACATTAAGCGAGCAGGGTCGTAGTTGTAGGGAGGATTAAAAAAATCTATTAATTGACGGTTTTAACTGATTCGAAACAACTGTATTGCAAATTAAGAATATTAAACAGGACACTTAAGACCTTCACAATCAAACGATTCATTCTAAAGAAAGTCTAACGGGCTTGAAAATATAATTTCAAAATGGAAGTGTGGGTGCCTCATATTATCAATTAACAATAACTTACTTTTATATTCTAAAAAATACACATAAATCAAGAAAAAACTTTTATATTTTAAGGAATAAAAAAAGCTCATAAAATAACTTTTATTTTCTGAGAAATAAAATAATCGGTAGAGTTTAATTACAAAAAAAAACATCAACAAACAACATTTAATGCATTGAAAATTGGTCTGTGTAATGAGGACTGCCCTGGTGTATTCTTTGTTCTTGCAGTGCTTCTCATATAGTTTGATGTTTTTAAGTTCATATTTGGAAGGTATTCGTTATATGCCGTTCCTACTTCAAACAATAGAATCTTGCAAATTAACAAAAATCATATTCTTCATATTCCTTAAGAATAAAATGTATTTGAAATATAATTTAAGATAATTTTGTGTTGAAAATTTTGAATAAAATACATTCAAAATCTATTTTTAATTTTATAAACATCGGGATTAATATTTTAGACGGTTTTCAAAATTGTTTGCATTCCTTCTGACGAAGTTTTTGGACATTTTAATATATTGAACTTTAAAAAATCTGATGAATTTCAGAACTCCAACAAACCACTGGGGTTTGCTCTCACGCTATCGTGCGGCATTTTGATAAAAACAATTTCAGAGCATGTCTAATAAAACGAAATACTTCGCCTTCTTTATTGAGAAAGTCGAATTGAATATGAAGTAGTAACGAATACAGAAAAAGCTGAAAAATTATTAAATTTTCTATGTAGCAAAAATAGGCAAAGTATGGTTGCAATAATTAATGAGCAAATCAAGGAAACATATTTTTCATTAATTAAGATATATTGTCGTTTTCTTTTCTGGAAAACATGCAACATTTTTTCACTTCTTTTTAAAATAGTGGCATTTTGGAGGAGTTGTAAACCAAAAGAGGTGGATTAAGTCCCAATAAATTCTTTATTTCCAAATGACATAATGTTGTCATATTCTAATAAGAAATGTAAAAAATGTAGCATTATTTTTTAGAAAAGAAAACAGCACATATTTTGTTAATTTGCATAATAATCGATCGAAATGTCAGTTACGGACTTTTGGATTTCAGGCGACGATATATCATAATTTTAATTTTAATCTCAAAAGCTTAAGATTAAAAGTTTGATTGTGCAATTTATTTAAATTAATTAACAGGACATTTTATACTGTATCCTTTGTGAAACTTGTTCAATCACACGCTTCTGCTTCAGGCTAAATTGAATCCTCACCGAGTTTTTTTATAATGAAATAGCAGAGGAGTGAAGTTGTGACGTTGTAAATATATAAATAAATACGTACAGTTATTTCAATAATTACAAAACCACAAATTTACTAAAGTGCAATCCAGTTAAATGGGCAACTGACCGAAAGCAACCAACTGACTAACCAGAAAACTATTTGAAAAAAATTTCGAAAATAAAATAAAACGCACTGAAAGGAAGTTTCAAATAGATACAAGTGGCTGGTTTAACAATAACAACGAGGCCACAAAAAACCAAATCCCGAACGAAACCACAGAAACATTAAATTGAGCAAAACTTTATTCCACAGACACAAGCACACCCACACACACACACACACAGTGAGGTAAAACTAACTTCTCAGTAGCAAAAAATAGAGATTCAGATAGAAAACTAAAACCTTAAACATAAAATAAAAACTAAAATTGTATCGTGTTTTACAGTTCCTTTGGATATCAAAACTTGTCAACCGACTGTAACACAACAGCACATTCTGCTACACCATCACCAGCACCAGCACCAACACCCACACCAACAGCAGCAACAGCAGCATCACAGTACACACAGCAACTCTTTAATGGCCATGAACGGAAATGAAAGAATGTTAACAACATCTACAGCAAATACTTCCGCAACAAACAACAGCAACAACACCGGAGCTACAAGTGCTTCTGGCAACAGCAGTATGAACAAAAGCACCTCTTCACCAATAACGCCTCAACAAACGACAGTAACAAATTCTACTCAATTGTCTGCAACACAAGTCAATGGCAGCCAGTGTCTCTCCTTAGCAAATGGCCATGGCAACAGTAACGGCAGCAGTAGTTGTGGAAGTGGCAGTGCCAGTGCCAGTGCCACGAATGCCACTGTCAATAGCAATAGCAGTCACGGCAGTAGTCAGGAAACGCTTAATGACAATATGACAAACAACTGTAGCACAACAACAACTACATCAAGTAATGGTCAACAACAACAGCAACAGCAGCAGTCGATGACAGGAATAGCGGTTGTCAACGGAAGCTGTAGCAACCACAATGGCAACTGTAATCAAACAACTACAAACAATAACAACAACAATAACACGGCATGTGATAACAAATCGTCAACAAATCCTTGTGGACCTGGACCACCATCAATGCAACAGCAACAACAACATCAGCAGCTGCAGCAGCAGCACCACCAACTTCAATTCTCTTTACACCAACAGCACCAACAAGCCTTAAACCTTTTGCACTGTTCAGCCAACCGTTTGACATTAACCGAATGCAATTTGAACAGCAACAACATAAACATTAACAACAACAACAACAGCAACAATAGCAGTAACAATTGCCACAACAATATCAACATCAGCAATAACCAACATGCAATTGAAACAGCTTTAGCAATACAACAGCACTTGTTACAACAGCAATTGAATACAGCCGCAGGCATTCCCTGCTCCCATTCCCACGCCCATTCCCATTCCCATGCACACCCACATCCACACCACCATTCGCATCCTTCCAGCCACATCATTGAATCCCTGTGTCCGTTGTCGGCATCAGCATTGTCAACGTTGCCACTACCGTTATCTTCGAATGCCTGCTCAACACCATCGTCCATGTCCAACACCTCAGTGTCCCCATCTCTGGCCTGCGGTTACTGCTGCCAACCAATTTGTGATCGTTACATAATGCGTGTCGTTGACACTTCATTCCACGAGAGCTGCCTTAAGTGTGCAACGTGTTCGTTGCATCTAGTGCATTCCTGTTTTGCGCGCGACGGCAAACTCTATTGTCGCATCGACTACGAGAGGTAAGTGGAAGAAGAAAATGAAGGAGTCACTGTGTGCGGGGAGTGTTGAAAAAGCAGTCAAACGAGTTTGTAAACGGTTGCACATTTCCTTTCCATTTTCCTTAACGAGGACACACTTACAAACACACGGATCTATTCCGTCATTCATAAGAAATGAAAATATTTGGAATTTTCATGGAATTATTAATATTTAACAGTCACAATTCCGAATATTTCTGTTCCGTATGGACTTTAAAAAAGAGTGATTCACTAAAATATGGGGAAGTTCGGAATATGTAAATATTTCATGTCCTTGAAGTTGTTGCGTCAAAGGAATCCTTTGCAATAAATTGCTTCTGAGTTCTTGATCTTTAATATAAATTTAGCTTAAAGATTTTATATTTTCTTACTTAACGCTATTATTTATTATCTAATTAGTTAAGTCACGCCATCAAAGTGAGAGAGTTGAAAAGGACGAAAACGAATTTAAAAAAATTTATTATATTTTTAGTAGAACTAACAGTCAGTTGATGAGTCCGGAATATCTCAGATTGCGACGATGATCAAGTGAGTCAATAGAGTTGGCTACTCTTTCTCTCTCTCTCTCTCTCTCTCTCTCTCTACTGTCTCGAATGAGTCTCGGGGGGACCAACTGTTCAGATATATAATTTTGGAGTTTAAAAAAATAATGCTTTTTTGAATTTTCTGGTTCACGATATCGCACTAACATATTAACCCATTTTGACCCGGCTTGCGGTGATCAATAAGAGCTGATTCGTTTGTGGAATCGATCGAGGAATCCGTTTAAAAGTTTCGAATTAATTTAAAATTTGATTTAATTTAAAATTGAGGTAATTCGTGGTTTTCGCGTATCAAGTGATATTGTCAAACTTCTTCAGCGGCTTATAAACAATTCTTACGACCTGTTTCTTCATGATTTTGACATGTTTCCAAAACTTCTCCATTTCCAATATGAGCGCCACAGGCTTTGAAACAACTTTGAAATATATTGAGTTTGTTTTAATATTTTATATCTCGTCTTGTAAGGTTTCTCAATATTATTCGATTCCCCTTTTTGCTTATAATCAATAGAAATAGTTTGAATATATCTGCTTGTCCGATTCCCCAAATAACAAAAGCCAAGACAAAAAGCTTTAAAGCTTCAAGGACTGCATATTAGAAATCAACATTCACATTTTTTGATAGAAAATGCATGCGGATATTTTAAAGTTGTTATCTCGTCTTTTTATCAACAGACTTTTTTTACGAAATCGTTGCCTTGGCTGCGGTCATAAAATTGCTGCTGATGAGCTGGTGATGAGGACACTTGAAAACGTTTTCCATCTGAAATGTTTTGCCTGCGTTGTGTGCGGCGCCATACTGAAGAAGGGCGAACAGTATGTTGTGAAGCAGGGCCAATTGTTCTGTCGTTTCGACTACGAGAAAGAAGTGGAAATGTTGCAGGGATACGGTGAGTAGCAACATGCCTCTGCACGCGCTGCTTGCACTTCTTGTCTTTAGAGCAACAGCAAAAGCAAATAAATAAATTAAGCAGAAACCTTTTATTTAGCTGGAATGCGCTATTCAAATAAGATAGAAAATTATATTAAAGCGGAAATTTAATAAAACAATTTAGCGCGAAATTGATTTAAGAAATTTTTTGTGTTTCTCTGTTCCATCTGTTACGCAGATTTCTATGGTGACGACTTGTTTGCACCAAAACTGGATGGCCGAAGAGGACCCAAGAGACCGCGCACAATACTAAACACACAACAGCGAAGAGCTTTCAAAGCATCCTTTGAAGTGTCACCTAAGCCCTGTCGCAAAGTTCGCGAGAATTTGGCCAAGGAAACAGGCTTAAGTTTAAGGATTGTACAGGTAAAGGCCAGAAAATTTATTAAAAATTGTTTGAGAGTCCTTCATAATTTTCTTTTTCCCAATTCATTAAGGTTTGGTTTCAAAATCAAAGAGCCAAAGTCAAGAAGATACAAAAGAAAGCCAAGCAGGAAGGCCACACGAAAGGCAACAGCGATTCACAGGACTCTCAGGAGTCTGACAACAGCAACATGACGAAAATCAAGGATGAGGCACAAAGTGATAACGAGTCTTTAATGGATTCACCGTTTGCCACAGCCAACACCGCGGACACAATGGCCAAACTGAGAAGTTGCATTAAGGACGAGAACGAAAACACTCCCTTCAATTGCACTGAAACAAATAAAGGTAAATTGCGGAAGAACATGACATGAAACGGCACAAGCGTTTTGCTAAAGAAACTGTTATTTCATTTCTAGAAAACTGTAACAAAACGAATGAACCCATTTTGAACACCATCCTGGGATTGAGTTACTCCACTTTCCAGCAGCTGATGGGACCCTTCTCACAAACTCCCATGATCAATCCAATTGATCGTTTGTACAGCATGCAAAACTCATATTTTCGACCTGACGAACTGGCTTACGCTGACGATGGTGGCGGCGGGAGCACCAACAGCACGGGCAGTCTACTAAACAAAGACATCAATGAGAATTAACGTGTTTTATTTTTTATTACAAATAGTTTTAAGCAGCACTTAATTTTAGAAATTTAAAAACACAAAAATCAAAATTAGTAATCGTATTTGTAAAAATGGAAATTAATTTTATGTTGCCACAGTTTAAGTGTTAAGAATTTAGTAAATCAAGACAGAGAAATCGAAGAATAAAAAGAAGAGAAGAAATAACAAGCGAAGAGTCTTATTCAGAGGAGAGCGCGTGAGAATGCCAAGAACCGATTCGGGTTAATTTCATTTCATCCGAAATAAAATCAAGCACGCGGTGGACTATTATTAAATTTGGACTTGGAAAAAACAGCTGCTCAGATTTCTTTAGCCCGCTTGGGAATGGGTAAATCGTGTCGAGAAGCTCCGTGGCCACTTGGAAAGTTTTAACACTCGATACGCCAACTCTCGTTTCTCACTGCATGAATGCTCGCATCTGCACTCAGTCTTGAAGAAATTATTGTTTAAGGCCGTGTTTTTGAGATGAGGATTAACTTTAAACCTCGTTTAACGTAAACTGAAGAATTGATTTTTCTAGCGAAATGTTTTTTATTTTATTATATTTTTAAGGATCAATATATTCAGCTGTTCCTTTCTTAAACTCGGTTTCCAGATTAACTAAACCTGGTTTAATTGAGATCACATGTTAAAATTTTTTATATTAAATTCGTATTAAATTTTTTTGTTTAACGAGTTAAAATATCTTTTTATATTTTGCTATCCACAGAAAAATTGTCCTTTTCATTTTGCCAATCAGCGCAACTTATGATCTCTATTAACGGCAAGAATGGTCTCCGTTTAACTTTGGGCAGTTTTTGCTGTTCAAAATAATCGTAAAGAACAGAGGCATTCGCGTGTGACATAAAACAGTTTTTGTTTTACGTTCAACAATTAGAACGCTGCCTACAGGAAGATCTGAAGCAACATTTTAATTTGACTAATGGTGTGTTCTTTTCTACAAAACATGTAACATTTTTCCACTTATTTTCTAAAAAGTAGCGGTTTGGAAAAGTTTTAAAAAAGAAATAATTTTTAGTGAAGGATGTAGGATTAATTTCCATTAAATCTCTTATTTTCAAATGACAAAATGTTGCCATTTTCTCTTAAAAAGTGTGAAAAATGTTGCATTATTTTGTAGAAAAGAAATCGACATAATTTTAGAAACTTTAGCACTGATTTCTATTTGAAATTCATTTTATTTTATTGTCAAATTACTCATAAATTGTTTATTTAATTTTAATTAGAAGCGCATTTGTCACACGCTACATTCTTATGCATCATGGCATTTATATTGTTGCTGTGGCTCCTTACACGAGTTGAAATATGATCAAGCATAAGGGAAAACTGTTCCCAAATCAACGAGAAGACGATTTAAACGCATTTAATTTCGCAAAATAAAAACAAACAATATGAATGCGATTTATAAGCGTAGTGAACAAAAACTAATTGATCTGAAGATCCAACAAAGTTTTTTTCACAAGAGAAGAAAATAAGTAAAACTGAAATACTTCTTACCTCTTTCCATTTTCGTTTATATTATAAGCCATGGAACCCATTTCCAATAGATCAGATGAAAAGAAATATATTTTAGCTCAATTTATATTCTGTTGCTCGTGTTCTGAAAATTAAAGAGCTCTGATTCTTTCATTCCACTGTGGACCAATTATTAATTATTGTTTAAAATTTCAATTAAATTCTGTACGATCGTTTGGCATCACAAATACCTTATCGCGAAATTTCATGGCAGGTTGTGGGCTGCAGATCGGCAATCAGGAAAGGGGTCATGCCAATGCAATCCATTGAATTTCTCGTAAAGAGTGACAAGAGACAAGAGACAAGAGAGAGAGAGAGAGAAAGGAGGTCCTTTTTCGGTACATGATCGATCATACGAACAGTTTAAAAATCACATCAAGCTGAAATAATTTAAAATAATTCTTGATGAAATTTTTTTTTTAATCTTACACTTCGGCTGCTTTTAGACGTTTAAGTTTCAAGGCAAGGACGAGCTTCAAAAGTTGGGTTTTTGGGAGAGAGAGAGAGAGAGAGAGAGAGAGGTAATGTGAGTTAAACGGAGTACAAACTTGTTTTCTGCTTTTTCGTTGTTATACCCCGTTTAACGCACTTTACCTCTCTGTCCCAACAACTCAACTCTTGAAGCCCATTTTTGCCTTCACTTGTGAAAGCTTAAAAGAAAGTTGAAGAAAATATTGAACAGACAATCTTTAAAGTCTCAAAAAGGATTTACGATATTGAACGTGAGAGTGCTGTAGGCCGAAGTAGATATCAAAACCGAAAATCCCAGGATCGAGTCTACTGCATTTAGTCATGAATCGCTGTACTATTGGACTCTTTGAGCGGTGAAGGTGTAACACAATCCACATAATTTCCAAAGATCTTATTTAAGAGTAAAACTACCTTAAAAATGCTCTATTATATCAGCTTAACCACAAGTGTTGGAGGAGCTACAAATGAAAAAAGTTTCAATTCAAAGATTTTCATATATTTAAGCCAAGATTATTTTATTTCAATTGCGATTAGATTTCTGCATATACTGGATCCACTGACAAAAAAAAAATTTTTAAATGGAAATATTAGATTCAGTTATTTGCAATAATCAATAGAAAAGATCCAGATTCACACTTATTTCGTGCCACAATTTAAGGATCTTATTTATTTCCTTGGAAGCATTCTTTTACAGTGTGTCTATATAACTTATGCTTCCCCATCCAGAGCTAAAAAATTAACTTGTATCTGAAATCATACGAGATGTCAATTGCAACAAAGATAATTTGCATACTCTTGACAAACAACTTTCCTATAAATCCAACTGCAAAATCTACTTGTTCTCGTTGTATAAAAAAAATAGTAACAAGAAACAAATGCCTGGAAAAAAATTGAAAAGGAAAAACAAGTCGTTTGAATGTTTAAACATGTTTGCAGGTGCAGTCAAACGAAATTTGTTCCACTCATTTGACATAAACAAGGGGCCAGGCGTCAGTTACACACAACACGGAAATTTAGAAACATTTGCCGAATGGAAGGATACGGGAGGTTTCAAATGCGTGAAATAAAAAACTTTCATGCACACCAACAACACAAGGATGGAAAGAACAACGTTGTTTAAATAGGCGGTGAAAAAGCACATACAACAACAACACAATATGAGACAAATTTAGGCAGAGAACATAAAACATTTTACCTAAAAATGCGTAAAATCTGCTTTCGTCATGCGTTGTTGTAAAGGGCGACAATTGTTGTTTTTATGTCAGAATGCATCCAAACAATGGCCGAGCAACATCACAAACACTTGTGTCAAACAAACTGCTGCCGCTGCTGCTGCTGCTGTGTACCCTGTAACCAAGCGAAGGACTCCCGGGCTGTTGTGAGGAGGGGGGAAAGAAGCGAATATCTAATATTTGACATAATGTCACACTCAAATACAAAATATCCTGCACAATGTGGGAGCGAATATCGAACGGACGAAGAAGCACCCCAAATATTCTGTGAATGCTATTGAAGCGCAAATGCTTCAGTCGCATTGTGAAACATTGACTCGGGTGCTAAAGTTGAAAAGTTAAAGGAATTCAATGAATTTGAATGTTCCAATACAAACACATGCTACGCAAATACATCACGTACATAATGCAGGCATGTGTGAGTGTGTGTGTGGGTGTGGGTCTGGATACATGCCTCGTTGGGTAATTTTGCTTAAGACACAATTTTCAAATTCTTTTTTTTTTTTTGGTGTTGTTGTGGCAACAATTCATTTCTATTAAATCTTTGGCAGGATCGAATTCAGTTAAGCTCTTGGCCATTGTGTTTGTGCATTCGCACCCAAGGAGTTGTTGGCGCACATCTTCTACACTTTCCGCTAATTGTTTTCCGAAACAAAAGAATATATAAATATTTTATACTTCGTGCCACGCAGGGTAATTTGTCACAATATGTGTCACATTTGCTACAGCAATTGTGCGATTCTGTCTGCCACTAAAGCGATTAAAATTAAGGTGGATGCGTGAAGGCAAGCAATTTTGCTGTTTTGCTTTTCAAACAAACATTAAATCCTTCTCGTATAACAAATTTGAAAGTAGAATAACAGGAGATCGTGTTGTAGCGCGAGTTTGTCATGGAAATGGGCGGGTAGGAAAATAAATTAAAGAATTTATTTTGTATAATTTCAATGCCGATCGAACAACAATCGGTTGTTCGTCCTTCAGCCACGCCTTAACGCGAAAGTGATTTGAAATCCATCGTTATTTTGTAATAAAATTTGGACAATTTTTTAATATCTTTTTTTTAATTGCAGCACATTTCCTTAAGCTGCTCAATAATTTGAATAACAAATAAACCATGAACTTTTTAACATGTGAAATTTTAATGCCGATAAATACTGAATATGAACGTTTCCTTCATGAGGAAAATAACAGTCGCACACATTTCAAATAAATATATCGAAAATAATATTTATTCTCTTTAGGACTGTGTGATAAAGCACAGTTTGCTAAAAAAAATTGTTTACCATGGAAATGCCCATATACAAGTGTTCTTTTATAAACAGATATAGAACTAATTCAAATCTCCGTTAAATTTTATTTTAAAAAATTTTTATATAAATGAAATACATTTTGGAGACCGTCATGTCTTTAAAAATCTGGGGAATAGTTGAGCCCAGAAGCCATTCCCGCTAATTGCAATCGCAAAACTGTTTTGCTGTTGTATGATGTTGAGCTCTTCGAACTAAAAAGTCTAATGAGAGTTTGATTCAACCCTGCTATAACTTCTGAATGAATCAACCGGTTCTCATGTGATTCTCGCTGATTGTTAAAAAGTTTCGTATTATTTAAATTGTCTGAATTTCTTCTTTTTCATACCCAGAATGATTTCTAGTTGACCTACTTTTTAGTGGTAGATAATCTTGAAAACAGATGAACTGGAATCCAAAAGTAGTGTTGGATTCAACCGTTTTCAAAACGATCGTTTTATGAACGATCATATTCCATCGTATACCTGAATATCTTTGGGTGTTCTAAAACATTTTGGGTAGAGATTAATACAGACTTTTACTCAAGATTTTAAAAAATTTGTACTAAAATTTCATAGTGATTCTTGTGCACATAAACTTGTTGAGAATGTCTTTTTATATTCTCCTGTTTAATAAATTCAATAAATTTAAATTTTGCAACTAAAACAAGCCTGCATATCTAAATCACTGCGTGCACGACTGTTTTGCTGTTCAGTACTCAGCCCGGAGCTGATTTTCTTTGTGTTGCACTTTTCACACACATGCACACATACAACATGCACGTACACCACGTGTGTATGCAAATTAAGGGTTGAAGTGTTAGTTCATCTGACATTTTTATGTGACACATTTTTTTCCCTGTGTTGTTTGAATAATTAATTGCAATTTAATCGTTAAATGTGGTTACTTTCAGGTTTTTATTCGTGTGTGAATCATTAACACAACAAATCGTTGTACAGGAAAGTGTGTAACAAAAAAAACAGAAATCGTACGTTGTATTCACACATACTGACATACTTACAACACTCACAGGCAATTATTATTTTAATTGTTTTTATCTTCAGCAAATTTCTCGCTGAAACACCGGCAAAGGAGGCTGCTGTATTGTGATCCTTAGCGCATGAGAGTGTTGTTCGCTCTCGATGTCATTCTCTCACCAGTTCTAAAGCATTCAAGTGGCCCTTTCATATATAACGCAGTCATAGAGATCAATACAGATCAAAATACTTCGATCGTATATTTTTGCCTGAGTGCAGAATCAAATCCATGACCATCGGCTTCATAGTCCACGCATTAACACCTTCAACTAACAGCAGCTAAAATTAAAGATCATTAAGGAAAATACTGTGTCTTGTTCTCCTCGAGTATTTGTGGATTCCCTACTTGTCGCATCCGTATTCGCGTCGAATGTTTTTTCGCGTCCATTTTTCTCTGCTGGTTGTTCACATTTTTAATTGTTTTGGATTCAAGCCGAATTTTATTTCTTCAATGTGGTACTCCCTGGCAGCAGAAATTCCATCCCTTCATAATTAAGAAGTCAACTACTTCAGTTTCAGTTTATCATTTTGTAAAATGAAAATGTCAGCAAACAAAAACTCTCAAAATTTGTTTGGAAATATTTTTGCAACATGTTGTTGACGCTGCACTTTGTTAAGACCAACTTTTCCACTTTCCCGCTGACACTCGTGTTGTTGTTTCAATATTTTATTTAGATGGAAACCTAAATCTATTTTCCAAGTTGAAAAACAAAAAGTCACAGGGCTTTTAGTCATTTCCTTCGTCTGTTTGTTTAGGTCTGAAATGGGGATTATGGGCTCGATAACAACAACACAATCACGGCCATGCTTTTATGGCCCAAAGACAGAATTTTATTTGTAGACAATCTGTAAACAATATGTCGAACAATTGATGTCCTTTTTATAAATGCTGAATAATATATACAGACACACACACACATGCACACGCACGCAACATGCTCTTAAACAAACATAATTGCAAGCGGATAATGGGGCAAATGGCATTAAAATAACAGCGCAATTTTATGGAACTTTTAAACAAAAAAGTCGGCCTTTTTTCCGTGGCAAACAGCCACAGAAATCTATTGACACACACGCACATAAACACCACAGTTGCGATGAAGGACAGACATCTCTCACAGCACACGTTCATGGGCACTTCGCTGTATGAGGAAAGCAATCGGCCTAAAAGTATTTATTTTTCTTATTTTTATTTGTCTTGAAACTGATTTTCACATACTCGCACAATCGTTTTGTTACATTTTGTGTGAATTTTATTGCACCTCGATGGGAAGGACTATTATTATTTGTTCAGCATCCTGTGGCGTGCACACATATTCGTGTTGTCAGATTTGGGGGAAGCGTTTGTTTTGTATTCTGTTGGTGTTTTTAGTTACAAAAGTAAATCAGGGATTCTGCAGCACAGAAAACAATTTTTTACAATTTTTCCAATAGGATTTTTGCTCGGCAAATGTGTTATCCTTCAGTTATAAGTGAATGAATCAAATCGATGTCTGCTTTAATTGATATATTTTCCTTTTAAGGCTGTTGCATGAATAGATTATTGACCATAAGACACTGCCTGGTCCATGATGTCACTCGAAACAAGAATAAATTCCAAGCTTTTGATATCGAGCGACATCGTGGACCAGACAGGGAGTTTTTGGTTCTTGTATATGCCGCCAAAAATCTCTCAGTTCTTGTTGTTAAGGGTGTTTTGCAAACAATATTTAATTGATTTTAATTAAGTTTTTTTTAGTTTACAATATTATTTTTAATTAAACAAAATTGCAAAATAGTTTCAATTAAAAATTATGAATGAATAATGTTTTGTCCTTGATATATATTTTTCTAAGTGTACATTTAACTATCCTACTGCCTGTTTCACAATGTCGAAAGAATATTTTCTTTCGCAAAAAAATTATATCAACTGCTTTTATTTGAAATACAATTCTACCAGAAATAGAAATCGTACGCCATCGTGATAGAGGCAGTTAATAATGCTACACTGAGAAAATTTCGATCCTAAACAGTCCCTTAAGGAATTTGTACGTCCACCAGTTAAATAAAAATTATTTCCCCAGTCATGAGTTATCGTACGCACCATTTGCAATAGCTCAAGCCTGCACTATAAGTCAGCCAGAGATTGTGGGTTCGATCACTCAAATGGAATCGCGTTTTTTGATCTCCAAGTCCATGGTTACATGAATAGTTCCCGGTCCGTTTAAATGAGGGGAAAATTGAACAGTAACGCCATTAAACAGCGATTAACGCCAAGATTTCTCAGTGAAGAAACAAAAAATTACTTTTCACAAACTCCATCTCTCCTCCCAAAACTTTCAGTACAAGGCAATAGATGCGAGGCACAGGGCAACCAAGTGGAGGGAATGCACCCATTTTTTGTATGTCTAATTGTTTATAACTCTAGAACTCTTGGCACAGTGGGCTGTTGCCAAAAGTTATCATTTCGTTAATAATGAAGGACGACATCTAACGCGCTCATTAACGTTTTAAAACAAAATTGATTTATTTTCTATAAATAATTCAGAGCCAGTAAAGACTCAGACGATGAGAGGAGATCCTGGAAAAACAACCTCTTAAATCATAATTTATAAAAGTGTTCCATAAAAAAAATAAACTTGCAAGTTGTTGTAAATATTAAAAATAAGAAAAATTCATTTAACGAATAAAACGTTTCAACGCCGTTGCGCTGGATTTCCCTCTACTTCTCTTACAAACGCCTTCGAATCAGTTAAAATTAAATAAAAACTTACAGCATTTGCTTAGTTGTTTTACCAGAATTATTTAAATAAACGAAAACTTATTTCGCCCACAAAAGAAAAGCTAAAAATAGTTGCATTTAAGACGGTTCTGTTGCTGTTGGTTTTATTAAGTTCCTTTTTTTTTTTGAAGGCAGCGTCTTTTTTATTTGATTATGACATGCAAAACCCAAATCCAAGATGAAAAACACATTAAACGAGCAGAGCAAAAAATGATCAAATAAAATTATTTCTTAACTGGAAATACAATAAACGTTGCGTATTACAACGCAGTGTAATAAATATACACGAGGGTTTTATCACTTACTTGGCCGCTGTTGATACTTCCTGCTCTAACGAAGAACGATAACAAGGGAATTTTTAAATTTTTAATATGTTTTCTTTTTGTTGTTTTTGTTGTAAATGCATGCACGAGTATTAAAAAATATTTTTCGCAGAGATACTTGAGACTCCTGCTTTGCATCCTTGTGTTGTTTTCATTGTTGTATCGTGTTGTGTTGTGTGCGTTGTTCTTTGGAACAGTTGAAGTTACTGTTGTTGGCCGCTTTTGTTGGTGTTGTTGCCTTTTCAGCACAACTGATGCAAAGACATGACGAGGCTTAAGTCAGATTTTTACATGATATTCAAACATAAACACACCGACACTTGTTACTACACACAAAACCAAATGGTTGTCATGCATAACAGCACAAGTCCATTTTTGTTGATTTTTGATTTTATGATGCGAGAAACGAAAATCTTTCGTATATGAGAAGGTTTCTTCTGAAGTTTAAGGAGTTCTTTTTAATTTTAATGGGTTAAAATTTTCCAATAAAATGTACAGTGAAATCACAGTCAAAGCAAAAGTCGATTTTGGTGTAACTTGGAGCTCTTTTTTGCCAGCATATGAAGATGTGTTGTTTTTGTCCGAACATGTTTTAAAAGCATTTGAATCAAACCCATGTGGATCTGGATGCCTGTTCTTATTTCTCAAGCCGGAAGATCCGCACCGAGTCCACAGCCCATCACGTGTTGTATTATACCCAGCCTGAAAAAAATTACTTCAAGACATATGCCGTTATTCATGAAAACCACTGGATGTGTGTATATATTCATAGAAATGAGATCAGAACTAAAAGAATTTGTGTACTAAGTGTTTTAACGCCGTAGTGATTAAAGTTCGACTCGTGGTATTCACAACGAACTGAAATTTTATTTTTCAACTCACAAAATTTAAGAAAAAACTATTTTTTCGACTCAGTTTTTCGCTACTTTTTAGTGGGTGCGGCTGTATGTCTTAAAGCTCTTCTCTATAACAATTTTATGAAGAGTTCGTATACGAGAATTGCATTGTTATTATATTTTGTGAACGCATGTAAAGTCAATGGTGGTGATATTTAGAAAATATATTTTCCCACACTTTTTAAAGGTTCGTTAAAAATATTCTTATAAGTGTTTTGTTGAAAAATATATTTTGATATGGGGAAACACACTGGGACTAGATTAGATCAAATAAGAACAAAAAAAGTGTTTTCTAAAGAAAAATTACTTTCTGCAGCCAAAATATTTCTATATATTCCTCGAGCTTTTTCTTTACCACGCACGGGGCGCTGGTTACTTTTACATGCTGGGTTAAGCGACGATCAAGGATGGACTGAGATCGGTGTATCTATAACATGAAACATTTCTCAGAGAAAGCTTTCTGAGAGTAAAATCATCTTTGAAATTCCTGTCATTATATTTCATACAGATTTTGATGCCAGCAGGACTACAGCCATGAATTCTTATATATAAACTGATTCAACTTGACTTAACTTTTCAGCCGTCCCTCGTATTTTTAATGCATGTATTTATGAGATAAAAAATAAAATGTTTTATTCTTAATACGAGTACTGGAGTATAAAAGAAATCTGTGTTTAAGTTACGACGATGTAAAAAATGTTTTTATTGCATATCGCGAATACACTCGTCGCATAACAAAATATAAAAACAACTAAAAGGAATAGAATATAACGATGGGGAAAAGGAGGAAAAAAGAAATTTCATACTTTACTAACAAGTAAATCAAAAGATTTTTTAAAATATGTACGTTTGATATGGAAAGAAAAATATCATAAAATAATACCCGTAAAGAGATGGAAGGTGCGCCGTGCCATGCGAACACCCTCCTACTTGGGCTGCATCATCAGTTTGTGGCACCCGCTTCGTGGAAGGGGAAGGATAGCTAAAACTAAAACCAAGTCACTTTCTCATTCGTTTTCAATGCAAAGAGGGTAGACTTGTTTCAAAGAAAGGACACTCATAAGTTGTGAAATGAAATTTTGCTTTTCTTAAGCAGGATAATTTTTAGTTGGTCCGGAAGTTTCCCAGTTTTCTTATACAATTATTATTTTGATCAAGGAAGACCGGGTCAGTAAATATCCTTAAGATAATATTTTTTTAGTAAAAAGGGGATAACAAAATCTTTTTTCCAAAACAAACAATATCTTTTGTGTAAAAAAAGTGGTCAAGTTTAATTGTCCTGCGCACATTTTGATAGCATCCGGTTAAAATATTTCTTCAAACATCAAATTCACACAGAAACAGATGAAATTCCTCAGCTTAGATTAGCTTTACAGGGTGAATCGTTTCCTGGAGCAGTTTTACGTATAAAAGACTTTTGGCCACCACTTCAAAGCCATCCTATATCCTTTAATAAGGACGATGCACGCTCTCTATATTCGTCCAAAGCATACAACCAGTGTCCCGTCATCGCGCACCTTCCCTCATTACAATCTCTTGTTAGAAAATCATCTTCACTTTCGCGCCTTCTTTATGCTGATTTTCTATAGTTGAAGCTTCAAAAGAAAATTCGCTTGTTGTTGCTTCTGCTGTAGCTGTTGCCGTTGTAGTTGAATATGTTTCCTAAGTGGTCCCTTTCATGCTTTGTTGATTTGCACAAAATTATATATCCTTCACAGTCTTTCAGGAGGATATCGTCTTCAATTTTTTCTCTCCATCTTCAGAAAAAAAAATTTTTTTTCATTTCAGCGTTCGCTAACCAACCAGTTGTCGTCAAGGTAATTTTTCTTATTCTATTCTTTTTTTTCAAAAATAAAAAAATGTTTTTCCACTCATTCAATTCATTTAGTTTTATATTTTATTTCTGCTTTTTTTTTCATTTGAAAATTCAAGTCAAGTTGAATTGTTGACAAAAGCATCCGCTGGGGGAAAAAAAATTAAAAGAAATCGCAGCTACTTAAGTTGTTATTTATTAAAAAGAAAAAATGAAAGAGGAAAAAACAACGAGTTTATGTGCGAGTTGCTGGCAAAAAGTACAGAGAAAGACAAGGATCTTGGAAAACGTTTAAATTTGCATTGGGAAAAATTTAAGAGATGTCGAAAAGGCTCACGTCGAACGCTGAAATAATTTAAAGGCGTGCGGGTAACAAACTCGTCACAACAAACTTTTATTTAATTTGAAATACTCATTTCGTGTCTTAAGGCTAAAAGAATTGATGGTAAAACACCTGCGTATTTGAAACTCAAACATTTTTTAAACTTAAAATTCCTTTGGAATTCGATATAATCCCGGTACTACAATGCAGGTCCAAACTAATATTGTTTTCACGGCCAACGGTCGTGACCTTTTTGAATAAATTTGTTTTGTTTGTGATGTCCTTTTTGGCTTGAGGTGACCTCAAGCCGAAAAGGACATCACAAACAAAACAAATAAAATATTTTGTTTATATATTTATTTGTTGGGAGTTATTTATAAATTGTTAATTTAATTTGCCATAAAAGCGTGTTTCTCATATATTTTCAACTAAATTATTTTTAATAACTTTAGTTTATAATAATTGAGTATTTCATTGCGTTTAGCAGGGCATCGAAATGTTGCGCACGCGCAGACTGCATTTATTTTATCTTTCTCGCTCCTACACAGACAATTTTAGAAGAAATTATTTGATTTTGGCGACCCTCATCAGGATAACGAAACAAACTCAACGCATTATTATATTGCCACCATATCCTGATTAGTGGCCGCAAAACGAGTCTAAAGTGTCGGTTTTAAATATACAAAAATAAAGCGGAAGCTAATAAAGCGATATGCAATAAGAGGGATTGGTTTAAATATGATCTCCAGGACACAATAAAAATATTCCCGCAACTATGGTTCGAGTTAAATAGAACCGAGTGGAGCTGAAATGGATATAAGAGTGACTTTTGCATGCCGAGGAAGCAGAAACGACAGTGCACACGCACAGAGTGATGACAATACGCATCTACACTAGTCATCAAATTAGTTTTGTTTAAAATAAAAAACACGGCAACTAATAATAAACGCTCATCGCCAATTAATACGCGATGGTATTAATACAATTGCCCTGCCATTGCACAGTGGAGCCAATATAAATTTTTTGCACGAATCGATTTAAACATAATAAAATCTTGGTAGTGTAAGACAGAGAAGGAGAGAGAATACAGCTCTGAAGAGTCTGAATTGTTTAGAAAGATATGGAAAAGGGTTACCCTTAACACAATGTTGTTATTAATCAATTAATAAACTTGATGTCTTTACTTTCACTCTTGATCCTGCGAATGAGATCGCATATATCAGCAATTATAAGGAAATCTGACGAAGCGGGGGAATTAAAATTTCGAAATCAGTCACTCATAATAAATGGATGACTCACGCATTGCAAGTCACGGCATTCAGATAATGAAAAATATATATCGCAAAATAACAATTATATTTTGATTTTTATTTAAAATATATATAACTAGTACGTTCCCTGGTGCTTTCTGCTTATCGTTGTTATTATTTTTCGTTTTGTTTTCTATCACAATATAAAATTTCAAGGCTTCACTATAACTGCAGTTGCCTGTTTCGCATTTATATTTTGCTTATAAATACGGTGTCTTATTCACTTAAAGCTCGACCATTAAGATTTCGCTGTACTTAATCTTTTTTAATATATATGTTAATTAGCCAACTTTGGCCCCAGTGTCCGCCGTGCAGTTAAGTCATATTTCAGTCAAAGTTTCGTGACAAGAATTTCATATAAAATTGCAAACTAATTTTGTTTAATATTTCCCAAAACAATTTAATACACTCGTATGTGTGTGTGTGTGTGTGTGTGTAAATCATAAATTGTAAAATCGAAATGTGCAATAATAGTTTATTTGAACGTTTGGCCTGAAATACTCATAAATCCACAATCGATTCTAGAGAAAATCGTTGCCTTTTAGCCAAAATACTTGTATGAAAGTAAAATAAATATGCAGTTTTGAGTGGAAGGAAATATTCATGAATGCTAATTCCAACACGTTGAAAGACAAACAAAAATGAACAGCAACCAGCCCGTTCCCAACAGTACTCAGGCGAATGGATATTTGCAGAAGTTTCCATCAAAGATTATGAGTTTATGAAGAGTTTCAATGACCGTCGTCTGTGTGTGTGTGTGTGTTTGAGAGTGTGTGTAAGAGCTCATACGCTTGTCTATTTGATTGCCTGTCGATTCGTTTGGTTTTTAAGTTTGCAAGTGTTCAGTTATGAAAAAGCCAAAAACACACTTTAGAATTTAATGAAAAAAAAAACCGGAATCATATTTGATCATATTGATGCCGATGTTGATGTAATTGTTGTTATTGCTTGTTGTTCCGTTATGGAATGGAGGATGAAATGAAACGAGTATCGGCAACAAGGATTTTGTAACGAGTTACCAAACAACCAGGCAACAATCGTATTCAAAATGAGCACTTTATTTTATTGCCGGTGGATTGTGTGCGAGTGGGGAAGTGTGTGTTTTCATGTTTGTATGTGTGCGTGTGCGAGATGTTATTATTTAGTTGCCATCATATTGAATATTATCGTTGATTTTATCCAAAACCCAGCCATTTATAAAGTTTCATGCACTGTGGGACAGTTGGGAGAGCAGAGCCACGTCTCAATAATTGTAATACAAAATTATCCACAGCCGAAATGCATTTACGTTGAGCTTTAAAAATATTATAAATTCAATAGCGAAATCCTGCCAAAAACTCTATTTCGGGTATCAGATTTCCTTAATTATTTGAATATCTTCAAAATTTTGAAAAGTTTTTTGTTAATGAGGAACATGAAAGGTCTGGTAGGATCCCAAGACTTTCGCACTCCTATTCATCAATCCCACAGTGCCACTTGACGTGTGAGTGGTCGTTACACAAGCATGTGTGTCAATATGAAACCAACGGATATGAGCTCGAATTGAGAAGTGTAGAAGGAACAATATTTGAAAGTATTCCTCACAGTCCATTTTTGTAAACCCACTGAACAGAATGTGTGTAAAATGTGCGTCGGTGTTTGTTTTACAAACTGTTTTTGAATACAAAACAGTCTTGAGGCACATGTTTTCCCTGCGAATAGGAAATACTTGTGCCCAACATGCTGCTAAAACTTGCACAAATATTGCGATTAAACGTATCATTTGTATCCTTAGATTATCACACACACACACACACACACACACACACACACACATACATGCACATATTGATAATCTTTGGAAGTGTATTTGTTGGCAAGTACACAAAATGTAAATAGAACAGCACTCGTGCATGTTTATTGGCAAGAAAAACCTCATAGAAACGTTAGTAATTGGCTTTTTCTGGCTAAAGAAGTGCCAGCAGAAATACAAGCAGTTTTCTAGTCAATAAACTTTTGTGGGAAATTTTCCAATCCATAGACGTTTACAACAACATTTGAAGGAAGATCATCATGGCAACAGTTGCTTTCTTTTTAACAAAAACTGCATAAATTAAAATATGACAATATTGGAAGTGTGTGTGTGTGTGTGTGTGTGTATGTGCATGCATTAAATAGTTCATTCCATTTAGTTGAGCAACATGCTGATTAGGAATATTTAAATTTTTTTTTTAATTAAACAAAACACATTTTGAATATATTAAATGGGAAATTTTTTAAACAAACATTTAGAAATAAAAAATTAAAAGTCAAAACGTTTTTCATTCGAAATTTCTTATGTCGTTCTACGATATCTAAAAAGCTCCAACTGATGTCGAGTTCTTTTCTAGAAAATAATGCAACATTTTTCACACTTTTTAACAGAAAATGGCAAAATTTTGCCATTTCAAAATAAGGAATTTATTAGAAATGAATCCAGCATCCCCAAAGAAAAATAATTTCTACTTTAAAGCTTTTCCAAACTTCTACTTTTTAGAAAATAAATGAAAAAAATGTTACATATTTTCTAGAAGAAAAAAAAAACGCCATTAGAATGGAATTCATAATCGACTTTTGGATTGATTCATCAAAATATCCGTTGCAACAAAACGTTGCAGTCCTAGAATTAAAAATAACGTTCTTATCAACAGACTGGAGTATAAAGAAATTTTAAAAGCAATTTTAGTAAAATTTTTTAGATGACCTTTTTGCTTTGGCTGTCAAATATTGTCAGGATAGTTGTCGGGTGAGACCTTTTTGAGAAGAAATAAGAATGGAAGAGAACTGCATGTTTAAACACCTCACAAGTTTTGAAAATTGTTTTCCTTTTAAATGTTATTTATTCGAACGAACGATAACTTTCGACATCGCTGAACAGGCAGTTAATATGTTGACATACATATGTTCATATTTTATTTGCTATTCTTAACTCCAACCCAAATATTTTAATTTTCCACGAAGAAATTTCAAAACGTTTCGATGTTATCTAAAGAAGAAACACTCGGGACCGTGATAGAAATCAGCCAGGGAGTCCGAGACTGAAGTAACATCGCTGATGTACGAAGGCTGGCATGCACAGACATCTCATCGAAGTTGTAGTGGAACCACTTCTTGCTGGTAAAATTAACCCGGTCAATGGTTGTTGATTAGAAATGGTAATCATTTTCATAATCCGGTCACACAGACCGGAGTCGGAACTGCAACACATCGTAACAAACGAGATGCTGTTGTCTGAAGCAGGTAACACAAGACTGCGACTCGTTAGATCTCAAGCTCGACTCTGCACTCAGTCAGACCATCGATAGCATCCCAACAGTAGTTGCGGCCACAGCACTTTGTAAACAACTTTTGCCACCTACAACTTTTCACAATCTGTCAAGACACCATTCGGTTTCATTTCGCATAATTTATTTTTGTGTGACACTTTATCTGAATAAAATATAAAATATTATTGTATTCAAACAATTATAAGTTTTTTACTTCACACACGAAACAGCTTCCATTTAACAATAGTTCTGAAGACAAGACAAGACAAGACAATTTCAAGTGGGTTTTCTGCAACGAATATCTCTTGAATGCAAGACAAGACACTGAAAGAAATGAAATCGCACAAATCACACAAAACGAAGACATTCAAGCGTACAACAGGCACTCCTTCCTTTTGCTCCCTTTCAAATGAAGATTTCTTCGCGTTGATTATATTCAAATTCACTTGCGATGAAAAGAAAAAATATCTCGGAAAAGAAAAAATCTGCACCGCTTTCCCGTGGAAAATATGAAATAAGACATTTTCATTGTTGCGTGATATGTGGCATCAACGACTCGCAATCGTCTTCTAATATTTTGTTCACTACGAGATTAACATTCACAGAAGGAATAGAGTGCGTCAGAACTATTCTGTTCCCTTATTTGAGTGTGAGTTTTGTGTGCTGCTTCATTTCTGTCAAGACACGTACTTTTTATTACTTTCATTGCAACGATTTTGTACATGCAACGACAGTCATTTATTCAGAGATGTTGCCTCAAATGGCTTTTACTGCTTATGAGTATGTGTATGTAAACGGGTACGTGGCACATGTGAATTGGCCCGTTTCTTTTATTTTTATTTAATATATTTTCACTTAAACCAGAAACGTTTTCATCAGCCATTTAATGAAACTCTACAAACTTTTCTCTCTAAACTGAAAATTCCCCCAAATCTAAAATTATTCGTGATAATTATATGCGTTTGGCCAGAAAAAAACAGAGAAAAAAATATATTTGAAAAATATTAACAGCCACCAAACAAAGTTTGAAATATATTACAAAACTTTTATTTATGTTAAATTAACCAACCGACCGACCCACCGACCCGCCGACCGCACTGTCCATGCATACATTTTAAAAATCTCACCATAAAAAGAATATTAAAATATAACGATTGGAGCGCCATATTGCGTTTTATGTGGCCATCGTCATCACGTCATACGCCACAGTTTTAGTTAATCGAGAAGGGAGATGAATTCATTCATGTTTCCATTCACTGCGAGTGTGTTGTAACAGGCAACAAGAATGGAAATCCTTGTTGCATTTTGTTTTTCAGGAACTGAACTGGTCTTCTTTCCAACAACAAGACGTTCAAATAACGCGGATTCCCACATGATGCCGAATTTTTCGCGGGCTCTTGTGCAGCACGTTACTTTGGGAACGAATTGGCGGCGAAAGTTTAGATTATTTCGCTATAGAGATCAACGGTCAGCAGGCATTAACTGATGCTCTGCTTGCACTTTGTACGGGAGCATGGCTTTCGAGTAGTATGTTTGTAGGGTTTCTGGACCACATTTCCCATACAAAAAAGCTGCTCATGTCACCAGTATTTTTAACCAAAATTTGTGATTTTCTCTTCACATTTTCTTTAGAAATATTTTTTTTCCTGCGGCAACGCTGGCAGCATGAGCAGCTTTTTTATATGGGAAATGTGGTCCAGAAACGCCACAAACATACTACTTCTTCGCCTGGTTAATTTTTCTGCGTTTCCAGGGTGTCCCTGTCCGTAGCCACAATAGCGATATTGTCCAGCGATCCCCCAGTTCGATGCTAGATTTTATGTGATTCCGGTCCAGTTGTGTGATTAGGTCGATATCGATATTGAAACTCACTCGGTGCTAACAACAACTGACGACTGGCTAAAAACACACGCAATTGTTCTGTGCTTTTGCGGAGTAAAGCTGGTTTATCTGTTTGTATGCTTACAACAGTAAAATATAGTTGAAGACTTCCTCCGAAATTTTCAAAAATTATAAAATCTTCCAATACGATGTTTAACTTTGCGCTACCCTGTATATTGGCAGCTACAAAATTATTCGAATGCAATACAATTCTATATAAAGCCAAGTGACCGAATAAGTTCCGTTCGGAAACGGATTTCAATCCGTATTTTGGCTCTTCAGAAAACGAAAACTGAAATATATTTTCAGAATGAGATCATTTTCAATATCATGAACGGAATTGTGCAATACTTGTCCTACTGTGCAATCAAATATTTGCAACTACTTAATAAATTAATAAACAAATTCGTTTTCAATAAATTTATTTTGAAAGAAGATTATTTTTAGAGTCTAATTTTGTTAGTTTTTAAATATTCTTTAATATTTCTTTCTTTTAAATATTTTTAAAATATCACTGATTGATATCAAAACGCAACCTTCTTGAGTTTTTCGTTTTTATACGAAATTTGAAAAAAAAAAAAAGTATCCATCCATTTAATAGACCACACGCAACAAATAAGTAACTTTTAATATTCATATCACTCATACGCTCTGCCTTATCTATTTTAAGTGCGTGTGTGTTGGTGTGTTTACTTTCAAAAACTTATTCAAAGCAGCTGCATGTTGCCTCATGAGCCACATGAAAAACAGCACAGACAAAAATATTATATTTTTCAAACAAAAGGAAACCTCATTTATACAAATTTTAATATAAAATAATATAGAAAGCGGAAAACTAAGTACAATATGTATGCATGTATGTATGTAAGTATGTGTGTGTTGGTGTGTATAAATTAAAAATTATTACATTTTTTAAGCGGCACAAAAAGAGTATCAAATGAAAAGCAAACGTTCCTAGTTTTTTAATGTTGCTGTCTTTTTCTTTTTTGCTATTAATAATTTTGAATAAAAATTTAATGCACTTTTAACATGTGCAGTTTGCCAACACACACACACACATGATGTTTTGTATTTATGCTTGTGTGCGTGCGTGTGGTATAAATTATCTTCATCTCTGTGTTGTGCAACACTTCTTTTAACTTGTCTATTTTCTTCTTTTCTAAGTAAAACGTTTGTAGTTGATGTCTTCTTTCATTTCGTTCTTTTGTTGTTGTTGTTTTTTTATGCTTTTTTTTATCAGCACATTTTTGCCCGTGTGTTGAATATTAATAACTTTTGTTTAGTCATACGTGTTAATGTGACTTTATGACTCTTTCATTTATATTTCAGTAGTTATTTTTTTTTCTTTTTTTTTCTTTGTTTCACTGCTCAAAGTCATTTGCAAGGCTCAGAGTACACGAGGCAAGTGTCAAGGCTAAATGTGGAAGCAACCAGTTTTAGTGGTTCAGCATACACGTGTGGTTCAGCATACATCGTTGCCGCTTCCTCAGGACTTGCTTCTGAGCTCCCTAAGGAACTACAAGGATATTCCATTTTATTTGTCTTGGACCATCACTCAGGGGATGACCCATATATTGGATGCATTGGGCCAGAGCTTAGGAAATTGGTCGCGCCTCTGGACGTTCGATTTGAACTTCAAGTTAATCGTGGCAAGTAGTTTATTCCACATACGAACCATTTGATCAAAGACCGAATTCCCACTGTACTGTGTGGTGCGGTTCACTGTTAACTCGGCCACAAAAGGATGCGTCCTGTGTGAAGAGAGTGTAGCTGGCAAAAACAATAAATTTTCGGGCACAAGTCCCCTAAAATCACTTGAACACATTCCTTTGAAGAATCGGCAAAACAGTGAAACCAACCCCACGTTTCGTCCATGCTCCAGTGAGTCAATAGAGTTGGCTACCAAGAGCCTCTTCTCTCTCTCTCTCTCTTTCTCTTGCAAGCGGTCGAGTAACTTCAAACTAGATTTTGAAGCACCAAATTTGTTGTGAAGATACATGCTGTGCCCCATTTTGGTAGAGTCTATTTCCGCACATAGAAAAACTTGCAAGATTTTTAAAATCTGGTTTTCTAGCTGCTGAAAATGCTGGATTAGCGCGCCAACAAGAACTCGGGACAAAACGTTAATACAACAGCTGTCTGTCTGCCTTTTGCTGCAAACAACTTTTCGTAACTTTTGTTTTCAGCGGAATAAATTTCCTGAAGAAGTCACACAAAGAAGTGACGAAATATCGAAAAACAATTTGTAATTTAATAAAAATAAAGAGACCTTAAGCTTAAAAAATATTAGTCCATATTATTAATATATATATATATATATATATATATATATATATATATATATATACATATATATATATAATATTTAATATATGTAATAAAAACTATATTTACATAAAACTAGAAAAGCCTTGAATTTACAGTCGAGTCTTGATGATTTAAAAAACGTTCAATATATTGAATAAAATCTATGCAATTAGACATTATTTCAACAGCTCTACACTTTGAATTATTTCAGTGTATTTTATATGAAAATATAAAATAAAAATCAACAATTAAATTAAAACCAAAAGACACCCTACTAAAACTTATTTGAATGCACTGACTTCAATGATGCTTGACGTTGTCTGAATGAAGTGCTCGTATCAGCCATTCTGAATTTCACTACTGAAGACAATATTCTGCAATACTGCGGTAGTTCTTAAATTTAAAGCATTAAACACAATAACGACAGCAGACTACAGACTACAACTTGCCAAAAATAGAATACATGTGCGTATATGAGAATGATTATATTTACTACCGCAGGCAACACGGCTACGGGTTGTTGTCCCTGCTGCTTTTGTGGTTGTAGTCAAATTAAACTAATTTCTATTTTGGTGAGCAACAATGAGTAGATGCAATGTTGCCAGTATGGTATAAATAAATTCATTTTTGTAAACTTAAAAATATATTGTTTTATTTCACAAAAAGATATAACAAACTTTGTTTCCAAGCTAATGAAATGATTTCTTGTCATATATTGTGGACTTTAAATATATTTTATTGGAATTACACTATTTAAGAGTCTTAAATATATGAAAGCGACTACACTGGCGTTGGAAGAGAATTGTAATACAAACAACAACACATGGTTATTGATTTAGTGGTGTTGTTTTAAAAATAATTAAGTAGCTGACTATTGGCGACGGTTGTAGCCTGCTGTCGTTATTGTGTTTAAATCTTAAATCATTATTTATTTATTTATTTATTTATTTATTTCAAATTGTTAATAAACTAATTTTTTGACATATTGTTATTGTACTATTATAATATGAAATTTATTTGTTGGGTGGTTAAGCAATGTCTATATGCATTTCATTGGTGCTTCTTACCAAATCGTCAGTAGACTTCAACCACAGTTTTGCAAAGTTTCAAACTTCTCAACTTATTAAAAGACTTCCAAAAACCATCTGAGAATTATGTTAAATAAATTAACTATAAAAATTCACAAACAATTTCAAAAAATCACATTATAATAAGTGTAGCAGGCTATGAAACTTATACAAACCAAACCCAACAAACAACTTTTATTCGATACGACTCTATTTTATTTTTCTATACCTTTATACAATTAGAAATCTCTTGGATAACAATGAAAGTATTTATAAGTATTATATTATATAATTATATTATATAATCAAAAAATTAGTTTATTAACAATTCAATTGAGATTTTATTTTTCATTTTGCCTTATAAATACTTTCATTGTTATCCAAGAGATTTCTAATTGTATAAAGGTATAGAAAAATAAAATAGAGTCGTATCGAATAAAAGTTGTTTGTTGGGTTTGGTTTGTATAAGTTTCATAGCCTGCTACACTTATTATAATGTGATTTTTTGAAATTGTTTGTGAATTTTTATAGTTAATTTATTTAACATAATTCTCAGATGGTTTTTGGAAGTCTTTTAATAAGTTGAGAAGTTTGAAACTTTGCAAAACTGTGGTTGAAGTCTACTGACGATTTGGTAAGAAGCACCAATGAAATGCATATAGACATTGCTTAACCACCCAACAAATAAATTTCATATTTATTTATTTCAATTATGTATAGAAATAAATAAATAATTATTTAAATTGAAACTTAATCCTTTTCTTGCACAATATCTATATAATTTCATTTTTATGTTTCACCCCTTTTTACCGCTCTGCCAGTTTTCTAGTCCAATCGTCACTTGGTGGAACATCTCGGGTGATTCCTGAAAGAACTGTGCCCTTAAACTAACCAAGTTGGACTGGTTTAAATTTCCAATATAGAAACAAAAATCTGTTCCCTCAAATTGATTTAGCATAAAAGCTCCCAACACGTTCCGCAGCCACAATTATATTCAGCATTGGAAAATTTAACTGCCCATTCTTTCAACCTGATCTAGTGGCATATATTCCTCTGCTGTGTTTCGTCTTTTTGGAATCGTTCCCAGTGCCTCAACGATATTTAGATACATTTCGTTTCTATATATAGAAATTTGTGTACCTAATTTGTTACGGTCTTTTTTTTGTATCCAAAAGAAAATAATTAGTCATCTGAAATCTGAAGTTGTGGGTGGATTCAATTAAAGGGCTACAATCAATCTAACCTTTTTTTATCAACCCGTGAAAACAAGAGGCGATTTATGAAAAACTCTTTCATTCAAAAACCGGCGTTATAAATCTTTCAATTCATCTCCGCTTTTCAGACAAGAGTGGGAACCAAATGGCACGTTTTCCGCAGACGAAACAAAATTTATTAAAATCAATTCTGTCATTTTAATTAAAATTTTTCATCGATCAGTTTGTATGACGGCGATCGTGCAAAACCGACAGCGATATAAAATCATAAATAAAGAAAAAGGCAAATTCCCTGTTCCTTTCAACAATCAGCATCGATCCAATCAACTCTGTTACATTTTTTATATAATTCCGACATGATGTACTACACCCTTAAATGCCCACCATATAAAAATATTATAGTCTCAGAAGTTTTCTTCCAGAAAAATTCAATTTTCCTTCAGTGCGAAATACGAACTAAAATAAAACAAGTAAAAATTGTATATTTTATTTAATTTTTATTAGATGACATGTCGAAGTAAATTTTCTTTAATTTTTCATAAATTTTTACTAACAATATTGATTTTGTCTTGTTCTTACAACTAAACGAAAAGAATATTTTTAACATAGAAAAGGAACTAATCGAAGGACATACAAAATATTTTCATAGATTTAACTAACTTTTATAGACTAAAATTTATTAGATACAATACGTTTGTTTACTAAGAGATAAATAGTAATACTAAGATTCCTTTAATTTAATTACTCGTAAGCTGAAAACTATGTCTTTTACAATCTGATTAAGTACTTTAATAAATTAACATTAACATTAAGATGTGGAAAAGCTAAAGTGTTTTTTTTATAAGTATTTCATTCACTAAAATAGAAGGGAAGTCATAGTCTTTTTAAATTAAAAAAAAAAAAAAACAAATAACTATCAACCGTGTTTTTTATATTCACAGCCCCACTGTATTTAAAAGTTTTGTTTAAAAAAAAATAAAAACTCACAGTTTCATTTGAAATTTTGTTTTTTCTTTGAGAAAAAAGCGTTTTTTTACTGTTTATGAATACCGATCATATCGTTTGTGGTACAATTTAACACTTTTTTCAAAACTCAATTTTAATTAAATATGCCTGATCCAAGAGATATTTTTAAGCAGATATGCACAATAGATATATCCATGGAGGTGAGAGCAGCACCAACAGGGGCAAAATAAATTTTAAAAACTATAAATCAATATTGCGTAAAATTAAAACGATTTTAAAGAAATAATATGCCAAAATTACTCACATAAAAAAATTGTTTCAGGGTTCTCTGGTACCATAGTTTTTTTTTGCAATTATTCCGAAATTGAAAACTGTTCAAAATCAAATTAATCATAAATAGTGGGGGTTATTTAGAGGAAAATATTTTTACGTTTTATTTGGGCTTTTTTCGCTTGAACTGTGTAGGCTCTCCTGTGCGGCATCATGGAAACGCCCATATATATTTGAATACATGATATATACACTACCAGGGGGCTGTCAATATATTTAACAAAAACTATAAATAAAAATAATAAAATTATGGACTTTGCACGGACATATTTTAAATCGAATTCATGAGGTTTCCAAAGGCGCTCAACACGAGATCAATTTCTTTAGTCAATGTCTTTTACGAATCCCTCAGGGTTGAGCGTCTTTCAACAACATATATGAAGCTTAAGGCTACAACAACAATATATAAATTTGGATATCAGTAACTAGTTTAAAGAGGCACTATTAATTAAGGAATTAAATATTTAAAGGCAAGCTTAGCTTATGAAACTCACAATATATATTTGTTAAGATATGGCGAAGATCAGTTTGTGCAATTATTTTTTTTATATTTATAAATATCATTTGAAAGCGTTTAATTTGAAAAATTTGTTTTTAAATAAGTACAAAATATATAAACACTTAAAACAATTTTAATTAATTTGCCCTATTCACACGAGTTGTTGTATCACAATTAAAAAAAAATCAGATTAAATTAGCAAAAATTTGTAAAATATTTTGGTTTTGAGCGTCTCTTTTGAAATTTTCTTTTCCAAATACAACTTACAACGATACCACAAGTTTTGTGAATTGCGCAAATGTTTTGCTTAATACTTGTATTGTCAAACAAATACAAAAAATCAATCTCAATGTTTCTTTATAATTTAAAAAAAAAGAGTTGTATATCATGTGCATGCCTTCATACAATTGTAAATATATATTTAATGCCAGACTTCCAAATGATATCACGATAATTTTTTTTTACAAAAATTGTCTCGATGGTCACATGTTGACAACACGAAACGGACTTTTTTTTTCAAAATCGTTCGCATACTCAAAATCATTTGCACTCGAAATTAGTTTATGGCCTTTTTACTATCAATTTCCATTCGTTTTACTATAGGGTGTGTTTTTTATAGAGTACTACAACTTTGAGTTGGCATCACTGCTTTATTTGACCACCCATTTAAGAGCTGATAGTTGCTGCTTTTTGTTTAGTTTGCTTCGACATTTCATTACGGATTAATTTACACCAGAGCAACGCGTGCAAATTGTGGAAATTTTTAATCAAAATAATGGTTCTGTTCGTCAAACTTATCAAAATTTTATTTTCCCATGAAGCCCATTTTTGGTTGAATGGGTACGTAAATAAACAGAACTGTCGCATTTGGAGTGAGGAGAATCTACAAGCTTTTGTCGAAACACCATCACTTCCACAGAAAATTACTGTTTGGTGCGCTTTATGGGCTGGCTGAGTCATGGCCCATATGTCTTCAAAAACGATGATGGTCAGAATGTTACTGTTTGTGAAAATGTACGCGCCAGCCGTGGCGGCCACATGGCCGAAATCATATTTAAATATTAATGTCATAAAATGTTCTATCCAATAAAGACCGGTTCATTGATATCAAAAATATATTACTATGTTTTATTATGATTTAAACTTGTATCACTCTGTAAAAAACACCCTTTACATCTTCAACTGCAAATTTTGGGAACCAGTTCAATGCTGTCAACTTATGATCAGCGTTTCACATTTTTGTCATTTCATCATTTATAGTCTATATTAATTCGGGGGCTTTTATGCAAACGCAGTATTTTATTTTTCAAGCTCTCTACTCAAGAGGTATTTATTCGCATATTAGAAATACTTTCGGCAGTATCTTAATATTATTTATATCGTATGGAACAAGAGTTCAGAGATGCCCAACGTTTGCCGAAATACCAGCGACTAAAATATTTATCTGTGGTTGTCTCAGTAGGACACGGCATAGCGTGCAAGTTGTGGATTCGATGGCCTTAAAATAGTCTGCCATGTTTCACTACAATCAAAGAGGTTTTTTCAAGCATTTTCGTTTAAAATGAATTTACGCTATTCATAACTCGCAATTATGTTCTTAGGGTTTTATAGAAAAAGAAAATCAAAACAATTTTCCAAAACTTAAATGAATAGATTCGCAAGTAATTAAGTACATTTACAACATGATGAGACTTGCACAGACTTGTTTGCCTTTTTAGCCAAATTAGATCACTCTGAGCTCTTGACTGCATATAAACTAAAGTGTTCTATTTTTTACAGACTGGCCTAGTTTACTACAAGTATTTTTTCATACTGCCTGCAAATATTTAGTATGTCCTAAAACAACAACTTATTCTCTAAATTGATAAAATTTTCTAGGTTAATTCTTTACTTGCCGGAAGTTAATCTCAATGACACTAAAAATTATCTCTTTTTTTTTAAAAGTGTACATTCAAAACATAAGAAAAAAATGTACAACTCCATGTTACCCTACGTGAAGCAGCTAAACTAGTGGGGGTACCAGGATTCCAATCAATTTATTCCACAAAAATTTCTTATGAATTCGAAGTCCATGTTTTATAAAGCTTAAGAGATTCTACCGGTTGCAGATGTTATGAGATTTATATAATTAGTATTTGTTGTATTGCCTACTTGCACACTAAACGCTAACTAAACTAAAACGAACACTGTTTTAATTATTTGCATCAACAAACTTCATTAACGAGACAGACGTTTGCATAAAAACCCACCTGAAATTTGGCAACAGAAGCATCTGCCTAAATGACGCGTTGCCAAGACCGATTGAATTGTGCGTTAATTAAGAAAACGATTATTGTATAGAGCAGACGGCCGAAGAGCCGGTATACTGATTATTTAGCCTACGTTTCATACCCTCCAAGTAAATATCACGGCAAAAGAGACCAGCTGCCAATGGAATGCTGCAAGAGCGGAGAAAAATAATCAGAAATAATTGATGAAAATGGAAACGTATTGGGAAACGATAAACTTACGAATCTGTACCCGCTCTAATAGAAGTCTTAAATAAAGCCCAGACTGGTTTATGATCGGAAGTGATTATGGACGGCACCGAATCGTATAACAAGCACTGGACCAGTGGTTGTGACTGCGTTGGCATGCCAGGTATAGTACTCTGGCGTCGCATCATTAAACCCTGAGCCTGCCGATATTTATATAAAATGCGATCGGTATAAGCGGGGGCACGTTGTTTCGATGACGTATCAAAGTGCTGGGTACCGGGATCGTACTACGAAATGTAAAAGAATATTCAAGCGTTAAATGAAATCAGAATTTGTGGTCAAATATGTGAAGGCTACCTTATAAGTGGGAGGAAATGTTATATTGGCCTCCATAAACCCTCGAAATGCTGCTCCATCGGCCAGAACAGATGACAGTTGATCGGTGTGCATGTAACCATGCGGCAGATGTGAAGGCAGAGGAAATTTTGTGTTCTGTATCCACTCCAACAGTTTCTCTCTCGGCTCTCCCAAACGAAAATTCAAGTCTCCACACCAAAATACGTTGTCGAAATTCTGTGTCACATCCTTATTTTTATGTCGCAAATTTAGATTCTTGGGCAAATCCAAAGCGTGAATAATTCTCTTCACATCCGAAACTCTTTCCTTGACCTTTTGCTGATGAGCAGTTAAATGCGAGGTTACGAAAAGCATTGAAGTACCGAAGAGACAAAAAGATATCGCCACGGCTCCTTTTGTGCGAAACGCCGAACCAGTTCTTACCGACATGTTGGCATCCTCAGGTGCCGAGCAATACCATATTAAGTCTCTTCTCATAAACACAGCCAAGTGCAGTGTTCCCAGTGCTGTGGAGTGGAAGAGAACATGGGATGGTCCCAAGGTTTCCTGTATGGTAACTTCCCATTCAAAACGATCTGGACTGGACTCCTGTGTACCAATCGCTACAATATCGGGAACATGTTCAACATTCGTGGGCAGCACAAAGTCGTTCATTTCTCTATGGAGGAAAAAATAGTTAAAAAGATTTTCTATTCAGAATGTTATAGATTTTATATTTTTACTCCTTTTTATTTAATCCTAAAATAATTATTAAATGCTACGAACGCAACTGAGAAGCAGGTCACGCGAATATCCCTCGTCAAATACGAATTTATTAATGAAAATAATTTGCAAATAAGGCATTAAACACAATAACGACAGCCGGCTACGAGCTACAATCTGTCAAAATTAGAATACACGCATTGAAACGGGAATGACCATTTTAGCGACGACACAGCCACAGGACTACCGACCACCGTTGTAGCTGCAGCCAAAATTAAACTAATTTCTATTTTGGTGAGCAACAATGAGTAGATGCAATGTTGCCAGTATGGTATAAATAAATTCATTTTTGTAAACTTAAAAATGTATTTTTTTATTTCACAAAAAGATATAACAAACTTTATTTCCAAGCTAATGAAATGATTTCTTGCCATATATTGTGGACTTTAAATATATTTTATTGCAATAACACTATTTAAGAGTCTTAAATATATGAAGGCGGCTACACTGGTGTATGAAGAGAATTCTACTACAAACAACAACTCATGGTTATTGATTTGGTGGTGTCGTTGTAAAAATAATTAAGTAGCTGACTACGAGGGAACGATTGTAGCCAACGGCTTTTGTAGTCGGTGTTCGTGTAGCCTGCCGTCGTTATTGTATTTAATGCTTAAGTTTACAAAATATCGGTGCACAGATGCCGACGATGTTGGTAACTCTGGCTGTACACGACTTGTGCCGTCTTAAATTTATACAGTTAACTGATGTGTATAGAACAGGGATGCCCAGCTCATGAAACCATCGCACCAATTAGTTCTATACTATAGAACTAATTGGTGCGAGCGAGATGCAAAACTCTCAAAAGAGAGCAACCGCTCAAAAAAAATTTTGCCAACGAGGCTTGACGTTGTTTGACTCAGAGAGGCTTTGCAACAGAGAAAAAATAAAATATGTTTGTGTATATGAAATTATAGACAATCAGGGCGTCGACGAAATTCGTCATACACCGCGAGCTTTGCAAGAGATTTATTTCTGGTTCTAACGCCGGCGAAGGATGACGACCAAACCGTTATAAGGTGACCATGATTTGTTTTACTTTTTCATTGCGGTAGCAAATCAAGTTTCTTTTTACTTTAAACCGCTTAACTTTATAACTTTTATTAACTCATATAAAATGTGAAAAAACTCACAGTCACAATGTAAATGAGCATGACAGATTAAAAGGAAATTTACAACAAAAAAAAAAACAAATAAGACCCGCTACTTACTTGGGCGGACTTTGGCCATTCATATTCCAAGTGCCCACAAATATGGTCACTTCCTTGTGGGGTATTACTTTTTCCAATTCACTAGGCCCCAACAACGAGGAGGAACCCAGACGCCCGTCCAAATAACTTCTGAAATCAAGAGACTTGTTTGACTTGCTTCGAGTACTTATTTCCGTAACTCACCTCTCTCTAACCTGGTTAGTTGGTATCAAACTCAAGACCTGTGCTGCCATCAGGGCATGTCGCGCCAAGCCCGAACTCGAGCCTTGCCTTTGCAGTTGTATGTTTTCATGGGACATAAAGCGTATCGATTGTGTTTCCGTTTCATGAGCTGCACGATCCGGCTTTTCTGTCTGAGTGGCAATATTGGGAGAAGACATGTGCTGAGGCGTAGTGGCTCTCTTGATTTCGGATACGGCTCCCTCTTCAGATGATGGAAATTCAGAGCCGAGGCCCGGCAATTCCTTTCCTGGTGGATACAGTTTGAGTCTCAGGCGAGAGCGACAGGCTGAAACAGCAATAGGTCGTATGGGTCCATTGCTGGTCGTGGCTGTGTTATTAGCACCCAGGGGTGTATCACTTTGATTGCTTTTTAGCGAGGTATTGGAAGGTGAGCCATAGGAGGAATCAACATTCGGGAACATCATGGACTTGCCAGTAACGGGGCTCTGGGGGGCACTGGCACATTCGGTAAGTGCAGCTGCCGGCACGGCCACAAATGATGGCTGCAAACTTGTTGTGGGATTCGAAATGGCCGAGCCAATGGACAACGACGCATTGTCTGCCGTACTCCAACTTAAAGACGTGTTGTCCCTTTTCCCAGCTAAGCCATTGTCTTGAATGGAGTTGTAACGCACCGTCACCGGTGGCGTAACGGGCTTCTTGTCTGCCTTGCAGCACAAGCTGAACTGATGGCTGAAACGATTGTGGTTGGGGGAACGATTTTTAGGAGTTTTCCTCAACACAACGTCGGTCCCACTGGCAATGCCGCCATCACTTTGCGAGCCATCTGTACTGTGGCGGTGAAGGTGGCTTTTGTTTTTGCCCGCCTTCACTTTGCGATGCAGATTTATAATGCCGCTGCTCTGGGATTTCTCTTTGAACGGAGCGCCTTTTATCATGTCGTTGGGCGTGGCGTTGTTCGGTAGTGTTTGGCTTCTGGCATTGAGTCTTCCCGCATGATTGGCTTCACTCACTATGGGCGGTTTACTGTCAGTCGTGCATTTAGCAAATGAGGTGTCATGACTGACGGAATTATTTGCCATGTTGGACTGACTGTTTTTGCCGGCATCATTGTTTTCGACTTCTGCGGCGGGATGAGGTTCAACTTTCGTGGATCGTTTTGTGAGCAGGCCTAGCAAGGCCGAGCCCGGATATTTACTGCCATGCCTTGGGCTGGAGTTGGCACTGGTTATGCGTTCTTCGCTGCCACCACGTTGCATGCTACACGCTTATGTTCGCTTACGAGTCAATTGTGTATCAGCTATTTTTAAAAATTGAGCTTTTGTTGGGGCGAGTGTTGCGTTGGATAGATTGTGCATAGTTTTAGTTAAAGTAAATGGGCAGAAGTTTTATTTGTGCGTAGTTGCGGCTTCAATTCTTCGCAAAGATTCTGTAAAAAAGAAAAACGTTTTGAATTATTATTTCTGCTTAATTATTTCCACCATTTCAGCGGCAACAGTTTGTCTCTTTTTCAAGTCTATTTCAGTAGTTTATTTTGTTTAGAAAACATTTCAATAATTCATTTTGTCAGTTGAGGAATTCTAGAATTTCTATTTTTATTTGCACGAGATCTTGTTTGAGTGACTTGCACGCACGTGTTCACAATTATCAAAGCATACTTATAGGGTTTGCCAGCGGCACAATCAGCTGCATACTTGAAGGTTTGTCCGCAAACGACATATTCGAATATTTCCAACATCAATTCCCAATTTCAATATCTGTCAAGTTCATATTTTCATCTCTTTATGCCAAACATGCTTTTTGTTGAAAACTTAATTATACTTTGAAGCAGCGTGTATTTATTTTTATTAACAAGTCACGACAGTTCTGCTTGTGATGGTTTTAATGTCTCATCGAATTATAATGCCATGGCCTGAGGTTTCTAATGTTATTTAGATATTTTTCTATGGCCGTCTACAGCAGCGTGACAATTCTTATAATTTTTTTCTTTATTTTTGTTTATTTATTTTGTTGTGTCTTTTAGTTTAGTTATTTATTGCTTTTGGTCTTTTTCGGAGATGTTTTCTCATGTTAATTTGCATCTAAGCAGATTTGAGTTGTTGTTGTGGCCGATTTTTTCTAATACATTTTATCATGTTTATTGTTTGAGTTACACTGTGCACCACAGAAATATGTTCTTAGGGATGATGCTGTTAACAGAGGGAACAAAAAACTCAGGAGTTAATGTGCGACTCCAGAAAGAAATTTAACCTCAACCTGCGAGAAAAACTTATGGAATTCAATAAATTTTTTAGTCCATAAATAAAATCCTTGAACCCTTTTTTGCCAGGGACATAAGAATTTCCGAAGTTGGTATGTTGGAAGGTCTGAATGTTTCACAAAAATTTAACTTAATTTTTCAAAACACACCAAAGTTCAAGCCTGTTTTCCGCTGGTCAAGTGTATTACTTTTTATTTTACAAAAAATATTCAAAGAGACTGATTGAGAGGAGAGTCACAGGGTTAATATATTTCTCCTAAACACAAATCGTACTTATTTATATAGAGTCATATGGTTTCCTACAACAATCCACCTAAATATTGTGCTCTAAAATTTGGACTAGAGTTGCGTGGCTTTGAAAAATTTTTGTTTAGTTGCCGGGTGTTTTGTTCAATGGGGTCCTCAAACTAGTCATTGAAAGCGACGGAGCGAAGAGACCCTGAAGTAACGGATCAACAGGCTTTGAAAAATTCCAACCTCAGATTTTTTTATTCAAGAACTAAAACAAGTGTGTTATGAAAATGGGTTTCCACTAAAAATTTTTTAGATATTCGACAAAAACATATATTTTTCTAAGTTAAGGGAGTCCTGTGGCTCTCTTAAGGTAGCCAAATGCCTCGTCATTTAATTAATGACGCACAAGAATGGTTTAAGGAGATTCTTTTTATCCCTATTTACCAGCTAGCAAAACTACAGCCAAGGGAAAGGGCTTGGAATAATTAGCGGAGAAGGAAGACCCTGTTGAGCAATGCCCCTCTTTAAGAATTACTTAATAAAAATATAAAAGACTCTAAGATTATTAAACACAACAACACAAAACTATTCTCTATTAATCTATTTCATGTTTCCTCTTTTATTTTATCTACTGATGATGTGGTGTAAAGAGCCACCAGCAACCAGACAGAGTTAACCCGCAACATAATAAAAAGTTGTCTTGTAAATAAATATGCCATATATGTGTTTGTTGTACATTTAAAGTGTCTTATGGCCCGCCAATATCGTTAAACCCTATATAATTCAAAAGGTATTTGTGTGTACACAAGCACAATATATATAAATATTCTTCTAAATTATTAGCATTGAAGATAGAGCAGCTGGTTTAAGTTTGCTTGAAAAATAACAACAAAATCTTTCCATATGGTTTTTGATCTCAGCACACACACACGCACAAATATAATTGTTCAAATCTCATTATGACGTATGAGAGATCATTTTGAACAGCCTTTTATTATATATCGTAAATTTTGTAAATGTGGAATCTTGATCACCGGCCGAGACAATATCTCAAAAATATCACATTAACCCTTCTTTCGTGGAATCGACGAATAACTTTTAAAAATAATACTAGCGGAGCAGTTTTTGAAGTTAACAATATGCAAAAAAGTTTTAATTAAGTATTTTATTGAAAAAATTCAAAAAAACAAACATAAACACTTTTTTCTCTATCAAAATTCGATACGAATTTCAGGAAAATAAAAGAGTTATATGATGAAGAGTACAAGAGCTTCGTCGATTCGACGAACAGTGACCATCCAGGGTTAAGAATGTTAAAATTTTTTTATTTTGTGTAGGATGTTGAACAGAACTTACAACGATTTTGAACGTATTAGAGTATCAAAACACGCGCAGTCGAGAGCGATTTTGTATATAAGAATATAAAATATTTTGGACCGCAAACAACAGTTTGAGAAACTCTGCTGCTGTGACGCTATTAAAATCGTACACTTTTATTTATGCTGTTTTTTAAATTCCTTTCATTTCTATTCAGTTTTGTTGTTTTTTTTTTTTTTTTCATAAAAACTCGTGAATTCTTTTATTTTCAAATTGATTTGCAAATTCTCATCATGTCTGGCCAAAAACACATCTGTTGGCATCTCTTTTGAACACAAAAAGCGGTGTCGAAATTGATGACGTTAATTTGAAATTGTTTTGTTTTTCAAAATAAAAGCTGATGTACGTATGCAAATACATACACACACACATACATACACATAATAGTTTAAATAATTTTCTTTTACTTTTCTTATAATTTGATTATATTATTTACCGTTTTTAATTATAAAAATTCATTTCATAATTTTAAAAAAGTTTAATTCTAATTCAGATATGTGCGTGTGTATGTATATTTTATGTACATTTGCATGTATGCATGTGTGTGAATATGTAGTGTGTTCATGTCAGTGTACATAATCACATGATTTTTTTCAATAAAAATTCTTAAAAACATTAACTTTCAAGCATCTTCTCATGTATATGAGTTTTTTCTTAGTTATTATTAAAGATTATCGGGCTTTTTCAGTACGATTTTAGTTTCTGTTTAGTTAATTAAGGAAAAAGGATAATAAATTCAATACCTGCACCGAAATTGTAAAATGGGGTTGTATTAATTTTCAAACCGCTATAACTTTCCAATAAATCAAATGATTCCCACGTGACAACCGGTGAATCGAATAGTTTTCGATGACTATAAAACTAACTGATCAGATATATATACATATATATATATATATATATATATATATATATATATATATATCGAAGGTTTTTAAGAAAGTCCCGCTTTTGAAAGTGATCGAGGTTATTTTTCAATTTGGATTAGTCTCGATCACTTCAGCCGTTTAAAAAATCACAGCGGACAAGACTGCACCAACGAAATTCAATTCTCGCTAACCTTCTAAAGCAGAAAGCACTTTTTTATAGTCAACAACAAGCGAACACGTGGGAACTCATACACCGTATTCCGCCGAAATGTGTACTTAAAAGCGCAACTCAAACTTCTGTTAGCAAATAAGTGATGCGCCGAATGCGAATACGAATATCACGTGTAAGTTTTAAAACTATTCGTTTGGGTTTCTATTAACGTCTATAAAACGATATATAAAAATCAAATTGATAAGAAGTCTCAAAAACTTTATGGGATAAAAAACACAACTTCCTGTCAGAAATGGTTGGAGAAGGCTCAAGGACAAATTTTGTAGGAAAGTCGGCTTCTAGTCAGAGTTTGCTCGAACTTTTTTCACATGAAAGATTCCAGTACAATTCAAATTGGTTTGAGTTCCTGTCAAGACTAGTCATCCATAATGTGGCCTCACCGTATTTGCGTCATGAAATTTTTAGACACTTTAATCTTTTGTAATAAAAATCAATAGTGTAACAACGATTCAAATATTTTTTAACTTCCTGCCAGGAGAATAGAAAATTTTATAAAATTTTGAAGTTATTGGTTTAATTTAATTATTTTATTTAGGCATTGAAGGCGCATACGCACGATTGCATATATTCGCACATCACTAGAATACACAGACAAAAATAACCAACGAACGCTATTTGCTTATGCCCAACTATATAAATGTGGCTTCGAAAGGAGGCCAAAGACTGCTTTTTATTTCAAAAACATGAAAATCAGTTGCTAGGTAGTGCGGCAGTAGTGGAAGCACAACAAAAATTCCCATAAAAAGGAATTAAGAAAAGTCGTTGAAACGGACGCTTCGTTGGAGAGGGTGTCTGAAGTTTGGAAAGGAGATGTCAATGATTGGCGCCAACGGTCATAAAATATGCTGGAGGGTGAAAACCAAAAAAAAAAAAAAAAAAAAAAAACAATCTATGAGTAATGCACGACTAATATCCACGTACACATGTATAGCAAAAAAATCCGCAACGCCAGTAGCACAAAACAAAAATCAGAACGACCAAAACACATAAAAAATGTTCTCATAATTTTTTTTCCAATTATTTTAAATATTTCATTTAAATACTGTCACAGTGACTATTTGTTTTAATATTTTGCACTTAACGCCCACGCACAAACAAAAACGAATTTTAAACGCACTTTTCTATTTTTATCTGGGAACAGAAAAATCTTATTTCGACCACACTTGCACACACACACGCCCAAAATTTTACAACATCGCATTTCCTTCCTTCAAGTTCAGGTTCACGTACGTTTGAATATTGTTGTTGTTTTTTTTATTTTTTGTTTCCAATTTCATCATTGATTTTACATATTCCGTACTTGTGATTATCACTTTTAATATTTTTCAGCATTATCTTTTATTCCTGCCTAAAAATTGCATTGCCACTGCTATGCTGGAGGCATTTTCGCTTCTTTTTCTACATAAAGTATTTATTGTTTATGTAACTCGGCCAATTTCTTTGTTAATATCACGAAAATATGTGTATTTTTTTCCTTGACTAAATGAATTATGCATGCACGTATAGAAAGATATACACACATCCACACGAGTGCATGTATGAACGTAAATAAATACACATGTGGGCATGTACATTTTGATTATTTTTGCTAATTCTTTTAAACTTTTCGCTGAAATATGTTAAGTTCGTTATTTAATTTATATACATGCTTGTGCTCACTCACTGAAAAATTTTCCACAACTATTTTCACAAATTCAACAACAAACCCTAACAACTGCTTGTCATATCGAAAAATTATCAAACCAACCAACCCCCTCCATAAAATGCAAACATTTTGACATTTTGCTTTCAAATACACTTTGATTTGACAACTTTTCTTTCCCTTAAAATTGTTAATAATTGCTTATTCGATTTGCACGCTCTCTTGAAATCTCGGATGACGAATAGAGAGAACATGTGCAAAGAGAAGAAAATACGAATGAAACGTTACATTAAAGAGGTATTATATTAACGAATTTAAATAAAGTATTAGCAGCTAATACGTACATACATACATGCATATATATATATATATATATATATATATATATGTATGTATGTATGTATATAATAAAAATCATTTAATTCTGCAATTCAAATAACTCATCTGTTTTACGTGCAACACATATTAACAGCCATGACTGTATTAATGGTTCACCAACACTGGCTATTTGTAATCAGTGATGCCATTGCGAAAAATTTTGAAACACATGAGCGCTGAACAATACCAAACATGTTGTCATACTTTTGTATGCTCTGTACACAGTTTAGTTTGTTTTGCATACCTGATACAAAAACGTATCCACAGGTAACAAATAAATTCTATCATTCACTACACAATAACATAGTTCACACACACGCAAACCATGCAAATATCAGATATATCAAATAATATCAAAGGCATGAAATCTGCTACCAAACATATTGAAATTACTTTGTCTGCTACTACTTATTAAGCAACTCTGTCAATCTTTTGTTAATGCTCTCTCTGCAATATTTTGCTCAGTTCAATTTTTGCACTGTCTTGTGTCGGTTCATCGCGGAAACCATTTTTCGTCTGTATATATTTTTGTAAAATACAAAAATCATTTAACACATACAGAATTAACTAAAAAGAAAGAACATGACTTCACAAACGATATTGTTTGATTTTACCATTGAAAAAGAAAAAGCAGGAGATGCTAAGGAACGACAAAATATAGCGAAAGTACTCCGTCACGAACTGGAGCACATATTTCCCCAAATGGAAATGGCCTATCAAATGCCCATGGACGATGGCTACTTTGCCGTATTATCCGAAAATAAGGAAACATTTATAACATTGCGTATATACCCTCAAGGTTTGGTGACAATAAACGTGGAATATTATTTGGAAGATGGCAAAGAACAATTGATGTCTTTTGATGTAAGAGAAGTTTTGTGTTTTAATTTATACCAATGCTATTTAGTTTATATTTTAACAAAAGGTGTATGTAATTTCTTTAATTATTCATACAAGTTTCCATTATCAGAAATTGATTTTTTCTTCTTTTCTTGCGTTTGTCTGAGAATTTTCCCCCACACTTTTGTTGGTTTAACCTTGCTGGTTTCCTTCCTCTTGCTGGGCGAGGTGGTAGGAGAAATTATGGTATACTTAACTGGGATTTCATAGTCCTCCATAGAGTGTCAAGTTCATTATTGTTAAGACACTATTCAACCATTCCATTCAATGTGCAGTGCACATGGGTGCTCTCAACAAATTTACACCATTTTTACGCTGATTGCCGTTAACTGGGGAATTTTATACCACATGTTGTTGTTGCTCTAGGTGGTGTGTTGGATTTATTATTTTCGTGTTTGCTGTTTCCACTTGCCGGTCGCTGAGTTTGTTTCTGCTTCTTCATTTTTCATTAAGTAAGAAGACATGTGATTTAAAATTGTTTACTTTTCTTCTTTGTCTTCCACATCAATATAAATAATTTGTTTCTAATATTGTTCAGTTCATTTTGATTTATTGACCACTTTAATGGTAACAAAATTAATTAATGAAATGTGAAAACTTGATACTTTTTCGGTTTAACTAGTGTCATAGAATCTATTTTTACATGTTAAAAGTAATTTATACAACCTATTTATACACACATATATAGACCACGATATTAACTATAGTTATTTAATCGAAAAGCATGGAAGATATGATGACTGTAAGACAAAGAAATCGGACCTTTTTCATAATCGATATGTTGATGATGGGAATTAAATTACTTAATAGTAGGATTTATAAAAATGTTTTCTATTCATCTAGTCAATTTTATTTCATTTGTTTTCTAATTCTTTGCAGAATCTTTAAGCAAAATGTATGTGCTATAACCAAGTTTTAATAATATCTACTTTAAATTAGGAACTTGTGTACATGAACACATGCAAATGTATGTACCTACATTTGCATACATTAACATTTTTATAATGAAATAGCACCAAGCCAAAACATATACATATTTCTCGACCTTGAAAGAACACTAAAAATTTCTTTGTTAAATCATAAATAGGTACATGCCCTCATACGATATGTGTATTATTCCTTATTTATTATATATAATAAAATACTTTCAGTTTTAACTAAATTTATTTCTCTTTAATTAAAAATATGGCACACTGAACCATAGCAGTTTCAGCTCAAAATGAAAAAATAAATAAATCGATTTCCTTAGCCCTTAAGAGTTTTAGAATTCATCTCTTCTATTAATTTAAAAAACACTTATTTTGGCATAAAAATGACATTTTGAAATAATTTCCAGTTGAGTTGCGACTGTTTATGATTTAGCCCACGATATGTTTGAATAAATATTTACACAATCTACTAACAGATTGCGAATGGTACCAAATACATGTTTGATTTGAAGAAAGGAAATGTTCTGCGCAAACAAAACCACGTGTTTTGTAAACAAACAACAAGCTAGAAATTCTACTAACGAAACTAATTTTTGAAAACAATTATTACCGCAGCTGCTGGTCGCTTGGGTGCGATGCAATAATTCTTAATTTCATTTTATTTAATACCGATAACAGAATCCAAAAATCATAACCACACATTGCTTTGTTAGCGATTTCTAATTTTCATTTATTTTATACAGTTTATTCAGTTTAAAGATGAAGTTAATTTCGTTTATTTAAAAAGTATGATATTGATGATAAGAGTGTGTCAAAATAATGTACTATTGCAGACCATGCGAGCATTGGAATTGATACTGCAACAAAAATTAAATTCAGATCGTTCCAAATATTTGCCGCCCATAAAACGTGGTGGATATATTGATATTTACATGACCAGTTCAGGTTAGCATTATAAAATTTTCTTTTTTTAACTGAAACCACAGCAAACGTCATCCTGCTCAAATGTTCGCTCATTAAATCATTTCAAGAAAATACTATCAAAAACCTGCTAAATATTTTATAGTGTGTTAAACAATACATGCCATTTTATTGGTAAAATCTTACAAATCCATATTGTTCCACAAATATACCATTCAGTTTTTTATAGTTTTGTTAAAATATATTTTTATTGAATATATTGCCAGTTTTTTTCTTTTTAAGTAAGTCGCATTCAAATTCATATGCTCCAATTATATCTCTCCCCGTTTGTATTGGACTCGTGTTTGTAGTTGATACATTCAAAACTGAATTGAAACTCAATATAAATTGGAGTTATATTTGACTATAAGATAATTTGTAACAAAAATGTTAGTTCTTCAATTCTAGATTCGTTAATTATATTTATTTATTTAGCTTTTTGTTCATTATAATGCATGCTTTGCATTTAATTACAAACATAAAAACATTCCTCCAGTCTTTAAAATCATGTTATATTTAAACTACAATATCTATTTAATTTAAACAAAAAATGATTTCATTTTGATAAAAACAAAACCAAAAAATCTGTAAATTTTCTATAATCGTTTTAACACAATGTTTTATTTAATTTTATTTCATATCAAAATTTATCTCTTCTATATTATAATCGCTGTTGTTCACAATATATTAAAATCATGTTACCACTTAAACCACCGCCACGACCACCACCACCACCACCACCAATTATTGATATTTGATTGAATGATTGATATTTGTTAAAATTGTCAAACAAAAATCAAAATAATAGTCGTCAAAACGCCTTGAAAATAACATTGCCAAGAAATTGAAAGTAATTTCTGGACAAGTATTGCCCACTTTGAAACGTGGTGATCTAGCTAGATATTTTCCATCTGCAGGTAATGAAAACATTTAATTATTCCTTTTTTAATTTCTTTATTTACAATATATCTTAAAATATATCTATACATAAGTTATTCATTTTAACCGTACTGTGAAACCGTTCTGTTTAATTATGTTATCAAGTGCATGTGGGCAATTCCGAGCAACTCATATCAGTCATATATTTTTCATACACGAGTATCATATTTGTTATGCATGTATACAATTGTTGTTGGAAGCTTGTCCGACTAATAGAAGCTATGCAACAATTCAGGCGATAGGTTAGTCAGCTTTTACTATAGTTTATTTATAGCTTTTGTATTTTAATAATTCTTTTTAAAATACTTTACTTATAGCGGACAATTAAACCGTTTGCACGTCAATAAGATGCATTTTGCTAACAATTTATTAACAAAAATTTTATAGTATAATGTAATATTTTATTGAGGCTTTGTGAAAGATGAAATTAATTACAGAAAATATGAGCTTAACATGGTTTGAATCTCATAGCTAAGTATGATATCAAAACGTATTCAAATATTAAATTAAATATAAATTTTAAAAAAGTATAAAACAAGCTATCGAACCAATATAAACTTAAATTTAACAAACAAAAATAATAATACCTAGAAATTATTTCACTGCTAAATAAAAGGCTCCAATTTTTATTATTAATTATGTATGACATTTTATTATTAATTAATTTGACACTCAAAATGTCAAAAGCAATTTCTGAGCTCGCTTTCGAATTGTCCAGTTATATATAAAATACAAACTTTTTCAGAAAACATAACCTTATAGGCTTAAATCATATATTTATTCGCTTATTTACTGCAGGTCAAAGATTGACGAAAGTAAATTACAACCTATAAGATTAAAAGACTGGAGCTTTTAACTTTATGTGCTTTTTTTAAATTAGTGGACTTCTCGGGATTTGAAAAGCTTTTAGCAAAGTTATATTGTAATTTCGGCGGATGGCGAGCTTTAAAAATAAGCCACGTTTCATCAATCTTTGACAACTGTATGTTTTCTTTAGATTTCATTAATTTGTTTAAACTTAGGCTGAAAGCTATTTTTAAATTATTGAATGTATTATTATTTGCTTTAATTAACAAATGGCTTAAATTTCATTTTTGATATGGAGAGAAAACTGTTAAATTTTTGTTGAGTTCTTGCGATTCGAACTGCTAACAGACTGAACTTTGATAAACTTATTTTTTAAGATAGAAATCAGTATCTGCCTTGAAATCTACATAAAACTTTTTCTTATACGAACTTTTCTTTTTAATTGATATCAATATTGTTGATTATATATATCGAATATTGGTAAAATTTTCTTATTTTATCATTAGATCAACGAATATTTTAGTTACCATGTGTTACAAAAAGCCTTCGCTTCCACAAAATAAATTTCTTACATATTTGTAGCGTGCTCCTGAAATGTTCAGTTCGATGTCTGTACTTTTATCAAAACTTTTACTGCAAAAGTTGTAAAAAAGATTAGAATTTTGAAAGATATTAGAAATACTCGTAGCTTATATCCATCTCAAATAAAATTGTTTTTACTAAATTTCAGTTAAGAACAGAACTATCTGGAACATATTTTTTCCACTTGTTGAAATGAAATATTTCAAAACAGATCCATTGCATTTGCCCACTGCATTTCATTTTCTTATTTGCACTTATATTTTTATGACATGCATGCACATTTGAAAAGCTTTTATATCCTTAAATTTGCCTCTTGTTGCTTTTTTAATATCATATCCTTAAGTGCCATAAGTTATCAGGTTATGTGTGTGTAAGTGTAATTGTTAACAAAGTGCTTGGGTAAAAAAACTATTATTTTAACAAATACACAATGTTCATATAAACGTTATTGCGCACCCTTTTCTTGTGTTCTCAATGTAACATTGTAATCCGTCATTACATCCATGCATTTATACGAAATTCATTTACACATAATGTAAGCAATAATCTATTGGCAAATTAAATTAAATAAAATATTTTATACTGTTAAGTTTGTATAAATTAACACGTTTCTATTTTTATAGATGAGCGTATAATTGAATACGACATTGATGGCCTACTTTTTGAGGCTCGTTCTCCATTCCAGAAAATACAAATTCTGCACTCGAAAACATTGGGAAACATGCTGATATTGGATGAATTGCAAAGTAAGTTTGATTAATGTGAAAGAAACACACATCATTGTAAAATCGAGTTGACTTTTGAAACATTCCCTTTATTTTGTAAATGTTTCTCGAATTTAATGTCAAGAGTATATAAAATATTCACTTATTATATATTCGAAGTTTTGGGAATAGCAAAATGCTATCACCAATTATCAATTGGTAGTTGTTTAACGATGTCGCAAGGCATTAAAATTGAACCGCTTTTTAAAATTTGTGTTTATTGGAAATATTATTTGCACAATTGAAAAATAGCTTGCGATTTCGTTGAACAAGCACTAACACTTATGTAAAATGTCAATAACGCATTGAAGTCATTTCTTTTTTAATTCGCTACACTGATTATTTTATGTACTTTGCAAATAAACATTTTAAACTTTCTTCTGTTCTCTTGTTATCCAGATATTGCTGAATCTGATTTGATCTATACTGAAACTCTTATGGGTCGTGGTGTTGAAAGTTACGAGGGCAAAGAGATTTGTATTCTAGGTGGTGGCGATGGTGCACTTCTTTACGAACTGCTCAAAGAGAAACCTAAATTCGTTGTTATGCTTGAAATTGATGAGTTGGTAATGCAAGCATGCAACCAGTACTTAAAGAGTATCTGCGGTGATGTCTTGGAGAAACGAAAGAGTGACAACTACGAAATTATTGTGGGAGATTGTGTTGAGTACATGAAGAAATTTATTGCTGAGGGTCGCAAGTTTGATTATGTATTTGGTGATTTAACCGATATACCTATATCAGGTGCTCCTATTGGCGAATGTTGGGATTTTATACGCACAATTTTGGAACATTCATTTAAAATCCTTAAACCAGACGGTAAATATTTGACTCATGGCAATGGTAGCTGCTGTTTGGAGTCCTTGGAACTGTTTGAAGAGCAATTGGCTTTATTGAAGCCAAAAGTTAAATTTACCACTTCTAAAGCGTTTGTGCCCTCGTTTATGGAAGAATGGTTATTTTACCAAGTATCTTTGGCTTGACGAGATGATAGCATAAAAGCAATTGCAAACATGCAGCGGCGACTTAATTTGCATAAACAACAATGTTATATACCAGTAGACAAAGCTTCCTTTACATCCACACGTGACATCAACCTTAAGAGCTTTTCAAAAGAATTCGTATATCTTTTGAATATCCATCAAACTTCCAATAAACATTTTTTGTATCACACATTGGTGTCTTAGTCACTTTTTAATCGGATATTTTAATACGCCATCTCCTACTATTTTTGTATTTATAGTGAACTTTATTTCAACCATAAAAAATTTATACCAAATACTTAAGACCAACATTTAATAATATTAAGTTATCATTTAGTTAACTTAAGCACACATTAATATGTTTTACGAAAAACAGATCAGTATATACCTTTAGGTTTTAGTTCCTTCTGTTAAACGCTGAAAATCTTTTAAAATATATAACCACAAATAAGGTGTTACAAATTAGATATAGTTTTAGTTGCAATGCAATTAGTTTCTATTTGTGTATTTGTTTTTTAATTATTCAGATACAGTATCTATCTGCTCGTATTAAATCGTCTTATTATTTATTATCAGCTTCTTTGTTTTGTTTTTTGTTTTCCCTGTTATAGGATAAAATAGGATACAAAATTTAATTTTTAAATTAACTGTGTTGTAATGGCTTTGAAGTCATAATTAAATGTGAAACAATATATAAGAATACAATAATAAAATAGTCGTACGCAAAAACCAAAGTTATCTTTTATTTTCTAAATATAAGGGAAGATATTTTATATTGAGAATTCAGGATGACAAAAGGAAATTTTTTAAATTAAATATGACAACTTAGAAGAACTAAATGTGTTATATTGATGTCAAGCACAGACACAAAATAAATCAGCTTAAGCAATAAGACTTGAACTATGTGAACGCCAACGAAAGTGCAAAGAAGAAAAAGTGATAAGTTAAGCAATACGCACAGCACATAGTTAGTTTGAGACTCAGTATTGCCCGGTTTCAAAAAAATATTATTTGTGCCTATTCGAAAGAGATATATGTATATCATATGTCATACAAAAGAAAATCACCCGCATTATGAACGACAACGTCGACGTTACGTCCACACGACAGCAAAAAATTATCGCTCGTCCTACAGAATACCAAAAGGCTGTTAGTAGTAATTAATTATTGTCGACAATTATATGACATGTGACAATATTTTGCTGTCCTATCGATATGAAGTCGTCATGCATAGTATGGGCGAATATGTCTCTCTATTCATGTTAATTATATAAGTTTCATAATTCTCAGAGACTTGAAAACTTGTGCTATGATCAGAGAGTACATTCGAACTATATGTTTATTTTCAAGTGGCGGTTAATATTTATTGTAAAAAATTTATAAATGTAGACTTTTAAATATATCGAATATATATATATATATATATATATATATATATAATTATTGTTTGGACGATTTTTGCAATCCACTTGGCTGAATATTTGAAGAAATATCCGGCAACACTGCTTTTTTGTATTTCACCACGTATAACATTAAGGCACACTACTACATACAATCAGTACATGTTTATGTACTCAAAAGAGAAATCGTTTGATATTTATTCCAGTTGTTAAAAATTATGGAGAAACAACAAATATATTGTGCCAAATAAGCAAATAGTGAGAAGGAAGTTTGTGGTCATAATTAAAAATGCTTTTATTTTATATATTTAATACGAGCACTGTATCGAGCTGCACAAACTCATTCACGGAACAAACTTTGTACGGGAAGGAACCAAAATTTAAGAGTTGCACAATACGAAAAGCAACAACGCGTAACGGTACCAATAGCAAATAGAAAAAAGTTCAAAATAACCTGCAACAACAACAAACAGTAGAATAAGCAAGTGAAATCCAATGTTTATTACTTAATCAATATTCAAAATTTGAAATTAATAACATACAACAAATTTTTTAGACCACTGTATAGCTAAAAATGGATAAATTACACAGCGGTATACACCAGCCTACTTTGCGACTGCTGCAAGAGTCCGGATGTGAAATAACAGCACATAATTTAATGTATCCGGTTTTCTTGGTTTGCGATGATGATAGCTTTCAGCCAATAGCCAGTATGCCTGGGCAAGCTAGAATGGGGGTAAATATATTGAGAGATCATATTAAACCATTGATTGCCAAGGGTTTAAGTTCTATTTTGCTCTTTGGCATAGTCGATTGTGCTATGAAAGATGAACGTGCCACACACGCAGATTCCAAGGAAAATCCTGTCGTGAAAGCATTACCCTTACTTAAGCAGTGGTTTCCTAATCTGTTGATAGCTTGCGACGTTTGTCTGTGTCCCTACACGTCCCATGGACACTGTGGCATATTAGATGAGGGACGTTTAAAAAATAGCGAAAGTATTAAACGCTTGGCGGAAGTTGCCGTAACATATGGAAAAGCAGGAGCCCATATTGTAGCCCCATCCGACATGATGGATAATAGAATAAAAGCTATCAAAGATGCCCTTGTCGCCAACAATTTGGAAAATCGTGTTTCCCTGCTATCTTACTCTGCTAAATTTGCTTCTAACTTCTATGGCCCCTTTAGAGATGCAGCACAATCAGCTCCTGCATTTGGCGATCGGAGATGCTACCAGCTTCCTAGCGGGTCTAAGGGTTTGGCTATGCGAGCCGTGCAACGAGATGTCGTTGAGGGAGCAGATATGTTAATGGTCAAACCGGGAATGCCTTATTTAGACATATTGCGTCAAACTAAAGACACTTATCCCAATCATCCGTTGTATGTTTATCAAGTTTCGGGAGAATATGCTATGCTGTACTACGCCGCCGAGCATGGTGCTTTTGACTTAGAACAGGCAATCATGGAGTCAATGAAAGGTTTTCGACGTGCTGGTGCCGATTGCATAATCACCTACTTTACTCCTAAAATATTAGATATATTGGAAGAAGAAAAATTATAGTTGGTTAAGGAACAGTAAGTTCGTGCAAGTGATGTCTAAATTAATGTCTTCATGTTACAAAATAAAACTACATGTGGCTTCTCAATTGCCTTTAAAATATTTTCTATAAAAAGAATACAATGCCGCCGCAACATTTTTTAAATTTAGTTTTGTGTATGAAATCCCACAGGATGGTTTTATTCTAGCTGTTTCCAAAAATCACTAAATTTGTGTAGATCCAGCTATTAAGTACTTTGTATTGCGTCACCTTTTTTTAATTTTCAATATATCGCATGTCATTGTTATTTGACTGAATAGAAACAAAAAATGAGTGCACTTTCTAAAACACTTATGCATATCAATAATTACTCCAGCTAACTAAACAACTCAAGAGCAGATATTGTACACGGTAATACTGCAAAAATTGACACCCGATTAATCGAATTGGGCTTCCGGAAGAACTCATCAATAATTTAGTATTTGCTATTCCTGGCCAAAGGGTAGTTTCCATAGTCCAGACTTGTGAGCTAGTCTTGCAAGTGTCTGTATTTACTTTTATGTATGTGTGTGTGCATCAAAATTCCTGTTTTAATTCCTAAAGCCATTTAAATGTTTTTTTGATAAATTGCTCGTGAACTTCATTAGCATTCATTCTAAGAATTAATGTAAATTATATACCGCACAGTGGGACGAATTGCGAAAGTTTAATGGTTTCTAAACTTACAATTAAATGCCCAATAATTTTGAGTTCCTATGCTAAGAGTTGTTTTCGACTACTATTTCTTTACTATTTGAAAAGAAATCCTATTAGTTGTTCATCCACTGCTAAGATAAAACATAATCTGCCCGTATCGTGACACAAACTAAAAGGGTCCGAAATGTACTATTATTGTTTTTCTCATCTAAAGCAAAAATCATTTTGGTTATCAGTAGTAAAATTTTATAGTCATTCCTAAATACTTCGTGACAGTTAAAAATTGATTTTTTATTTTATTAATGGTGGATTTTGTACAAATATTAGTGAAATTTAAGTACAATAATTACAGCAATGAAATCTGTTTAATAAATCTTATATGCGTACAAGTGTTAATGTGTCCCTAAACAATTTATAGTCCTTAAAATTTATATATGTGATTAAAACATGCAAAATAAGTGTTTCATAAAATATGTGATGCATTATTTAATCGAATTATGTATGCAAAAGCAATGAATAATTCTTGAGTAACAACATTTTTAAAAATACTACTGTTTAGAGAGCTGACATCACGTTAAGTTATTCATGAAGTTCCTCATATGCATACTGTGAATTCACATTCGACAACGCATATATTCTCCCATGTTTTTGGTGCTTTTGCAGAAAATGTATAAATCCGTTGACGAAAATACACTTAAAAACTATTTTGCTGTTAAATGGATGAAATAGTCGATTGAAATTCTTAAAACAAGCATGAAAATGTAAAAATTTACTAAAATGGATCCTCGACAAAAGGAGGCCGAACGGAGAAATATTAATGTTTTGAACTTTACATTACTATTTTAGGAAAAAACTTTGTGCTTAACAAATATAATTCAAATGCTTTCTGTGTTATTCTATGTTCGTAGATGTTATTAAGTTTCTTGCGTTTCTTTGTTATGAATTTTCGAATGTTCTAAAATGTCTGTATTTTGCATTGGTTCCAAATCTGTGTCCGATATTATTTCAGCCAGCCACTGTTCAATTTGAACGGGATGGAATGATTCCTCATCCCCGCTGGTATGGGCTTCCAGTATTATTTTCAGATTTTCGAAATTTTTCAAAACGAAACGTCCACCTTGGGGATTTCCCCCTATACAATCACTGAAACCAGTAGAAGGACCCGTATTTATTTCTGTAGATTGTGAGTTTGCATTGCTAAAGGTGCATTTGGATCGAGTTTTTTGCTGTTGATTAATTGATTTTTTAATTTCATCTAATAGGCGATTATAAAAATCGCAAGTCACTTCATTGGCCATTGATGACGTGGATGATTCTACAGCATTTTTCTGGGATTCAGATTTGTTTGCACTCTTTCCAGTTTCATTGTAAACGCTTTGCAACTTTTCTGCTTTATTGTTGGAATTTTTGGATTTTGTTTTTTTCGTTGATTGTGAACGAGAGCTATTGTTGCTGGAGTAGTTAGATAAGCAGTTGGGAGAGTTGGAATTACTTGTCGAAGTAGGTGATGTGCACTCAGTATTTGAAGTAGAAGATATTATTGATTCGACCATGGATTTGGGCTTTTGGGCTGACTTTGAATGAACTTTGCTTTTTGAAGACGACGGCTCTTCGTCTTCATCCTCATCTACCTGGTTGGGATAACGAACTGGAATTTGGGCTTCCACTTTATCTTCCGTGGTGCAGTTGATTGTTAAAGAAGCAATATTTCTTAAGTTAATGGTGCCGTTGCAATTGTTAATTGTAATTTTTGGTTTAAATCGTTTTTGTTTCGTCGACTGTTGGTGGGTTTGAGAGTATTTCTCATTCGAACACAGTCCTGAGGGCTCCAAAGAGCTTTGCTCCAAACTTGATACCACGTCTGCAATAGAAGATTCTACTTCGTCATCTAGTTCTTCTAAGTTCAGAGGAGGCACTGGATGTTCCCTTTTAAGCTTAGCCTGTTTTATTAACTCTTTGGCTTCCTTCAATGTTATATTGATAATACTTTCATTCATAAGTTTGGCATTGTGTTCCATAAGACTTTTCTGATGTGAAAAGTCAACTACAATACTTTCCTTTCCCTCTTCGTCATTTTCGACATCGCCCTGCTCACCACTTTGATTAAGACCCTTAAACATTGTTTCATGATCATCGGAGGGTTTAATATAATCTTCATTTTTTAAATACACATCTTGCAATGCCAAATTTAAATTGGTCAATTGATAACGTCCAAAATTGCGTATGGCTGCCAGCAGCTCGTTTTCATTGTCGCATAAAAATTCAATGCCAGTATCGATATCGGCCTCTCGTTTTCCAGACTGTAATTGTTGTTTTCTTGTGGTATTTATTACTTCTAGTTGTCGTAGCAACAGTTTTTCACGCATCATTACAGCCGACTTTAATTCAGCAAATTTTTCATGTACATTTTGTTTAATCTAAGTAACATATTTTCATCGCATGAATATTCTTTACAGAAATAATTCAAAGGATTTGATTACTTACCTCATTAACAAAACTTTGCTGTGCCATCGCTCTTTGTCAGGATATTATCTACTTTTGGTACAAAAATCTAATACAATTAAACGGTCTGTTCTTAATCGATCTGATTTAATGCACTTTTTTATTCTTAAAGAATTACCTCTTTCTTATTAATTCAATTCATATTTTTCTCGTCGTTTTCTTGAAATTTTATCACAGAAATGTGTATATCAGGATTTACTCGGAATATTCTTACGTTTCTAACAAGCTTTTTTACGTGAACTCAACAAAACAAACACACAAATTGACAATGTGGGATTGTCATTTCGTACAGTCGTGTCTATATTATTTATACAGTATGTTAAAATCCGAGGAGTGCTACCGCCATCATTATATGAATTATATTGACAATATATAAATTTTCATTATTTTCTATCTTCAAATGGACCAAAAGACGGTTTCTAAAAATTCGCAACTATAATAATTATAAGATGAAATATATATATATATATATATATATATATATTTATATGTATATATATATATATATATATATATATATATATGTATATATATATATATATATATATATATATATATGTAAATATATATATATATATATATATATATATATATATACATATATATGTCTGCATATACACCTTAATCGAACTAGTTCTTCTGTCTAAAAAACTGAATTGCACATATATTAAAACCATCTTAACATGACATTCTTTCAAAGCTTATATGCTGACGTCCAATGCGATAGAAGAATTTGTTTTAATACCATTAAAAACTCTCCTATTTGTGCATGATTAAATATGTAATGCCAAACATGCATCGCCATTAATCTATATTGAAACATATATTTGCTACAGCCTGCTTTTATAGTTCTACAGAATAATTCAATTATCAATGAAACTTATTTGTTTAAGCATTGATAAGAGCATTAATCATGTATATCATTTCACATAGTGAAATACTTCTCCATGGCATATAAGATTCACTATATAAATGTTACAGTGGGACACTGAAAGGTGTTTTGTGAAGCTTTTTTGTCATATTCGCACGGTTGTTCAAGATAGCATACGATTGTTTTCAGTTTCCATCACCAATTTTGATTCATAATCCCGCATTACATCTGTTGGCACATGTTCTTAAAATGAATTGTCTGGCATCATTATTGTTATACTAAAAGAGAAGAAAAGAGCAACCAACTAAATACTCCGCATTGAACATACCCCAGACCAACTAGAAATTCACTTTGTGTTTTCTGATTTTATTTAGTTGTGCTGTGCAGTGTTGTTAAGACGTATGAATAACAAGTTAGCGGAACGATAAAAAGGAAATAAGGAACTAAAAAAATCATTAACACAGATTAAATAATGATAGAAATATTTTCATATTCTTTTGTGGAAGCAATGGGAAAAGTGGAAGCGCTGCGGTGTCATAAATAAAAATAGTTAAACTTACCACATAAAAGCGTTGTGCAGCATATAAAAGTGGTTTAATAAAAGGCCGCTATGAAACGCTATGAAATAATAAATGCTTCTACATCACAGCCACACAAACCCATGCTCACATGCCCACATATTGTTCATACATACACTAACTTAATCAAACGCATGCAAGTTTATAATAAAAACAATTCGGTCGCGCTAACGTAAACGTATGACGGCCGTCGCACTCGTATCTTGTTTTTAATAGTAAACGTCGTTGGTAAAAGAAGAATCCGTAAAAACGAGTCATCATTTTGACTTTTTTATAATTTTAAATATTTTTCGTAATACTTTTATAGTTCAGTTGTTTTTGTGTAAGTTTTTCATTTTGTTTGATGGTTGTATAAAAAGTTAATTCCTAAAAATAATCATGTCATAAAAAAATCATATAATAAAGTGTGCAATAAATAATACCTACAAAGTTATAACATAAATTCAAAAACAGAAAAAAGTAAGTGCATAAAGTTCGAAATACGGCAGCAGCCAGTGCTTTAAGTGAAATGGAAGAATATATTTAAAAAATCTTTAGTTGGGTCTGCATTGCATTTTTCATAATTTTTATTGTGTTGCTTTTCAAGATTTTTCCTTTACTACGTTTATTTTTCATTTGCATTGTCATGCATATAAGTTCGTTCCTTTTGTTGTTGATTTTTTTTTTTTTTTTTTTTTTTTTTTTGTATAAAAGTGTGTTCATGTTGTCGTTGTTTTTGTTGCTTTAGTGTCATTGTGCATTTAGTGTATGATTTAACAACAACTACACCAACTATAACACTAACTAAACAGCAACAATAAAGCAGAGTGCAAAGTGTCATTCACGCGACAACAGACCTATAAAGAAGAATAAAATAAAAAAAAAATAAAAAACAAAAAACAAGAATAATAAAAAGAAGAAACAGACAGGAACTAAAAGCAACAGCAGCAATAACAAATTTCAAAAATAACAGGTCAGTAGAAATAAACTTTATTCCCATCCAATAGCTATTAAACGTTTTTTAATTCTTTATTCTTCTTCGTCCACCGATTTATTCAGTTGCTTAGTTTTGCCTTTATTTACGTTTGTTCCTATCCGTTTTTGTTTTGCTACGAATGAAACTTGAAAGTTCCTATTCAACTGAAACCCAGCAGATGCCGCAATAACTTATTTATTTCTTTATCTGCAACCGTTTTAACAAATAAAAATGGAAAACATGCACTGACCTAAAACCGAGTGTAGAAATGTTTTTTGGGACAACAGTTTTGCATAAATAAGTCTTATTATTGTTCGTATGTGCGGTTGGTTAGTTGCATGATTGTTGTTGCCACTTATTTCTCTGTCTTCCATGCAGCAGTTGTATCCAGGTGTGTGTGTGTATCAGCATTTTAAAGTCGCATAGACAAGCGGTTCAGTGAGTTACAAGTGACCTATTATTTTCCACAGATTGAATATTGTCCGTTTTTAGTGTTGTTGCTTATGATATGTCTCACCTTAATGTTTTACACACACATTCACTTACATATCGATGGTCCCACGGAGAAAGGCCTTAGATATTTTTCTGAATTTTCATATCTCATATGACAGCAAAAAAATTTAATGCTGTTAATTTGAAAAACAAACAACTTAAAATTATAGTTTCTATCTTTTTTAATCTATAGTTTCTATCTTCTTTAAAGTTTCCACAACTTGTCATCCCCTTCAAATAAAAAGGTTAAATTTTCAACGCAGGCAGGTTTCTGGCGATATCACTTATTGAGTCGGACTCTCCCAATTAGAAGAAGCTTTCAAACCATGTTGTTTAGAACTTGGCTATTTGCAGCATCAGCAGTGCAACATCTCTTCTCCGCATTTTTGAGAAAAACTCTTACACGGATATATAAAAAATTTTTAGTATTTTCTACAATTTTACAAATTTTAATTAATGTTGGGCTTTGCTCTCGATTTTGGTACATGTTAAAAATTTATGGCCATTTTCTCAGTGAAAGAGATTCACTCGATTTCTCGGCTTCAGACACTTTTACTAAATATTATAAATTAATAAATACTCTGTGCAATTTTTTTCAGCAAATGCTTCTGTAGACTCCATTTGTTATAGTGGATAATATATTGATTAGTTTTGAAATATAAAAATTGATAACAAGCGCACATGCAAAGTTAACACTTTCATCCGAAATGATTCAGAACATTAAATTTAATTAATATTGATAAGCCATAGTTCGTGGCGTATGTAAATTAAGAAGGAAATTAGAAATGTTGCAATTAGATTTCATTGGCAATAGGTATTAATTTAACTATTCAATTTATAGAGCTGGGCAGAACCGCTGTTTTCGAAGGTCGCTACACCTTCATGTGTATTTTTGCTTATCACCATGAGAACCGTTTCAAACCGATGGTAACCCACCTTAAATCCGTTAAATGCCGTTTTGATAATTTTCATCATGTCTTATTATTGTGGCAAATACCTGTTTAAGTTGAAGTCAGACATGTTTGAAGTAGTTCTAGTTTGTTGCACGTAAATAATCCATAAATTTGCTTTTACCAACTGCACAAGAAATTTCTAAATATATTTCGTCTGTTTCTGTCTCCATGTAAAGCTGGATAATACATTTCATATTCGGTGTGTATTGGAAATCGATTTGAAATCGCGCGCTTTCACAAAACTAATAAGAGTCTAATACGTCTTTCGTAAATCGTTCGGTATAGAGAAATCGACATGAAGTTCGACTAAAACCTTTTTAGCTGTGAAACCGATGAAAATATCTGAAACCAACAAAATCTCTCTGCTGCCGCTGATAGATCGTTTAAGAAAAATTCATTCACTATCGTAATACTCCGTGTTTAAGCTCACAAATTCTATAGATTCAAAACGAATTTTTTACTGCCTGCATGCCAACTTTTTATACTTGAACAGATAATATTTATTTTTATTTTTTTTTTTAATTTTTCTAAATAAACAACAGGTTGAAGGCAGACTTGTCTTGTTTTTTGTTTGAATTTATTTAAAATGCTGTTTTTAGTCTCACCGCCAGCCATTCAAATTAAGTCGTTTAATTCAAGTTTTAAGTTTTCGGTTTTATATTTACACATGATTATCAATAACTTTTAGTTGATGGCGAAATAATATTAAATTGCTATAAATTTAATTTTAAAGTGTTTTTTATTTTAATTCTTCTAAATCATAAGAATTTTCAAACTGTATGTAAATCTCTCAGCAGTCATTATGATCATGTTGTCATTAAAGTCGTCAAGTCAAAAACTTTATTTCAAGTTAAATTAGCGCAATGAAGCAGCTAATCAGGGTCAAGCATACTTGAATAAACTTGTAAAACTTTTGGCGTTTTTATTAACACAATTTTGTTTATTTTGTTATTAATTTTGCCATGAGACTTGGAGCTGTTTGAGTGTATGTTGCTGCCATGGAAGTGGTACTAAATCAATTATGAACTTAATTGCGGAAAATAAATAAAATGTGTTTTTTTAGAAAATTGTTTTTTAGGACACAAAAACACACAAGTTTTATTTAAAGCTATTTTATGATATGAAAATAAAATACGAGCGCATGAAAATAATTTATTCATTCAATTTTGTTGAACATAATTTTTGTATATCATGGTATCGGACACATTATCATGTGGACTTTAGCGGAGCCTTATTTGCGAAAGGAGGCCAGGTGCCGCGTCGGCAGTTTTAACCGAATTTTAGCAGTTTTTTGGAATGTTAAATTGTTAAAAAAAACTAATTTTTAATGTGACAATAATAATTGAACATCATGACTTTCTGAAATACAGCAAAAGAGAACAGTTTGACTTGACTTGAATTAAAAAGATAGAAAAATTAAAAAAGCGACATTCAGGCATGTCACAGAATGCAATTCCAATCGAAAGTGGTTTCAATGTCGAAAGTCGGGTTTTTAGAAAACGACACGAAATTGTTTTTTATGAATGATTTATGAAAAATAAACTATTAATAAAACTAATGGCGTTTTCTTTTCTAGAAAACATGCAACATTTTTTCCCTTATTTGCTAAAAAGTAGCCGTTTGGATAGAAATTATATTTATGCTGATTTCTTTTCTAGAAAAAGTGCAACATTTTTTACACTATTTAACAGAAAATGGCACCATTCCGATATATGAAATCAAGAAATTTATTACAAATTAATCCAAAATCGATTACGAAAAGTAATTTCTGTGTTAGAAGTCTTGCAAACTGCCACTTTTTAGAAAAGAAGTAAAAAAAATGCTACATATTTTCCAGAAAAGAAAACGCTATTAGAATAGAAATTATATTTCGTGAATCATGTTGGATTAATTTCTTATTTTCATTTGACAGAATTCGGCGATTTTCTGTTACAAAGTGTTGAAAAATGATGCGTTCTTTTGTAGAAAAGAAATCAGTATAAATCAAAATGAAGGATTAAATGGTATCTTTCATTGTTACAATAATTCGTTAAGCATTTAGTTGAAAATTAAAACTACAGAAACGTATTAAATATTCTTTTACTTGTTAATAAAAACAAAACAAACAGACGTATTTTTCAATCGAAGTATTGAGGAGTTATTTCTTTGTGCAAACCACCTGTTTTGCGAAAACATTCCTGGTATTTTTATTTTTCTTTGATTTAAATTCTTGATATCAAAGAGTTTTTTCTTGTTTTGTTTTTGTTCTGCTTTTGATTATTCTGTCATGCACGAAAAGCAGAGATTTAAAAACTTTTTGGAATAAGTAAAATCGTTCGGAACCTGAGGAATCTGAAACGAAATCGATCGGAATTGCAAATCAAAATCATTCCCATCGGAGTGTGTGACATGCCTGATTGTAGATTGAGCCAATCGAATATTGAAGTGGAGGCCCCTTAAGGGCTGCACAAGATTTAAATATCGGCGGTATAGCTCAGACTTCCTTGAATGATTTGTTTTCAAGTATAATCTACACAGCCCTCCCTGCATTTAAATTACTCTGAGGGAAATATTTTTGTCGCTTAACTGAAACCATTGACATGGCAAAAAATTTGGTCGCACCGTGCAGGATCCAAATATCGAATAATTTGAAAACTTGAGACTTACATTCCAACTAAAGATAAAGATGATAAAATGGAGCTGGGGGCAATAGAAAACCAGGGCAATCTTTTTCTCAAACCTTTTTTTTTCGAATAAAGTGTTTCCGTCCCACAAAGAAATAATAATTCGAATAACTCCAACTCCAGCTATTAAAAAATATAATAACGGGCAATTATAGAGGAGCACCATTTTACTTTTCCTAGCTTATGCCGTCATTAAATACGTTTTTATATGTCAACAGATGCATGTAAGGAAACTAATAAAGTTCTGTCAAACTTCATGCTCACGTAAGTGCTGGAGTATAAAATTTACTTTCATACACAAAATAAAATATTCGCTCGTATAACGTTGTGCTCCACAACTCATGCCATGAGAAACCAACTTTACAACTTCATTTTTAATGAAAATGTATTTCGTTTAATTGCTGCATGTTGTTCTTGTAAACAACTACGAAATTTATGATAAATACCAGCACACGTTAGACACGGAACATGCTTGAGAACTTCTGGCCATGCACGTTTCAAAAGCCGTGAAACTAATTCCAATTGTTACGAGTATTTGCAATATCTTTTGGATTGCTTTTTAACTTTTATAACTGCTTTCGTTTTTAATCAATACTCATATCGAATTATTAATTATTTTCTGCTTTAAACAAACAAACATTTCCAGCCCTCACGGCTTGAGTCACACGTATTGAGTAACTTTTTCAGTGTCATTTTAATTATATCTATGGACGCTTTTCTTTATTATGGTTTAGTGAAAGTATTTAGTGATTAAAAAATATTTTTCTGTTTGTTTTTAATATCAGTTACTTGTTCGAAATCAATTTTAATGCTTCTGGTTTCAATTATTTTTGTTATTTCAGAAACTGAAATGCCCATCGCAAATACAAAACGATTCAAATTCTTATTGTAATTTATCTAAATAAGTGTCGATTTAAATATAATTTTAGAGCAACATTTCTAAACGTGCATTTCCAATTGAATTGACATTCAGTTTTCATCTATTTTTCAAGTCGTGAATTACAAGTTTGTCTTCGGCTCTGCTAATTAAACTGTGAAAACTGTAAGAGAATTAAAATATCGACTGAAGACAGGAAAATAAAATTCTACTCGGATTCATATTAACAATTAACCTTCTCTGTGCATACGCAAACACACACACACACACACACACACACACATTGAAAGACCTGAAGTGGATTATGCATTTAAATCTTTTTATATGAAATTGTGCAATTGCTGTGAAGATTAATTTAAATTAATATCCATCAATGCTTTTAGTAATTTTAATAATCTGAATCTTCTTTGTAAAATAATTTTCTGCATAAAGAATTCGAAATGCTATTGAATGAATAAATCATGGCAATTGCAATAATATGACTGCATGCATATGTGTGTGTCTGTGTGTTGTAATGAAGCGAATTCCAGAAGACTAAAATTTACTTGCAACCAACGCCGTCCGTATCCATTCATTCCCAGACATTTTACTTCATACCTCGTCCTTGACTTGCTTCTTATTCCAGACAACTCACAAGAGTTTATTTCTTGTTGTACAACAATTTTGCTTTGCAACCTCTGAGAGAGAAATTTTTTAATTTGAAAGTTATTTAATCTATAATATCGAAACCGTTGCAATCAACATTTTCTTAGTCAATTTGATATTGAGTTACATGAGCTTTTTTCAAATGCTTCAACGCATATAACGAACGGAAATTTATCTCAATTATTTATTTACATCAGAGACGACTTTTTGTTATCTAATTATATTTCTATTTAAAATTATAACATAATATTTACACAATTAATTAGAAGAATTAGCAAATTTAGCTTAAAAGCTTATAAATCATATTATATTATAAATTCTGAATAGTAGATGTTTGAATTCAGATTTGTTATTGAACGCAACACAACCTGCGAAGTGGGCAGTCACAGCGAGACAACATATTTTTATTTTTATTTATTTGCTTCTTAATTATTAAGTCATAATTTCAAAATTGTTTATTTCTGGTAAAACTACGACCGCCCAAATCTAATAAATTATGTGAGAAAATAGGTCACAATCATTATAAAAAAGTAAAATTGTGTTTGTGTTTGTTTTTGTTGCCGCTTGACGTTTGTGTTGATCTAAATAAAGTTTTCGGAATCGTGTGTTTGTGGACAATATTTTGACACATTCTGCATAAATCAGGCCAATGCCTGGTGTATGTTTTCTTTTCATTATTATTTATTATTTTGACTGTTCCGTTCGTTTGCATACCAGCAGTAAAAGTACTGCCTTTGGGAACGAAATACATGCTGGACATTTTCTGAATAACCGTGATGAACATGTTGGAAAGTGTTACTGCTAATTCCTCAAATAAGTCTGACATACAAACTGATCCAGTTATACTCTTTCAAATGTGTGTGTCCGGTTAGAGCTGTTAGAATATCATTTCGTGGGCTTTTTTGGAAAAGTCTGGCAAACTATTTTGTGGCAGCCCTGCAGCAACTCTCAGCACCAACAAAAAACTAACTGGCAAGTCTGTTTTTATCCTTAACGATAAAATACCTCTGGCCTAACGGCCCAAGTCAAAGGATTCGGTGCCATTAAGCCATCAATCACCGATGATTTGCAGGCAATTCAGTCACGCAGTTGTTCGCGTTTCCAATTACAAACAGAATTATTTGTTTTACATACAAAAACAATTTATTTTGGTATGATGTTCTGAGCAAAAGCAATAAACAAAAAAACGGAACCTTCTAGAGTTACCGCATAGTTTTTTTTGTTTATGATGTCATTTGTGGTGAGGCTGCCATGTTTAATTTCATTTAATGAGAGACAAAATTGGCAGAAATTAAGGGAACCTCAAAAACCAAATATTTTACCACAAAACAAAACGTTTTTATTGTTGTAAAATCCCGATTGACAACATAAAAAAATTTTATCATTCCAATTCGATTTGAATATCTGCGGCGTTTTCTTCCTTGAAGCTTTTTATTTAAAATCTTATAGAACCGCTCTCAGCTGCTATATTTTCGAGTAAAAGGATGCTTTCCCATAAAATTTATATCCTGCGGGCGGCCAATTTAGAGTAAAAAAAAACGAGCTGTCAGGTCAAGCCACATCTTTAGTTGACAAGAAAAGAACAACCTTTTCATTTACACTTGGTAACAAAAATCATACAGTCGTCAGTAGTTGCTAAAATTGAACGAATATTGAAGTCCAATTAATTTTCGAAATGATTTTTTCTCTGTTCTCAATAAAAAGAAAAGAAAATTGATAAATTCGTAATCAAAAACAAAAGACACACAAACTAACAGCGATAATAACCGCAAGGTCAATCGAATATGAGAGTGCTTTTGTATTTATTGCTGTTCTTGTTGTTGTATATGGGCCTACTTAATAAAGCAACAGCGTCAATAGCAATAGAAAAGCTCATAAGCAGAGTAACAATCACGTGGCAGTCAACTAATTTGTTGAATGATTTGCCCTCTTCGCAGCTCTTCAAACGCAACTCTGTGCACACGCAAACAAACAAGCAAACAGACCGACATATTTAAGGAAAAAAGCCACAAATTAAACAACACACTTACGCATTGACGTAACGTGCGAGTGTGAGTGTGACTGACTGACTGACTAGTCGCACTCGTAATGCGAGCATAACCTCAAATACCTTTTAAATGTTGCACTAATCAAATTTAACTTATCCAACAATTATTTTTCTTTGTTGTTGCTGTTGTTGTTGTTTGAGCTTTTGATTTTCCACATTTTTGCGTTTGTGTTTTGTGTAGTTCGTAAAATTTTTAATCTATTCCACACACTCTTCCACTCACGTAAACCAACCAACCAACCGACCAAACAACCAACCAACAGTTTGATTTAAATAACTGCTTTAACTTTGTTGGTAGTTGTGCGCTTCTTTAGGCGAACCCTTCCTTCCACTTTGTTCGTTTTTTTGTCGACCTCATCCAATCCAATATCCATCGCACCTACTTTCGTTTGTTGTATCTCTTGTTGCTGTTGTCTTTAAAGTTTAAGTTTGTTGTTGTTTGCTGCTTCGTTACACCACCAACCGTATTTAGACGTGGCGTATGAGTTTTAATTTTTTTTTTAAATTGCTCGAGTTTCTAATTCGAGTACATCGTTTAACCTTTACTTTTTTCCTTTTCTCTTATTGAATTTTGTTTTTGTTGTTGCCACTTTACCTCTTTACCCACATGTGCCAGCTACGGGCTTTTTGTTGCTTTATTTCTGTTTCCCTGCTGTTGTTGTTGTTGCTGTTGTTGGTGGTGGTGTGCTTTAAGCCACATTGTTTGTAGTTTGAAAGGTAATAAGTTTTATGTTGATACTTTGACACCGCACTGTTTGTTTATTGGTTTTGCAGAAGTTCGCTGCTGCTGCTGCTGCTGGAAAATAATGGGCGAGTATGAAAACGTGTAACGGACGGAGGTGAGCGCACGTTTTGGAGAATTGATTTGAAAAATATTCGATGAAAATTTTACTTAAATTTACCCAAGTCTTTTATAAGTTTTTTACTGTTTCGCCGGACAATTTAAAAGACAAAATAATATAAAATTATATGTGGAAGTCAGAAGTTGACACGTTTATGAGAAAGTCTTCCAGGAAATGGCAGCGTTAACTAACAAATGAAATAGAGCTGTGCCGAACTGAATCAAACGCTCTCAAACGCTCGTTTTTGACAACAACCTCTAATCAAACCCATGTAATTTAAATGGGTGTGATTAGAGGTGGTTGTCAAAAACGAGCGTTTGCGAGCGTTTGATGAAGTTCGGCACAGCTCTAAAATGAAAAGTAGTTCAAACATTTTGCTGTAACAACTCAGCACATGATTGGGCTTGACGCTTGTCTTTGTCAGATATTTAGTTCGGTCTGCCATGCAGATGACATGCCTTCTAGAGGCTCAAACGATGATGCTCACAAGCAAACACGACCTCACAGATCTAAATCTTTTAGAAAGAAGTTCGAGTTTGCGCATTTTCAAGAAAAGTTTGGTTGATTTCATGTCTGGATATTGGAGAGGTCTCTTTCGGTTGTTTCTTTCGGCAAGTTCCGCTGGTGTGCAGTTGTGGTTGGAGCTGTGCCGAACTTCATCAAACGCTCGTTTTTAAGAACCCCAAATAATGAAATCGTGCAATCAACGATTCGATAATTTTCGCCAGTCCATGCATGCGTTTCGCTCTCTCTCCCTTCTTCTATTGCACATTCTTGTTAGATTAGACAAATCCATTAAAATGCAAACACAATAAAAAAATGATTATTTTACTGCTGCATTTGTAAATTTTTCCCAAGTCTTTGGTGCAACACGCAAAAAACGGTCGCAAACAAAAACATGCAAAAGCTGGACAAATGATTTTCATATTCAGCTAAAAGAAGCCATACAATTCGGCTTAAACTGCTTGAACAGTGACAAGCAAGCGAATCGCTGTGGAAACAATCAAAGATTTCTTATGAAAATTCATGTTGAGAATGTCGCCCTCCAGAATGAAATTCGGAGTAGTATTTTCTATTAAGAAGAGCGTCTAACCAACCAGTCGGTTGAATACAATCCAAGGGGTTAAGGCTTTTTGACGTTTCTTTTGTAATTGAAAATATTGAAAATTTTTTCTTTGACTCACTGACTTGCTGAAATTAATTGTTGTCATGTTACTAACGAATAACTCTAACGTCAGTGCTGAGGTTTCAACTAACATCATGAGGTCGCCCGTTATGGATGATTCCAGCAACAAATAATCTTGCAGCAGTCAGAAATTTAAATCGGTTCGCCATTAAAAACCATTCGAAAGAAAAGGACATACGAAATTCACATTTTTAATCCCACTGTTTAAGCCAACTATAAATTTACATATTCATTTCTATTGTGTGCATGTCGATAGTGGCTCTTGGATGTTCTGCCACTGCAAACGGAAACGTCTGTGCGATTGACAGCAGCCATGAAATGCCTGATTCTTGCAATTCGGTTAACAAGTAAAACCGAAAACAAATTTGAATCAAACACATGATCCTATTGGCCAATAAAACAAAAACTCTTTTGCCGCCACAATGACTTCTGCAATGAAGTCATCTTGCAGACTCAAAGTTTATTGTTGGTTCTCCTGGTTGTTTGTTTGTCTGCTGAACGCAGTGGCATTCAGGATAAGTTCAATAGCAAAATACTCGCTGGAATTGGCAGGTTTAGATAGTCGGAGCAGTTTTATTTCAACAAAATTTATTTCTGACCTTAACAAATACGAAATTTCAAAATTAAGGGGGCAAAAATTACTTAAAAATATTCTGTTCGATTGTGGCTTGAGGGTAATATCGTGGTACCCGTTTTTTGTTACCCTTTTTTTCTATGAACGGCAGAGATAGAATTTTAATTATGTAAATTACAGCAACGGTTTATCTTAACCTCTTTAAAAAAAATTTCTGTATTTATAATTTACAACTGATATGAGCCCGTACTCATCGTCGGGATCAAGTGATCGCAAGTTTGGATACTGATATTGAGAGAATACAATTCTTCTAGTTTTAAGAAGGTCTCAATCAGCTACTGGAGAAATAAATAACAGAAAAGAAGATAAAAAAACTGGACACTTTTATTAAAAAGATTTGAACGCATTTTGTTCCAAAACTTTTTATTTAATTATCATGTTACAAACGAATAATTTCTCCGTACTCAGATAATCGCATACATAGTCCGGAAGTGGTAAAAAATAAAAATTTTAATCGTTTTTAGTAAAAAAAAATTGGAGAAATTTTTAAAATATATTTTACGTCCAGTAAATATTTTACCAGAAATCATGAAATTGTGCACATCATCTGCCGTTGAATTCCAAAGATACGATAAATCAATACCAGCTGATTGGATTTTATTCCACTTTTGGCTTTAAGTTTCCCAATTTATGTATGCAAATAGTAGGGTGTTCCATTAGTTAACTGCTAATCGGTTGACCACTTGCTTGTTATACGATTAACTTTGTGATTAATTTGAAATTTGCCTTTTTCATTAACGATTAAGTAGATTAATTTTGATCGATTTAGCTCTTAAAAAAATTTATTTACTTTTTATTCGATTAAGTATTTTATTTGTTGTTTTCCTACACAAAAGTTGTGTCTTGTGCAAGTCTTAAGACCGCAGGACGTGACTATAAAGGATATTTTGTTAGATCCTGCATGAGTCACTTCAAATTTCGATTAAATACGCTTATACGATCTCCGCGTATTATTCTGCTAACAGTACGAAAACTTAAGCTAAGAAAGTTGGAAATAAACCTAGCAGAGTGTTCTGTCCCGAACTTTGCCGTTAAGAATTCAAAGAGGATGTAAAAACAATGCAAACCGGGTTTTCCCAGAGTTGCCTGAAATGTCAAGAACGTGAAAAAATTACAATAGAAATCTAAAGGTATAATGGAAGATCTATAAATATTTAGAGACATCCAGAAAAGTACTGAAATATCGTCTCTCGTTTTCTACAGTGGCTACGAAAAGCGAAAGAAAGTTTTTTAAATCAAATATTTTTTAGAGCAAACAAAAAGAAGATTTTCAATCATCCAAGGATTAATAAGAAATTTCGTAAAAAACTATTGAATTGTGTAACAAACAGGCGCATCCATCTGGCTGATAAGGATCTAGAAAAGGATCAAACTTGAGCTTTATTAATATAAAATAGTTGGCTTCCACTTTTATTTGATCTAGACCAAGAATTGTTGTGTTTGTTTTTAATTGAAATTAATTAAAATAAGGAAAATATTTACATCAATCGAATACTGCACGATTAAATACTTCCATAAATTAAATAAGCGATTAGCCGATTAAATTGCAAATTCTTTTGGATTGAACACCCTACTGCATACCTATTTTTCCCATGAATGTGTGTAGGGATGTTTTACTCACATGTGTGTGTGTGTAAAGAAATCAAACCCCCAAAAAATATATTCCAAACAAAACCAAAACATTCCAAACTCGATCGCAGCCCATCGAATTCATTGATGCGGTCAGTTTTGTTTTGACTCACATTTTTTTATTAAATTTTTTTTTTTTTTTGCTTTAATATGGCACACAAAAACAGATAAAAGATGCAACAAAAAGTGGGCAAAAAAAAAATGTGAATTCCGTATTGTCTTCATGTTGCAGTGGCTGGTCAGAAACTGCAGCAGTTTATTGAAAATACGTTACATGTATTTGTTTTGTAGCACAAACTACTACCAACGCAAGAGAAACATGTGTTTGGCTGGCTGCTGGTACACACGCGAGTACATCTACAACTTGTACAAATATTTTTGTTTATAAAGTGATTGAAACTTTTAAAGGCCAAACGAGTAAAAATGTTTTCCAAATTGTGATGGAGTGGTGGAGTGATGTTTGTACGTGGCCAAGCTGACTATGTCCCAGCAAACACATTGCTAGTGGTTTAATGTAGATATCAATTCTATATGAAATTGAAACAATTTCGCATACTTATATTTTTTAACGCGAAAAATTAAATACTATATTATCGCTTTGGCACGGTTGTGTTGTAGACTAAGAGAAAACGAAATAGATGAATACAGCCATGAAAAACTTTTATAATTAAAATCAATTATTTTCGAATTCTTGGGAGTAACTAAACATGACTACAAACTTAATTCTTATATATAAACTCCATGGCCTTAAACTGTCTTGGAAAATATTTGCTGAGTTAATTTCTTGTTGCTGTTAAAAACTGCTGTAAATGGAAAATAAATACAATTCAAGTATTAAAAGAAGTTTAAGATTATGGAAAGAATTTTATATCACTTCTTATTCCGCTTCAAAACCACTTGATGTGTTTGCTGGGGGTTCCCACTCTTTGGCTGTTTATAGAGACATCCTCGTGTGCGCTTGTGTGTGTGTGTGTATTTCGTGTTTATTGAAAAGTTTTGTTAAGGAAATGTTTTATAAGCTTCTAGTTCTTCTATTTAATTGAGTTAAAAGAGGATGTTGGGATAAATACAACAAGAAAATATATAGGAAATCTTTAATATCCTCTGTAATTGACGAAAGTTTTTTCTTTTCTTGGCCCGCTGCTTCAAATCATTTTGCAAACCTAAAATGAAAACTATTTTCAGTAAAATTCGAAGTGATGAGGTCATGTCGATGTTTCTGCTGCTGACAACATTGAAACCACTTCCATGCCGCACAGCCGAATGCTGTTTGATATATAAAATTTTATTATGTTACATGAGGCATTTTAATTGCTTTTTGATAGAACATTTTAAAATATAATAATTGAAAACTTTTCCATTATAATTGATTTATTATTATCAGTTTTGTGTAGTCCACAAAGTTAAATTAAATAATCATAATTAAATGGAATAAAATATTTAAATAAGTGTTTAACGATGTGATTGAATTGCTTTAGATGTGTGTGTGTGTGAATGTGTGAGAGTGTATTCCAAATAAGAGAGACAATATTTATTTAACGTGTGACATCATTAATTTTTTTTAATCAGATTGCCAAATGTCGTTGTGTTAGTAGAAAACAGTGCTCTGAATTAATTGCGTTACAGATCTCTTGAAATGGTCCCAGTCCATGCTCCATCATGCAAAATGTAGGGTCTACTTTTGCCCTTTTCCTTCCAATGAATCGAAGGTGTTACTACTTCTTTGCTTTTCCACACAAAAAGTTGCTTTAAAACAGAAACAAAGCAAAACTCAAAGCCCGCCGCCGCGCACCTTCTATATCCAGCATTGCTTTGGAATCGTCAATGACATATAAAAATATTAAAGTTATTGAATTGTTACAAATAATTTGAAAATAATGAAAAAAAATATTATGGCAAAAATAGATAAGGGGTTAAATAACGCGCACACACACACACACACATGCACACTTTTATTTATTATTTATTTTCGTTTTTGCCGTATGACCAGGTTTAATTTTATTACAGTTATTAAAATCAAATTATTTTATCGCACTTTAATTATATTCAATAAAATTTTTTTTTATCATCCAGTACTTGAACAATTTCCAGATACGATCAAATTATCATGTTTTTATAATTTGAAATTCAATTATACAAAATAATTCCTATTATATTCTCTGTTGTTGTTGTTGTTGTTTATTTTGTTCGCTACTCTCTACGTTTCTCACTAGAATTGAATGGCAAACTACGGCCGTACATGCCGACACACAAATACAAACGCATTTACGAGAAAGAGTTGTTGGGTGTTAATATGGAAACACCATGAAAGTAAACACTGTGAAAAGTGTGAAAAAGTGCACAAAGAAAATATTTTCAATTTAAATCAAACAAAATAACAAACAAAGCAAAAATTTAATTGTATTAACAATAAATATTATGAAAGCAGAAAAAAAAATTGTAGGCAACAAATACATGTAGGCGAGTGTGTACATGGAAGTGTGCGCAAGCCCTACAGTGTTAATATCCGAACAAGTCGTCTCTACAACCATGAATTTTTTAGCGGCAAACACAGACTTCGCTTTTCATCAGACACCGACGCACAGTGGAATTTTTTGAAAACTTTCTTACAAAAACATTTCTACCGTTTCTAAATGAATCGTGCGATTGTAATAAAAATTCAGACAGTAAATAAAGAGCTTCTGCTGAGTTTAAGTTTAGAGTTTTAGACTGTTAATTGCAGGCTCACGAGATGAAAACAAGTTCAAACCAACTCTAAGCTGACGGTTTTTACTTGATAAAAATATTTTTGCAAGCAGGCACTCTTATCGAAGAGCTCAAATGCGCATGCGTTTCCACTTATAGTTTAGGAATATATTGAGATAAAAAATATATTTTCTTCTATTTCCATCGCTTCGTCTACTGTTTTCCTAATAGAGAAGTCATATCGCATCTGAATGGCAAAAACTCCAAAATCTTTTTCTTTTTAAATAAAATTGGCTACTTCAGACAAAACTTTTTTTAGATTTTCGTACATAATAATAAAACGGTGGACAAAAAAATTAAAATTAAGATTTTGTTAGTCAAATATCTCGAAAGCTTTAAGCGGAATAGTAACATCTGCCTTCCAAAAATCTATTTAATTATAATCGGTCGAACTGCTTAGGAGCCGCAGAGGTACTTGCATACATTCTTTCAAAATCTTTCACTGTGGAATGCCACTCTTCAGTCATTTCCATTTATATATCAGCAAAGTCCAAATTCGTGGAACTTATTAGAAAAGAACTCTGGATATCAATAAATACGGTTGGACAGTTGGGAATGTGAACACATATTTCACATTTTTGCTCAGTGGATTTCGGTAATTTATCATAAATTGTTTTAACGCCAGAGTGGCGAGCTGCGTAAAAAAAAATTAAATGAAAAAAGTTTAGTTTATTTCATGGCCAAGATAATCGATGTAGTGATCAAACAATTCGTTGAGGATATTAAGAATTTTTTAACTTCAGTAGGTCTAACAAAATAATTTTTGATCGTTTTCGCTGTAATTTTGCTCTTCGCGACTCAGAACCATAAACAAGACAAAGAAATGTGTGAAGCGAAAAGAATATGACTGACGGCGAATCATGAGCAGCGCTTTGAGGCGCGCTGAATGAGTTTTTTTTCCCCAAAATTAATGAGTTAAACAACACAGACTTTTGGCTCTTTATTTTATTAATTGATGTACTTATATCAGCCGATATCTTTACAGTGTTTTGTTGCATTTGATGTATATCGAATTTATTTTATATATAAAAAAATTAATAAATAATTATAAGACGAAATAATGAGAATCTTCAGAACTACCGGGTTCATTATTGCTTCATAATTGTGCAAGTTGGCGTGCAGAGATATTCGAACATGGATTTATGAATTTCTATTGTTGTTGTTTGTTGTTGTTGTTTTGTTGTTATAATTTACACCACAATTTAGTTTTAAATTTGCTAAAACACTTCACTGTGTGTACTTTGGACTAAATTAAATTTAAATTTACTTTGTTTTATGTTTATTTATTTTAACTTTATTTAATTAATACATGCATAAGTGTGTGTTTGAAATATAATATTTTTAATTATAAAACCGGTTTTATTATTCATTCATTTATCTAACGAATATGATGGTCGTTGTTGTTCGGGGCGTTAATCTGTCAGGGGTGGTTAGTCGCTTGCAACAAATGAAACAAAAAATAAAGTTCGTTCTACAACTGCAATTGCGATGACGGTGATTATAATTATTTGTTTTGTATTTAATAGATGCTTAATATTGATTTTTAAATAACTGTAAAATGAGCGAAATTAAAATTTTCGATTTAATATATTTGAGTTTTCTATTAAAACACTTAAAATATTATTTAAATCTTGTATGTTTCAAGTATGTAAAGAAAAAATCAATTCAAACGATTTCCAATCGATTCACAGTGGCGCAGCAACTGGCAGTAGAGCATTTAACAATTACTTTTGCTTCTTAATGCCTGCTGACGTCGTTATTTGTCTGCTAAAAAAGTTTATTATTTCCATTTACTTTGACTGATAAACTGTCATCAATTATAATTGATTGACTGCTTGATAAATAAAATACGTGTTTGCAAAGTAATGAAATGCTGGTGCTAAACATTTTCGTTATTAACGTTCTTGTGGAGCGAACGGCAACAGGAATTCTATGCAGAGATTTACAGCTGCCTGAAATTCAACTGCTGTTGCCTTAATCGTGTAACTTATGAACACGGCGTGTAAAAATCTTTAGTTTTCCGTTGTGCAACGCATTAAATTTCAGTGTATCGCGACAACATGCCAACAAAATTAAATAATTCTGACGTTTAAGTGCAGATTAAAATAAAAACCACAAGACTTATTTGGATATTAATTACAGATGTGCGCGCAATTACGCAGCAGAGTTTTCCCTGGAACTTTTCCCCTCTGTTGTGCTGTTCAGCGGAAGTTTATAACTCCTGCGAACGCACACTTAAGTAAAATGCCTTAATATTTCCAAGCAGAGGGTGCAGCATAATCAAATAATTTGCTTATTTATTACAAAATTTATAGCGAAAATTATTAAATCTGGCAAGAACTTGGCTCTTTTCATCTGTTTGTTGCAAAATGTTACAGCGTTCAGCAACAAAACTCCCAACAAATTATCCTGCAACAAAATGAACGCACTAAAATTGTACGCTGGTGAATGAGAAAAATACACGTTAATGAACATCCTTTTCATTAGACAAACTTGTAAATACGAAGGAAGAGAGAAAATGTAAATGAAAAATCTGCTTCTTTTTTCCTGCCGAAGATTATGGAAGATTTTCTAATTAAACATACACGCAGCTTATTAGAATCTCTTAGAATGTTTTTTTTTCTTTCTTGAGTACCTGGCATAAATTTTCTTTAATATTGAACAACAACAACAATAACAACAACAAACTACCTGCTTGTAATTTGCATCCTTCGGAATTGAAAGTAAAGCCTTCCTTCTTCATGGTTTTTAGTTTATTTCAGTCTGCATTTCCTAAAAATGCTCGGCATTATTTTGAAATGTATGAATATGAATATGAATATGTGTGCTTGTATGCATGTGTGTGCATGCGTGTGTATGTGCGTGTCTATTTGAGGGTAAAGTCCCTAATGAGATTTCTGCTCAACTACAGTCTGTATGTATTTTAGAAACATTTTTTTTGCCTGAATTTTCGCTTCCTCTCCTTCCCAAACGAGGTGGAAAATAAGTCAATCATCTAGGAAAATTTCTCCATCATCATCGCCATCCCGAGAAAGTTTCCGTGCCTGAATATGTGTTGCATATTTCAGTGAATGCGTGCTTGTCTATTTCAAACTTGTTAAATCAAATCAGTTTTATTAGTTAGACATCAAGACAAGAGCAGCATCGCAGCATCGCAGCAGTTACGTCGAAAGCCGTTTGAGAAGGTAAAGACACGAGTGAAATGCTATTTTTAAGTGACACATTTAAAAAATTGGAAAAAGAAGACGAAGAATGAAATGAAAACTTTACCCGGAAAACCAAATGTGTAATGCATACTTGATTCATTCAGAAAGTGAAGAAGAAGAAGAAGAAAAAAAGAAATGTTGCATAAAAAAAAGGAAAAAAAACACTCGCACTCACACACACACACACACACTCACGTGCATAGAAAGGATGATGTAATTCATTGACTATAAACTAAAAGTTTTAGACAAGTTGTGTGAAAACCGAAGCACTGTGGTACAATAGGGCTGAAAGAGAGAGGGAGAGAGAGGGACATAAATGACATGAATGTTCATGCTGTCAAAGTGAACTGAAATGTTGAAGCTAACCTCTTCAACATTTCAGTTGTTTAGTTTGAAACTTTTAGAAGATCTTAAAGAGGCCACTTGTTTGAAATTTTCATTAAATTATTAAAAACTATTGTCTCTTTAATTCTGTTTTAAATGCATTTTTTATTTCGTTAAAATTTATAACAGTTAAGGAGTTCAATTAATAATTAAAAGGATCTGAATAGATCTTAAGCAACAGAAGCTTACAATTATTTTGCAAGTATATTAAACTGAAATAATCGCACATTTTCTATGAATATTATTTTCTATATATCCACATGACCCCACTGTGCTTCAATTTACAAACGAAATAGTCAAATAAAGTGCTTGAAATGTATTTCCCCGACTGTTAAAACTTCTCAAGGGAAATAAATGCGTTGTTTTGGAAATTAAAAAATGTGTTACATGAAGTTTATTTCCATTTTTTAAAATAACTGGCGAATTTTTTTCAAATTTCCTCAATTCACTGAAAACTAAATCTTTTTATACGCGTCAATAGCTTTTGAAGTGTGTAAGATGAAGGCAGCAACACGATTTCCTTTTTCGCAGAGTTCAACAGTATTAAACCGATTCGATTGAAAAAAAATGTCTGGATGGCAGTTTGTGCGAAATGAAATAAACAATAAAACTAAAATGTCCCTATAAATTCTCGGGCGTGTATGTGTGTGTTTGTATGTGTATGTGCGTAAGCATTTGCCTGCAAAATAAATAAAAAATATGATTGAGTTTGGGTTAGAGAATTGTGTGTTGCAGCGATATTTATGCGTCTGTTGTTAGTGGTGGAGGTCTTAACAACAACAGAAACAATAACAAATAAAAAAAAAATAAAAAAACAAAAACAAAAACGCTAACATAAACGGCAAACAAGCAAATGCAGAGAGAGAAAACAAACAATAAGAGCGATAACAAAAAACAAACCTCTACCGCATCATCCAACGATGCTTGCAACTATAACTTTTCAACATTTTGGGGCAGGTCATTCCAGGCAATAGTCGATGTGGCAATTCTAGAATTTGTAGCATCTGTAAAAACGGCAGCAGAACCAGGGGCACCAGCTATAATAAACTGTGCCTCAAACAATTGTTATAAATCACGCAACGAGCTGAAAGGAAAACTACCAAAAACTGCAGCACTTGCAACCGAACTGCTTCAACACCAACAACAATAAAACAAAACAATACGAACGAACCTACACTATTTTTATTATTGCAAAATAAACTCTTAATTTAGTTTTCTTTTTCTTTTGTTGCAATTCTATTTTATTTCTTTTGTTTTAGTTTTATGCTTGTAAAGACTCCTTCGGCCACGAAATATACGAAGTCAGACGTAACAGTTGTTTCAAAATAAAGTTGGGAATAATTGGAACCCAATGAAAAATATTGGCTAAAACAACTGGGGAATTAATTGCTGGCCATCTATTTTGGAATGTGAATATTATCATTCGAACTTTTTGAAGTGACTTTTAAGCTTCAAGTTCAGTCGCACGAATTCACAAACATTTTTTTAATTCTATTACATTCATTATTTTTGTTTAGAGTTGAATTGTTTAAAAATATTTATTTTAATCAGCGTACCAGCAGAGCTGATTTCGAGCCCACTGTGCCATCTCAGCAGAGTTCTTGGTTAATTTTTTTTAACAATTTGGCGAATATTTTTAACGAAACAGAGAATGAGAATTAATTATTCTTGCACTCGTTGTTGACTTGGCTCACTTTTGGTTGATATGAAATTCCCCCTCCCTGATGACTGTTATTTCGAATATCGTGGATCCTGTTAATGAAACATTCGAAATCAATGCAAAATTTTTACGAATTAACATTTTTGGGAGCCTATCAAACTCAAATCCAATAATTAAAAATAAAAAAGTTGTGACAGTGGGCTAAAATATTAGTGATTCACTTACAGTTAGCGGCAGTGGAAAGTTATTTCATTTAATATTTCCACCACAAAAGAACTTTTGTGATTGCACTCGGACTGCTCGCATTCGTACACGGCAGGTTCAAAGCAATAAAGTGTTTCACCCGTGTTTTAACATTTTTTGTTTTAAATAAAAAGAAAAACAAAAAGAAAAAATTTAAATTTATAAAAACTAACGGCGACTACATCAACTCAAGTGCCTGAATTCTTTGGAGAGTGTTTTTCGAAAAGGAAAACATTTCCCTTTTTTGCCTCTTTTGCGAAATTTCTTTAGTTGCAATTTATAATTCACACGCACACACACACACTCACCGCTTTGTTGCACCGGGCAATCGTGATAATGGTGGAGTGCAAATGCATGAGTGTGCGTGCGTGCGGAAACTTACGAACATTTTAACTGATGGTTTTAAGTCATTTAATTCATTATTTTCATTTACTTTTTTACTCCAACTCCTCTTTTATTTTTAAATTCTTTTCATTTAATGGTCACTGGTCGCAGGTTAAGTACGTATTTCACTGTGTTAAGGTGATGTGATGTGGTGGTTGGTTGGTTGGGTTGAGGCGGATGAAAGCAAACGCTTTGCTTTCGACTAAAATAATGTCGTTTATAACTGTTTTATCGTTTTACACGTTTTTTCCTTAATGGCCATCAGCTGGATGAGTGTTGCGGTAAACGTGAATGAGAAATTGCATGAATCATGGTTGTTGTATTAATCATGCCTGCAAGACTCCCACACCCCAACAGTGGGGTATCAGACTATTTGGAATGGGATTGGAAACAAAGAGAAGAATTCACTGCCAAAGGCACCACTCCTTCTGAAAGGGGGGGGGGGGTGTTTTTTCTTTCTTAATTTTCACATTATAAATTTTTTGTGTACTTCTCTGCTTTTGCTGAAAAGGAGGTTACAAATTATTTGAAATGGATGTGTAGCGCTCCACTGTAATCGGCGTGGTTACTGTTTGTTTATTTAGTTTTGGATTTTATATTAAAACCAACTCGAAATTTAATTAAAATGTGAAAGAAAATAGTCTAACGAATTTGCTTTCAGCGAGTACAATGTTTGACGTTGGAATTTTGAGAATAAAAATAATATTTTCTAATTTTATTTAAAAAACTGTGCCTCGTTTCTGTAACTGAGGTAACAAGTTCTCACATCGAAAAACTAAATAATTATGGTTGTCATGCTTTTTATTGTAGGGTTATCTATAGAATAATATATTTATTATTATAGGAAACCAAGAAAAGTTGAAATGTAATAAGAAATATATTCTCAGAGTGACGACAATATTTTCTAGAGCTGCGCCGAACGCTCTCAAACGCTCGTTTTTGATAACAACCTCTGATCAAACCCATTTAAATTACATGGGTTTGATTAGAGGTTGTTGTCAAAAACGAGCGTTTGAGAGTGTTTGATGAAGTTCGGCACAGCTCTAATATTTTCAATGCGAGAAGTTCTCACTTCAGTCACAGAAACGATTCGCCGAGTGGGTAAAACCGCTTTTGCTTTCGTAAATTGACTCACAAAATATCGTTTTCGTTTGGTGTTACCTGCCGAAAACGTAAATTAATACTTCTTATTCTACTTTGTTTTAGATCTTTTCTGTTGCATGTTCATTTTTCCGGCTTTTCCCGCTTAGAGAAACTTGCCTCTTATTAATCTTTCAAAAGTTCCAGCCCCATGATTTTCGTTAAATATTTTTTAAAACAGTTCTTCCATTCTTACATGGGCAGTCCGATTATAGGAAAAAAATTTCATGCAGCACTTAAACTGGTGCTGTTGAGCTGTTGGTCTTATTCACAAAAAAATATTTTATGATTATAACCTGCTTATAAGACACGTCTCGTATATAATTTGTTGCATTGCCCATTGCGGGTGAAATCAGAAGCACGTCAAGGCATTTTCTAACAGCTTTTCGTTTGCTAAAATTTATAATCTGTGGAATATTTTGATGAAAACAGAGTGCTCATGATTAATCTTTGCTAACAACTCTTTTAGCATATACAAAAACTAACATTTTTATTGAAGTTTCTGTTATTGTACAATCGATCAAAGGAAGTCTATTTTTATTTACCACTGTATTCATAATATTTGCAATGAGTTTGAAAAGTATTTTACAAAAAATGGATGTCAAATACATGTTATATTTTTATGAATATGGGGGTTATATTGTAATGACTCTTATTAATTATTTATAATGCAAACAAAAAAACTACTAGAAACTTCTGTGGTCAGATCAGTTCGTGTTGTGGCCAACAATTTAATATAATTTTAGTTTTATTCGTCTATAAAAAATGCATGTAAATAAAATAAAGAGTTTTGGTTTTAATGTAGAACAGAAAAAATTTGAAATTGAAAAAAAAATTCGTTTTATTTTTGCTCTAAGAAAAATATGCTGGTCGATTATATTCAAGTTGAATATTTTAATTGTTAACGGTGACGTATGAGCGCTGCTTAACTTTAATTGATGTTACGCATACGCAGAGACGTTTCCAAGCCTCTCAATAACAACTGAAATTCGGTCATGGCAACTTTTTGTATGGATGTGGCTGATCACAAATCCGGTGAATGAAAAAGTGGGCTGAAACGCCTGACAGAGGTTTTCAGAAATCTTTGACGGGTGTTAACTCAGTCCAACGTGTTTCTCCTGCTCGTGTTTTAGAAAGTAGAAGAAAATTTAAGGAACAAATTTTCATATCGAAAACATTTTTGATAGTTTCGTAGAGCTTTTCCCTGCGGTATTGGGAAAAGGAAAAAAGGCTTTTCGCAAAATTAATATTAAACAAAATTAATGCAAAAAGACTTCCCAGTTAATTTTCCAAAATTAATATTAAAGAAAATGAATATTAAAAGACTACAGTTTGCCACAAAAGTTTTAGTTTCTTTAAGAAGCTTCAGGTGAATTTTCTATGATGGCGGTTTTTATAGTTGTAATTTAAATGAAATTTTTATTGTTGTACTTTTGTTTTATTGACTTTTTTATTTAATTTTTTATTTTATTTTTTATTATATTTTTTATTATTATTTTTATTTTTTTTAATTTTTTTAAAATTATTTTTGTTTATTTTAAATTTTTTTTTGTATAAAAACGTATTTAAATTTATACATATTCCATATTTCGTCAACAGTCCGCTAACATGGTCTGCAAGTAAATAACATAAAATTAATAGATTTAATTTCTAAAGATTTTTACCAACTTTTAACGAAAAATTAAAAAATCAACAAAATTAATTCGAAATGTTTATTCGACTTTTTTGCTTAATATGAAATTTAATTAAGACTTTATGGTCTGAAAGTCGTTACCTTAAATTTGAGAAGACATGCGATATTCGAAAGAACAAGGGAAACTCAAAATTAATTCTGGTTTAGCCACACGAACTCAATGTGTGGCTCAAAATGATCGCTACTCAATGATCGCTGTGAATATTTTTATAATTTAGGAAAAAGATTCAATGGGTTTAAAACTAAATTGAAGTGTCAATAGATGTTATTTTTTGAATTTGTTTTAATTATTGATGTTCTCACTAATAAAATATAACAAACAACACTGATGAAAAGGCTTAGCAGCGTCTGAATCCGTGCTGAACCGTTCTGCTGTTGTGATGATTATAAAAAATATTCTAATTATTCCACTTTCAATGGAATAGTAGAGTAGAGTTCAGGACAAATTATTTAAACAGAATTAATTTTTGAATACGCAAATTTGAGGGTGTTGTTGTGTAAAATAGTGAACACAAGACTACGATGCCTTTGATTCCTTGTTCGAATCCCCCGCAATCAGTCATGAATATGGTTTCAAATTTTTCTGATATACAAGTTCTATCGACTTGTCTTAATGACGAAGGAATAGGAATGATCGCTGAATATAATCCACAACGCTTGACACCGTCATGATGTGTCCTGCATCACCCTCCTTCGTCGCTGGCTGTCGCAGATATATTCACGGGCGATGTAAAAACTAAAAATAGTTTCAATAAATTGTATCGTCTGCACTGTCTCCTACTGTTCTTTTTAGTTCCGGCACTGCTTGTCTAAGAGTCATTTTCAAAAACCTGCTCCAAGATAAAAAAACATGATAATAATTTTCTACAATACAAAATATATTCTGTTCCCAAACTGCTTATCGACAAGTTCTTCGAGTTACAAAACGCATCCGAACATGTCAAGTTTCCAAACAAAAAAAGGAAAGAAAAAATAACAAATAAATCAAACCCAATCAAATTTGCCTCGAAATTGTATTTTTGACCCGAAAATAATTAACCAACTGACTGATTTGGGTTTATCTAAAATTGAAATTAAAGAATTGCTTTCGTTGTGGCCTCGTTTATGTGTCAATAAGTCTGCTACTGCAGTTGCGGCGGTTGTTGCTGTTGCCATTATAATAGATGTCATTGTCTCTTTCAGAATTTTTATTTAGAATTTTTCCATTTTTTTCTGTTTTATCTGCGTCCGTACAATCTTCATGTCAATATACTTTTAAACTTGTTGTTAACATGCTGCTGCTAATGCGACTTGCACCAGTTCCCTACTGCTGTCTCTCGCACAAAATAGAAAAAGGAATAAAAAAGGAATAAAAAAGGAATAAAAAAATAATGACTAAAAGACGATACGTGTCAATCATGTTCAATACGTCTCGCTACACATTCTGCTTTTAGCACAAAATTTTCCTCTGTAAATCAAGAACGTTCGTTCGATTTCTTTTATTTGCTTTTCTGTTATTCATTTAATGGATGCTGTTGATATAAAATGCTACAATACGTGTTATTTTAAGTAAAAAGGATGAAAGTCATATGGAGAGGATGTACAAAAGCAACAGCAACAGCAACAGCAACAGCAACATGAATAAAAGCGGTAGAGAAAAAAAGAGAATAAAAAAAAATCAAATGAAACGAAATAAGTGAAAGATAATTGAAGTAGTTTCCTGATGCCGGAATTTCTATTGATCGTGCATTCACACACACACACACAACGATGAATGCATTCGGCGATTTTCCTTCCTATACGTTTCCTCTTAGTGTGTCATGGACGATAGTTAGAAGATAGTGTAGCCCTTTTATCAAAAGGATTAATGAAAAAAAAAAAGGGTTTCAAGTGCCGTGACAACTAAAGGGAGTACCCCTTAAACCGCCTAAAATTCTACATCATTCAGCAAAAATAAGCATCAAGTAAAAACGTTGCCTTTTTTGTGACGCTTTGAAATTAAATGTTGCGACAGGAAGCCGAAAAAATAAATAGAAAAAAGGGAATAATTTTGCGTAATTAAATATTTGTTATAATTAATTTTGGGAGAGTGATAAATTTAGCCGCACGACCGACCACTGAGTTCAGCTATTTTTATTTAAAAACTCGTATTCCGCCTAAATTTGCGGTACAAGTTATTTGGGGAAGGGCTTTTGCTCTTGAAGTTTATCAGCCGCGCAAATTCGTTCACAACTGGAACTCATTCTGTAGTCTGATCCTTTAGCAACGAGATCATGTGGGAAGAAATTATGCTAAACATCTCCTGCACCTGCAAAGTTATCTACGAATTATTCTCACGCTGTGAGTTTGATAACCGAAAGCTCCTCACGGCCTTTGCTAACACTTTATTATTATTGTTGTTGTCATTATTTTTTGTGATTTTATTAGACAAGTGCCGTTGACTCTGTGTAATTTCAAAACAAGCTGCTCGCAAATTGCACTGCAGATAAATTTAATCCGAAGCGAACATTCCTGGAATAAAAAAATTTTATCTGTCAATGGAAGGATCACCACAAATGAAGTTGAAAAATACTGTTATTTCGGGAGATCAAGAAACCTTAATTGGGCTTAATTACCTCTTATTTATTTATTTAGCTTATCACAAATGAAGATAAGAAACATATTTTTTGGAAAAAAATTTGATTTGTGAATATCTGACAACGTTCTTCTATTGACTGACTCACTAAAATAACATTTTGAACACGTTGAGATGCATTTATTTGATGTTTTAATCAATAGAAAATTGAATTGTGCACATCTACACAAAAATACCTTTTAAAATATGTAGCAGTTATCAGTATCAGTGAATGATAATTCACACGAAAATGTACCACAAAATGTGTTACACAATTAAAGTTCATCATTTATTAAGCGGTTCGGACCAGTCTGGCTCTGCTGTTAGTAAAATTTTTTGTCCTCTTACCGCACATCAGTTCGCTCCTTCAAACCAGTTATTTTGAAGAGTTAAAATTTTAGGATAATATTATCACTCGTTTGTTTGCGGGGCATGCCAAAGACACATCAAACAAAATGAAGTGCATTTGCAGACTGTCAGTGAGCACTCGCATGTCCGTTGGAAAATCTAATAAATGAAATAGAAAGAATCCGCTTTGAAATTTTTAAATAAACTGCTGGTAATTTAATTTGCTGTAAAAATATTAATAAATCTTATGGATAATTATAAGCGACACACAACACGATTTCGATATTTGCTTCCTCTATTTTAATCGAAAAACGAAAATACGTAAATTTTTTTTACTTTCTTTGAACTCAAACATTCGAGCAGGAGTTTTATTTTTGACCTTTTAATTGACATAGAAAATGAAAGGAGCTGAAAAGGGAAGAGATGCGCTGGAAGTGTTTTGTCCTCTGCAATTGCTTGCGATTTTATTTAATTGTTTATCAATTAAGTTATTCAATATAATTTAAAAGAACTGAAGTTCTAATTAATTTTATTGCTTTTTCAATTGTCGCACAAAAAAAGAATTATAATAAATCCAGTTAAATCCTTTAAATTCCTTTTGACTTCGCTGATAAGCAGCGCTTTTTCCAGGTATTCAAATATGAACGGCTACACTAAATGAATAAATTTATTGAACATGATAAACTAGTAATTGGAAAAAATATGTTGAAAATTTATAATAAAATTTATATGGAATTACACTCGCCGTCAAATGAATAGAACTTGGATTTCTTTAAATTTAAACACTTGAAATTTTGGCGCCATATAAAAGTTTTATGCGATTGGAACTGGAATTTTCTTAAGGTTTCATTCAAAGAGCGAGCGTTTGAACTGAATGATTGTATCGACAACTTTTCTTTCGTTATTTCAAGTTCAACCAAGACTTATAAACTGAAATATTAAAGCAGCAATATTAAATTCAGCATCCTAATAAAAAAAAAGGAATGAAAGATTCTCTCCTTCTGCTTTAGAAACAGCGTTGTCTATTTTTAAACATAAAAAAACACTGGAAAAAAGCCCGAAAGTTTTACAAAAAATTAATAAAAAAAATTGCTAAAAAAGGAATAAAAAAATTTATGAAAAAGTGAATAAAAAAAATAATTAAAAAAATTAATAATAAAATTAATAAAATTTGCACGAATCAAAACTAGAGAGAGACCTTTTCTTAAAGAAAGTAAATATATTTTTTATTATTATAATTTTACTTGGCCTCCTGTTATTGAAAAAACAATTATTTAGAGTGCTGAGAGCCTTTTCAAAGTGGTAATTTATTATTTAACTCTATTTCTCTCTATTTAACGCTATTCACTTGTGCAGGACTCTAAAAGCTTGTCATTGTCATTGGCCGCTCGATTGTTTGTTTGCATCCAGCAATAAATATTTATTAATTTAATTTCCGGTTGAATTATAATTTATTTTACTAACAGCAGCAGCAGCAGCATCAATGACAACATAACAAATGAGCTGATTAACAACAACAACAACAACGAAAATATATAAAAAAATCTTATCGCATAAACAACACGCTGTTCTGAGTGGTTTATCGCTGAGAAATTATGGCAGAATTATTGTTTTTGCCGCTGTTGAACCCAATCAATGAACGATATCGCAGCGGCTTATGATTTATATTGCAACCAGATGCTGCACAATATTGGCAGCAAAAACAAGAATGACAAATAAAATGTAGGACATGTTAATGCGCGCAGGTGGTGGCCGGCAATTAATTGTCATTCAATACAAAAAACACAACTTTCTGTTGTAGGAATTGCACTCAAACGAAAAAGTCACTTCAGTGAAAATGAGAAACAAACGACAATCCATAAAAAGACTGTCATTTGGAAGGAGTTTAATTGCGCGTTTGACACCTGCACTTAAAGTTTAAGTTTTGACCGACTTTGAATTGTTTAATTATTTACAAGAAGTTGCACAAGAGAACAACAACACTCTTTTACTTTTTGCCTTAAATCCAAATCATCATTCAAATAAAGTCTAGAATTAAAGTTGTAAATCGACAATCGTTTAGAATGATTCCAGTCTACCAGAACATGTCCAAAAGAATGCAACATTTGCCTCAATGAATGAAACTTCTTCATTCGATGTTTGTACGACATTTAAATAAACATGAACAGCATTTGGAAATGCCAGTCCTTTGAGATCTCGAGTTACATGAATGCCGGCACAACATCAAACACAAACGTTAATAAAATACACTGCAGCGTAGTTGTGGAAAGGAAATTCCCCTCTCTCTCTCTCTCTATCTCTCTTTCCTTTTGCCATTTATAGTCCTGCACAAGAAAAAGAAAAAACTTGTCTTGTTTAGTCAAGGTAAATAATTTCTAAACATGTTAATACGCCAAATTCTTACATCTGCACTTGGAAATTTACAAAAATAAATAGCAGCAACAATAGCAAGAACAACAACAACAACATGTGTGTTCCATATCAGCACACTCACACTCACATGCACTGAACATTCTCCATCCAGTTCAGTTGAGTTGCTGCAAAATGCCTTTTATTTGAAACATTTTGTGTAGATCTCGACAATACTTCTGTTTCTGTTTCTGTTTCTTTTTATTTGATATTTGATATTCTTTTTTTTTTGTTTGTCAAAAATTTGTAAAAGAAATAAATAAACCTTGCAAAAGTTCCTTAAGCAAAACAACACCGTTTCCTTTCGAACAAAATATCTCAAATAAAAAAAAAAGGTTGGTAAAACATTTTTGCTAAGAAAATTCTAGTTGAGAAATTTATTTTTCAAATGAACGAGCTGGTGAATTTAGGAAATTTAAAAATCATATTATTTTAAAATGATCAGTATTTAAAGAGACATGATCAACATCAATTTATTTTTCAAATTTCTTAGCAGGGTAGAATAGCACTGTTTTCGAAAGCCGCTACATAAATAGAATTCATGTGCATTCACAGTTTTTATTTAGAAAAGTATTAAGAGAAAATAGTATACGAGAATTCTATTCATTCTAAGCTGATGTTAACGCCTGTTAAATGCCTCTATTGAGGTTTGATTACTTTCTTTATATCCCATTTTTCTGAATTAGCGAATGCAATTTGTTTGTTTGTAAGAATTCGTTGCAATCGGTATCTTGTCGCTCGGTTCGCTTATTTTAACAAAATTTTTTGTATTTATTTTCGTTTTACTTTAAACTGAAATCTTTTTTTAATATTAAAGTGTTCTATTTACGTTACACCGGTGTTTGGGCCAGCTCAACTGGAAGACTTTAAGAAAATTTTGTTTGGTATATCGTCACAGAAAATGCGAAAATCTCTGTTTAACATATTAAAAGTTTAAAAGGTGCAGCTTAAAACTATTTTATACAAAAAAATATTTTGACAATTATAACAAAATTGTTGTTGTTGAATTGTAAGATTTTCAAATAATTTGAAATACATTTTTCATTCAAAAAGGGTCTTTTGTATTTTGTGCAGCGATATGTATCTTATAATACATGTAGATGGGTAAATACAGTCAAGTTGCAAGAAGAAGATGAAGAATTGTACAAATTTACAATACAACAAAGTTTTGTGCATATCAAAAAACGAAACAAAAAAAAAACGAGAATATTTTTAAACAAACAACATCCACTTTTATTTGATTCATTGTATTTGAGTGAGAGGGTTTTTGATTCGTTAAGGGCCTAAGTGGAGATACAACAGACACACACTCACACACGCAGCCAGATGCATGCTTATTAAAGTACTTTTAAATTCTTTACACATTTTTGCTTTGAAGTATTGCAGGGCTTGTATTTCCCCTCCAATTTTGGCTGTTTAATTTTCCCTGTTTGCACATGAATTTTTGAAATTTAATTTTAAGTAACTGGAAAGAAAAAGTGTTGCTCACACATGTTTCCAACTACAATACAATTGTTCCGTATCATATAATTTGTCAAGTTCTTACTCTTCTCCTCTGTTTGATGAGCAGCCATTGTGTTGGGAGAATGTTCGTTGTCTTCTATTATTTGATTAACTGAAAAATATAATTGAATTGATTGCTCGCACGCTTGTTGGCTTGCGAGGCAGAAGTGTACGTACGACTGAGTTCAAATAGTGGCAACATGTTCCGCAAAAGGGATTCCAGGCGTATGCGTGATTTTTGTAAAGGATTAATTATATTCGTATGATGCATAATCATACGCCCTCCCCCTTCAAAGAATAATTGTAGTATTTTTAAGTTAATGACACTCAGAGGGTTGTTCCGTAATTGTATTCATTAGGAAATCTTTATGAATTGCAATGCCAGTTGTAGGGAGGGGAGGGTTCTTTAATTGCAATTTATTTTTCAAATTTAGTGCGCTGCTTCGCAAAATTTATATATTTTGACTTTTAAATTTTAATTTCTTGCTGATTCTTTTTTGATAATATTTTGATTCGTGTGATTTGAATTTCATTTTAAAATTACTTTTGTTTTTATTTAGTGTTATTTATTTATTTATTCTCTCTTTTAAATTATTTTATTTTGCTTATCTGCAACCAATAAATGAAGCGTTTTTAATGCTTTTCTAACAAAACACAACTCAGTACTATTAATCAAAGAGCAATTGTTTAATGCATCATATATAGTAATTTTACATACAATGTGCTTACAGTGAAAGCTCTTCTGAGGGAAACCTTCTAATTAAAAGCTGAACAATTTTGTAGGCCCGCGATTTGTATCAACTGTATAAAATGTATTCCCATAACCGGACACTGTAAATTTGCAGACTTTAAATTATTAAATATTGTGTTCGAGATAACTCCCATAAACATAACTTAATGAAAAACTTCAACTTTTAATAGAAGTTGTACTGACTTAGAAGCTCTTCTGTTTTCAACTTTGATTCATATTTTTCCAAAGTTATTAAGATTAGGTGCAAAAGACGCCGTCCGTGAAAGTTGTTGTTTAACTAAAGAAAGAAGCCGTTTGCAGGACTTCTGTTTGTTAACTCCAATTGTAGATGTTCAATTTCACAAAAAAGTTACTAACAACTGAGAATTAAAATATAGCGAGAAATCGCTAAGAAGTAAAATGCTCATGTGTGTGAAGATAAATTTAACTAGCCGAGACACAAACCGAAATTTGTACCAAACCTGTTCTGGAGTTAGCAGAGCTCTGTTAACTAGTTAACAGTTCGAGCAAATTTTGACTAAATTTACTTATAGACCAAAATCCAGGAATTGGAGCACAGTCAGTGTGCAGAATACATGACCCAAAGGATACTTGATGGCCCAGAGAGTCCTTTATATAGCAGAAAAGGTCTGATGTTTGAAATAATTTTGGAACTTTAATAATATCAATTTAAAAAAAATTCTCTTGAAAAGTGTGCTTGGCAGGATTAGTGGCCATTTTGGGAAAATGGGAAATACTACCAATATGCCACTATATACATATGATGGCCCAGAGAGTCCTTTATATAACAGAAAAGGTCTGATGTTTGAAATAATTTTGGAATTCGAGTAATACGAGTTTTAAAATTTTGTTTCCTGTATTTTTTAAAAGTATTTGTTACATCTATTATTTCTTTTATACGTCTATTTTTCTTTAAAGTTTCCTGCCAAAACATTTTGCTACAGACGACAAGCATTTAAATTCATTTTGAAGCTCAACAGTTCCAATTGAGGTGAACTGGAACAAACAGCCAAGTCATAATAAATTTTCTTTCAACCCCAAGACACAAGTAGTTTAGCATCGCTGCAATAAAATAAATAAAATATTTATAACAATAAAAATTATAAACAAAAGTAGTGTCCAAGTGTCCCGCACTAAAAGGTTTTACTGTATTTACATTTGTAAGTTAACAGCTTAAATTACTATGATTTGCAGTGAGATTGAAATCATTCGTCAAACATTTCACGGGAATACGATCAAAGTAGTTTTTAATTACGCATTCTTTAGCGTGTGCGGCTTCAGCGAGTTGTTGTTAAAACTTGATTAAAGTGACTACGAAAGCATTCCACGGGTGAATCCTCTATTTTCAACAAAATTTCCACCACAATTTCAGTTTCAAGCATAAAAAGTTTTAACGTTTTTTAATAGCAAACTGCATGGAAATTGTCAGTAAGCAAAAAAGCTGATTTTGTTAAATAGTTTTTATAAAAAATGGTAAAAAATGTTAATAAACTGTATTACTGACAGCTTCAGTTACATGAAAACATTTTGTGTAAAAAATAATTTCAACGTTCTCGTATGTGAACGCGTGTGCTGGCGCAGCATTTTGGAAATTAGAAAAACTTCAAATAAAAATTATGCGGCATAAATTTTATTTATGATGTCGCTTCTTGTGGTTTACGATGTGGCGCTTATATTGTTACAACTTTCCAGCTCAAGTTTGTGTTATTTTGAACTCTTTTCTTTGGGCTAGAAATTCATATAAAATTCACAACTTTTATTCGTCTAAATTTATGAATAAAATAATAATAACAAGAACAAAAAACCTTTAACTTGTTTGTCATTCTGGAAAAGTAAATTTCGTAAACATTAAAATTGCAATTTTTACTACCTTGACAAAACAAAAGGAAAAAGAAAAAGAAAAATAAAAAGAAAACGAAAATGAAAAAAGAATTTGTTAACATAAAAATGTGCTCGTGAATTATTAAGATTCTGTGGAACAAAAAGAATTTTTTTCAAAAATAACATGGAAAATCTATATTGACTTTAAACGGCTACAAACAAAACAAAACAACAACAACAAAAACCTGCAGCTTCGCCAGCACGAAGAGCGCATAAGAAAAGTTGTTGTTGCATTAAAAAAAAGTTTCTTTTGTGAAAATTTTTTTCGTCAAACTTATTCTTTTACATCCTTAACTTGCAGCGCTTTTCGTATCGGCTTAAAAAGTTTATAAAAACGAAATAAAATTCTTATGGAAAAAAGAAAAGACAAACTTAAATGTTGTTGCTGGACGTCGAAGAAAAGCGTAAGAACAGCGTTTCCTTATTTCCTTTGAAATATATTTTCACAAGAATTCGCTTAAAAGCAGCAAATAAATTAACTCATCAAGAGAACCAAATAAATTCGATACAAGCAGAACTTTTTGTTCGTCTTTGTGTGCGAAAGAGATTAATAAAGTTTAATTTTTTTGGGCGAATATTAAAAGTTGATACTTGAAAAAACTTATAATCGATTAACGTGGAACAGATAAAATTATCAAAATAATGAGTAGAAGCAAAATGATTTATAAGTTATTTTAAAACACCTGCTGCATGATTTAGTAAAATATGGAAAGAAACAAATTGTTAGCAGCAATTGAAATGCAGGCATATAAACATACTCGAACTGCAACAAGTCAAGAAATTTAGACTAAAATTTAATACTCGTATTTATAAAATGGAATAGAACTGATGAAATTATATAAAGATCGCTCCTTATCGGCGAAATAACAACTGTGGAATGAAAATGGCGACAGTCAGAAGGTGCGCTTCCAGTCATTAATATGGCACGATGTTTTCCTGATCTGTATTAGTGCGTGCTTTCTGTTCTTTCGAAATGACGAAGGCGTAGCGCTGTTTGTTGAACAGAGTAACCACAGCGATTGCCGATCATGTACTGAATTGCGCGTTACAGCGCTTTTCTGCGACGTTGGCGAAACAAAATGAGGAATAGGATGGTTACTACGAACTTCTCTCCCACTATCCTCACCTGACCTTAGAGTTCTCTCCCGGCTCTCATTGGGAACATAAACAATGAGCTTTTAAATGCCACACAAAAAAATAATAAAAAATTACTCATAAATTGCAGCACTTCGTCTTCGTTTAGTCATAAAAAATAAATAAAGAAATAAATAAATAAATAAATAAATAAATAAATAAATAAATAAATAAATAATAATAATAATAATAATAATAATAATAATAATAATAATAATAATAATAATAATAATAATAACAACAACAATAAAAAATGAAAAGATGTTTGATTACTTTAGCAAAATATATCACAAACAATCTCGAAAAGTCTTTCGAGTTCTCGACTTCATATAAAATCTCCCACAGATCAAATGAGAATTACAAAAATTGAATAAATAGTTCAATACAAATCACTTATAGTTCGAAGTTAATGGGTTTGCCAACGCAGTAAAGGAGGCAAAACGTTGAAATTTATTTAAGAATACTCAAACGAAAAGTTTAAGCGGCAACACACAGAGAGTTAACAAAAGCGTGCCACCATCGACTTGACGCAACCCTCGTATCGATTTCATAACAAAATTTACACAAATTGAAACTGTTCTCACATTCAACTACGCCACATAACAAGTGATAATAAACAAAAAGCACACGAAAATTGGCGATTAACATGTAGTGGCCTTCGAAAACAGCTGTTCTGCTCTGCTGTGTAAGTTAAATATAAAAGCAGTTTTTGGCTTTCCCTCGAACTCATGGTATTTTCGATCATGTATTTAGAAATACTTTTGAAACAATTGGCCTATTAAAAATTCAATACCATAATTTTAGGGATTCATCCAAATGTCCTTTACAGGACTCTCTCTCTCTCTCTCTTTCTCTGTGCGTATTAAATACATAAAACAGTTGTTGACCTTCTCTCGTGCTTTTGTAATATTTATGTTGTCTTTCTTTGAATCAAAAACACTTTTCGAAAAATTGGCCTATCAAAATTGTATTCGATAATTTAAGAGATTTATAACACTGTCTTCTTAAAAATATCGTTTACAGGACTCGTTGCTACTTTTGCGCGTTGTGTGCATTCTTATGGCTCGCTGTTGCTTTCAACAGTTTATTGTCAACACAACTGTTGTTATTGCAGGAGTGTCTTCCAAAAGCGCCAACTGAAGAAGGCAGCTCAAAAAAGGCTTCTGATATAATTATTTCCTATAATTTTGCAACAATAATTATGCACCTGCATGTAAAAAAAAAGAATCGTTCTTTTATTGCCCGCATGGCAAAAGAAACAATTAACAATTTTCCACAATGAATTGTATATGTTGCAAAAAGATGATGTTGTTTAAGATTTAAATTTAATATTCTTTGATTTCGTCACTTTCAAAGTCAATTGACCACTTTGAATTTTAATACAACTGTTGGGAAAAAAGAATCAGCACGAAAATAAAAATTAAAGAGTTAATACAACAACAATTCCCAAAAACATGTACTAACTTTCAAAGTTGGCAAATAATATTTCGAAGCATTAAAAGTTTAATAATTAAAAGTTCAAGTGAAACAGAAACTCAAACCTATTAAAAACACACATACACACACACAGAGAGTTGAAACTTAAATAACTTAAATGACTTGCGATTTCTTTAAAGGTAAAATAAATAAACTTTTAAATACGCTTTCGTCATGCTCCACTGCCCCATCATTCCCAATATTGTCCTACTTTTGTAGTGAACCACTGCGGCCTCCATAAATCCCTTTGTGGCTCTGGCAAAAACTCTTAAGCCGCATTTATTCTTTAAAGAAAAAAGGAAATCAAGTTGTTTGAAGAGGAATCCTTTCAATTTTCATTACAACAAAATTACTTGTGTTTTGCTTTCATTTATTTTCATATTTTTTTTTTCATCAAAATAAAGAAGACCGAAGTGTAAGTAGCCTGTAGCCTGTAGCCTGTGGAAAGAATCAAATTCAGATACTTCATTTCCAAAATGATACTTCAGGGAATAAAAAGTATAATTGTTGACAAATGAGTGCATTAACAGAAGAAACAGAAAAAAAAATCTGCACAAAAAGCAAATAGACCGACCCACTTAAAGCCACTTAAATTTTACTTCAAATGAAAGCAAAAACAAAAATAAGAAAAAAAACAGGCTGCTTGTAAACCTGCCCAACAGTTGCTGCAACTAGAACGAAATATGCAACCAGATTCGAAGAAGAAGCATTTCATTCAGGCTGCATGCCACGTAATTTTTCAAATTGACTTGCTTAATTACTAAGCGATGGATTGTGGAAATAAAATTTCATTTCAGTAAATAAATGCAGCGAATTAGTGACCGCATGTTTTGTCCAGAACCGGATCCGGAAGGAAATTTGTAAAAGTTATACATCGTTATCGGTCTGAAATCGTTATATGGGTTTTGAAAGACGGCGTTATTTAAATGTGGAAGTACTTTAATTAATAATTAAAGTACTTCCATTTGATAATTTTTTATGTTTTTCTTGTCTGTTTGCCTCTACGACGTGACAGATTACGTTCAACTTTGTTTTGATAATTTTTGTTGTATCCCTCGATTCACACCATAAAAGTTTTCTATTGAGAAAATCAGATTTCCTAGCGGGAAAAAGCAGGAGTGGAACACAAACGGGGTATAGATTTCATCACTCTCAAAAATATTAAGAACTTCCGGACAAAAATGTTCTTAAATTTATTTGATTAAATTCCTACATGCGTTGTTATTCCGACAAGCGGCTGGTAAATGTCTATGACATATTGAATGAATTATTATTAAATCAAAATGACTTCAGATCGCTGCTGTCACACCTGCAGTGGCCTGATTCGACGGCTCGCTGTGTATCTCATATTCAGCTGATCAGTGAGCATTTGGGAATAGAATATTTAGCTGCTGTTTAGCAACACACTGACCCACATATTTGCTTTGATTTAAGAAAAAAAAATGTATCATCTCTGCTGCTAGAAATTTCCATTCCGCTCAATTTATCATTGAAATTGTTTCTATTTATATTTTTGCATTTTATTTTAGAAATTATAAAATATTTAAATAAATTTCATCTCAAGTTGTGAAAATAATGGCTGTTTGTGGGATTATTTTTTATTTTTGTGAATGGCAGCGGCTGAAACTACACAGTCTTATGTAGAAGTGTATGTGTGTGTGTGTGTGTGTGTGTGTGTGTGTGTGAATTTGCAAACCATATTTTAACACTTTTGCTACAATTATGCCGGCTACCAGCAACAGCAACAACAATAGAATTACTTGAGTATGAATTTTAAACAATAACAATAGAAAAGAAAAAGTCAGCACCAGCAACAGCATCGACAACAATAGAAACATTTTAGTGGCAAAAAAATGTGCGTGTATTTGAGTTGTACAAGAAAATTGTATGTATTTTAGTCGGAACCATATTCGGTTTCTAAGCCAACCAGTGTAATACTGCCAACCATGATGAAGTTAGAGAATCCACACGTACCTCTTCCTCCTCCCCCTGTCTGTTTGATGAGTGTCTAGTAAATACGTTTCGTAAAACTACATCACAAATAATAAACTGGGCTAAGATTCAAATGCGAAATACTTGTTTTAGAAAAAAAGAATTATTTCATTATTTTCTGAAAGAACGACATCGTTTCGAAATAAATTTATTTATAATGAAAATATCAAGTTTAAAAAATTCTGTCTCAAATTTCAAGGCAGCATCCAACTCTTATTTTTATCATGTTAAAGCCCCGTGTGAATTTAAATTATATAAAAATTATCTGTGATCGACCAAATAGAGATGAAAAAAATATTAAAAATATTTTCAAAAAGCCTTAATTTTGAAACTTCAGTTATTTCTTTGGACTTGGATCATGGTCATGGGAGGCAGAATAGAGGGAGGACTGTTTGTGGACATTCGCTTTGAATTTCACCGAAGTTAAAATTGTGGAAATGTCAGAAAATTGCAAAACTAGACCGAAGAACGCTGATGAAATGGCGTGGCGGCCTCGAAATGAGTACTGACCCCATCTGCCTGAATGATGTTCCACTCATGAAAAAATTCGGGTGGAGTCTTTCTTTTAAACATGTTAAAAATAAAAAAAAACTGCTTTAAAACTAAATCCTTGGCGATTTGATTTGTTTCTGAGATTCTGGGTTTTCTATTCAGTCCTAAAATCAGTCTTCAGTTGTTTTGATTTAACAATTTTCGCTGTTGCATTATGCAAATGATGTGATACAATTTGCACAAGATTGTGCTTTTTACATGTTGGCGTTGTTGGTGTTGTTGTTATATAATTGCATACACGCTTATTTGTATTACCGAATGCAAAACAAAGAGAAATACTCCCTAAAGTTTTAGCTGCAACAAAAGAACACACACACGCACTCATTTCATGCAAATAAAAACATTCTGAAGACGAACCACAAAAACAGCAAAATGCTCGTATTATTCGCACCATTTAATATTTCTTAAGGCAGAGAGTCTCTAACAATTTTGTTAGGGCTGCCTGGTGCACGATGGCACTCAATATCGGTGTTTTTTTCTTTGTATGTTTTTTTTCATCGTGGGAGAGGCGGGTAATAAAGTAATAATTTTCGTTTAAAAACACAAATAAATTTCAGTTTTCTAATATTATTTTAATTAATTCAAATAACATTTTTAATTATTTTAAAGTGATCCCAAACTTTAAAGATCATATGATTTAATTTTGATCTGCTTTTCTACAAAATAAAATGAAGTTAATTTGAATGATGGAAATATTTTTTGCAATTTTAAAGTTTTTTCTGTTGAGTGGAAAAGATAATATTCGTCAAGTGGCTGCCGCTAAAACTGAAAATATTTGAGCTAATTCTGTCGCATTTTCCTCAAGATTGCCTTCTCCCCAAATATATTTTTAAGCGTCCGCTTATCTGCCTAAAGAATGAATTTCGGGAAAGTGTAATAGTGCGTTCAAGTCATTGTAAGGCCTTGTCAAACGGCCTAAATGAGAGATTGCGCAGCAGCGAAACTCTTCCTTAAAAATATAAATGATGGCCCCTGTTTTCCAAGACCTGGTTAATCAATCCCAGCAGTAAAAGGTTTTCCAAGACCCTGCAGTGTTCGGCTGCAGCATAATTGTATAGATGACATTCTCAGAGGAGTAGGTTTCAATCACTCCTCTCAAGTCAACTCCACACCTCACGATAGCTTTGAGTGAACATCACGGTTTTTTTTGTATAACACGTGTGTTTTCAGTAAACGGGAAATTAAGATTTTGTTTATCGACGCAACTGCTTGTTTGGGAATGAGCTGCGTTCTCTTTGTTGTTGAGATAAATAGATGAAAAAGTTTTCCAACAAGAAAATTTGAATGGGAAAAAATTTCAAGATCTTTCAGAAATTCTCAGCGAGATTAAAGGCTTTTTAAAACCTTAAATTTCACACCTGCAGGGTGTGTTTGGCGGCTCCTGAATTATCCCCACAACTTTGCCAGTTCATGGCCTTTTTCGACCAATTTGAGAATCCCTTCAATGTACTCGTCTTAACATGTTTTGTTTTTGTATTCATGCGATTGTTGTTGGTTGTTGCTGGTTGGATGGGTGGTTGGTTAATCAGTCTTTCTAGTCTTTCTAAACATAATTAAATGTAGAGCATTTGCGAGCTTCTCTCGCTTCACAGTCGTCCGTCCCCGCATCTTAGAGAAACCCATTAATTGCTGCTTGAAATCTCTTGGCTGTTTTTTTGTTGTTGCTTTCAAAAACTTTGTCAGTATAAATAATTTCATGTTGCTGTTGCTGGTTTTGTTGCGAAAGCATGAAATTGCTACTCCTCATTCAAACTTGCACAGTGGGAAAAATGTTGAAACAATTGAAACCATCAAAACGAATTGTACCAGAAAAAAGTGGATTTTTTTTTGGAGATTTAAATTATTATAATTTTTTGCTTTACAAAATTACAAATAAAAAAAGTTGTTGCGGTTTGTGTCGTCAGGTTTTGCACTGGAGTTTCTTTGTCTCAGCAGTCAACCAACTCTTTGAGTCCTGGAATGCTGTTACGGTTTGGCTGGAATCCGTTTAACCACAGACTGCTGCAGTTCTATTGCTGAAATACACTCGAGAGTACTACTACGAGTATGTGACTGTGTGTGTGTATTTTAGTACAACTAATAAATAGTTGCGTGTTTATTCTTTTAAACAATTTTGCAGTCTGAGCTGGTGCGCTCTCCTTCCCCTCCTTTCCCGTGAACTAAATTTATGTGGAATCCTTTTGAGTTCTTCCTGTTTTTCGAGTCGGGCAACTGCAATATGCTGCTGACTTTAGGTGCGGTTTAATTTTCTAAATGTGGATTTTTCTTTAGCTTCTGTACGGGTGCTGGAGTGCGCGGTGCTGGTGTCTCATATTCCATTTAAATATTTTTGCGTGTTGTCCGTTTTTTATTTCGAAGGATTCTGTTTCGTTTTCCGGCAGTATTTCATTTCCTTTTGATTTTCCTCTGACATTTCAAATAACTGGAAATATAATTGTCTCCTTGTTTCTTTTTTTTCTTGCTTTTCGTGTTTCATTACTTGTGTTTTTGGTCTTTTATCTTGTTTAAATAAAATGTTGTTCTTAATTTTCCTGTTGACAAAATTCGTTTAATAAAACTAATTTAAGTTCTTTTTTCTTGTGTTTTTCTCGTTACTTTTTGCTTAAAAGGACATTTTTTCAAATGTTGTAACTCTGATAACTGCGAGGTGTTTGTAATTGAAGCCAATTGCAGACGGTCACAAAAGTTGTTTTAACTATTTGAGTTTTTTTGTTGCTAAAGGAATGTTTTGCAAACATAATGAGCTTTCATTGACAACTATTACAGACTGGATGCTAAACAATTTTAATGACGAAGTGTTGACCAAGAAGTTCAGATGGTTTCCTAATTGTTGCTGTTGCGTGGTGGCATTTAACTTTGTTGAATTCATTAGCGGGCGAATTTTTATAATTTTGTATTTGAATAAAGAAACGAAACAAATTTGCAACAAAATAGATTTCCTCAACAAAATTTTCTTAAATTTCTAAATCCTTTATTTATAGATTTTGCATTAATTAACTTAAAGTTGCGATGATCTTTCAATCTCAAGCTTTAAATTTTCCTTTTAAATATTTTATAGAAAATTTATCATATTTCCTCTATTTATTTTCAGAATGTTTCTCTTTATCGGTCTGTCGTTAAAAGGAATCATCGTTCGGATCGAATGGTGAGTTAGAAAGTATTCTTAGATATACTCATAAAAGTTATAATGCGAGCCAAAATTGTATTCATGAACAAATATTTTGCAACAGAAACATGACATCATCTTAAATCAAACCATAAGTGATCGCTATTTAACGAGGAGTCAACTGAAGATGTTCCCACAATGAAGATGTAACCAATTTTGGAATGTTGTGCATGGATTTCTCTTTAGAATGATTTTGATTTCTTCTTAAATTGAATTTATTTCAATCGTGATTTTTATGACTAAAAAATAAGAATAAAATCTTGTGAACATAATAATCAGAAACAAATTAAAACACGTATCAGGCAGTTTTAAATGATTTTATTTCCTTTGTATCGCAGCAAAAGAGCTGCGGGTATTCTGCGTCAGTCTTTCCTCTTTTCGTCTAAGTTATTATCCACGAAATACTTCTCAATCTAATCAAATGACATAGAAAAGATTTTAATCACTTTTGTTTTATATTGAATAGTTCTCATTTATAAAACTAAAATACATCGGGCTGTTGGTTCTCAATTTTGATAGGCTAATTGTTCGAAAATAGCCCATCGGTTTGACACAGTTCTCGTATCCTTTTTCATAATAAAATTGTTTTAAAAGAAAACTCTTATCTCATCCAACTGAACCACTAAACAGATTTTAATAAACAAAAATGCTCATGAGCAGTGATAATGAAAGTGTAGCGGTTTTTGAAAACATCTGTTCTGGTCTTTGCTGTGTAAAATTAATTGTTAGAACTGATGTCAACTTTCCACTCTGCTTTGAAATATTTATCGCGTTTTTCTGCGTCAAAAACACTTTCCGGAAATGTACTTAAATTAAATTTTCTTAGATTTCGTTATTTGCCCGAGTCAACTTTTGATAACTGCTCCGATTCCATCGACGGTTCCCTTTCCATAGAAGATGTAAAATATAATTCTACAATCTAATTGAAAGTATTACGCGTTAGACATCAAACGATTTTGTAGCTCCTGCCGTTTAAGGAGCAGAAGTGGAAAAGGATAACTGCGATAATTAACATGATCCCTCAGTCTAGAGCTAAAATAACAACTCCAGAGTGACCACAACGAATTATAAATATTAAATGAAAAGTACTTTTATTGAAATAAAAGAAATATTTAAATGAAAAATTTTCCCTGACGAGTCACGTGTTTTCGAAAATCTCGAAATGTGTTGCACAGTGATTAAATCAGCAACATTAAATTTCTTTTGGTATCGGTGGATCTCTCGTTGGAATTTTTCTTATTTATTTGATTTACCAAAGAAACCCTTTTCCTGACACTCCCATTTCTTGGAGTGCAAGAATTATTATATTTCATCTTGACATATTAATTTCAATGCCAACAACAAAATCTGTTACAACTCTTTTGAAAAAGTTTTGTGGTTTCAAAAATGACGCCACAATCACGAATTAAATATTAAATAATTTGATTTAAAAACAAAACAAAAAAAAAGAAAAAAAGAAATGCGGTTTTCAGCTTTTTGTCTGCAGCACAAATTTATCAAACAACCACATTCATTTAACACAAATACAACAACAACAACAACAACACCACCGTTTTTTTCTCTATAAAACTCTTAATGAAATTAACACATTTAAAAGTTCCCTGTTAACTGGGTGAAAAAGTAAATAAATAAATTATAATATTTTCTGCTGTTTTTCCTCAAGTTGCACTCATTCAACGCAGCAACACTTTTATTTTTATCTGGTAGAATTTCTTTACAATTTTTTCTTTTTCAATATGTTTTTCTACGAGTTTGTATTTGTGCGCGCACTTTGTGGAAATGCTGTAGTAATTGCGCATATAATTAGTTGCTTTGTAGGTGTTTAAACTGTAGTTTCTCTGTTTAGAGCTGTTTTAGTATTTTTTTAAATTAAATGCTGTAGAAAAAAATTAATCCTTTTTCATCACAATTTTTACTCAAATTACAAGAAGTGTATTAAAATGCAAATGCAAAGTGTTTGCAGACACTCTGTCGGAAGATAATAGACTTTCCTAGAGCTTGAAATAAAAAATTAATTAAGGTTTGTTCAACATTAGAAACGTATAATTACTACGGCCACTAATTACAAGTCCACAATACTTGCTCAAGCAACAACTGTATGCATGAGCATGCAGTTAACACATTGTTCACTTACAGGATGGCCCAAACCAGCTTCAGAAAATTCAGTTCATTCTAAATTTTTAAAACAAATTGTTGAATCCTATTTTGAATGAAGTATATTTTTGATTTAATTGTGAAAAATATATCTCTTCCTCTTTCTAAACCTGAAACCTTAGGAAATATGTTGTTGGTTTCATCTCGTTCATTGTTCTTAATATCGACTTTACTTTTCCTTTTTTTCACGTTTTTTCATTTCTGCTTGTCATACGTGTGGTCCTTTTTATGTTGTTGTTATTTTCAAAACTGTTGATCTGGCCATTTCCGGTGCTGACAAGTAGCAATTTCAGAGATGGAATAATACGCTTACTTACCTGCTCACCAAC